>CM035353.1:3959209-4429303 GCA_020137815.1 Hormiphora californensis | reverse complement strand
AAGTCTCGATAGCGTTGGTTGTTCACGTACCCCTCCGTGTTCTAGGATGTGTTTCCCCATGGAAATGTCAATCATGATCCCCGTCAATGTATACGCACCCCACGCAAATTAGCGTCCCGTACATGTGATGTGCGCCGCCCCCGTGATCTTCTAGATGCTGCTGCATTCCTTCATCCACATACGTTTGGAAGAGAGTTTCATACACCTCTATCTCCCCCTCCGACATATTTTCCTCCCCATTATCTGATCGTACCATATTGATTCACTAAATCGAGGAATGAGCTTAATTATAATACTTTTTTCCCCTCCCAATGATATGACAAATGAATTTACCAAACTGCTCAGCTGTGTGCGTGAACGATGTCCGAATAGACCCTGCTGAGGTTGCGCCCGTAGGCCAGGTAAGCCGCGTTCGTGGTGCTTGTCCTTCCTCTTGCTTTCAGGCGCTCATTCCGCCCCGTCGGTGCTCCTCCTCAGCCTCCCTGGCCCGCTGCTCAGCTAGTATCCGGATCCTCCCCCGCTCTACTTCCGCCTCCCTCTGCATGGCCTCCCTGCTCTGTCGCTCCGCTTCTTCCCTCGCCGCCCTGGCTTTATTATGTGAGGTGGGAATACCACTCTCAATATCCGGCATGATAGATGTTTGAGTGCGGACAAAGGGTGTAACAGTGATACTTAACTTTTCAATAAAGGACAAAGATAAAACACACGGAGTTCCCTACACGAAACTAAAAGTTAGAATGTAAGGAAAGTGTAAACTATGCTTTTGCCTCAGAAAGTGTTCTGCCAGACAATCAGTCCCGTGGGCTCCTCGCTTCGTCTTTTTAAATAAGACGGTGCGGCAGGTCCTCACGTGACTTGCCTGTCCAATCGGCTCTATTCATCCTTCATGAGGTAGAAGTTGTTGGTCAGCGTTAACAGGTGGGGCCTATTGTTCAAGTTCCCCTGGATCATGGAGAAGAATAGAGTTGATAATCCTCGCTTAAGGTGTTACAGTGCTGCTTGTAGTCAAATTACCGTAATGAAAATACAGTAAGTAAATACATAGCCACGTATGTTGTACAGGATTTATTCATGAACTAGCTTTCTCCTCAGCTGTGAATCCAATTAGCACCCTCCAGTTGGTTTAGATGTAGAGGCAGAAACTTCTTCTTTCTTCTCAGGTCTCAAGCTGGAACTACTGTGCGAGGTTTCTAAAGCAGTGTGATTGGGGTGGCCCAAATTAAAGGGAGGGTACATTGGCCTTCTTTTCACCCAGAAGTTTAATTTCAATCACTCTGATAATTGATATTTTGACACAATGTCTGCAGGGTACTCATTCGAGGAATCCGAAGTTTCAAATCATAAAGTTGAAAGTTCATTAATGAACTCAATTTTTCGTTTTTCGGGTTTTTTGAGGTTTTCTCTTGATAAATTCGATTTATTATTTCAAAACCGCCATACATTAGAGCAAGTATCAACAAATGGCAATCTGCACTTTTATTAAAATTGAATCAAGTTTAGTGGGTGAAATAAGTTATTTAAAGTGATATTTTTTACCAAACATCGATTTTGACCTGTTTTGACCAGAAATCGGTAAATTCAGGCGCTAAAAATATGTACGGCCACTATCTTGATCAATTTGATGTTAGCTGGAATTTAAGCTCTCTATCTTAAAATTCATTTCTCTTGCTAACACGTCATAATTTGATGGGGATCACATGACTTATCCTAGGCTTAGAAAACGGATCACTGTGATTTTGGGTGATCCAATTAAGCTCAAACTGGTCCATTTGAAAGGAAATCGATAGCCAAACAAATTTGTGAAACTTTGGTACCGAAATTTGGTCCCATATTGGTGTTCATTCAATGTTCATTCGGTCGAAAAAAATGAACTTTTGTCCAGAGGGCTGAAACTTCGGATTCCTCGAATGAGTAGTGAGTACCCATGCAGACATTGTGTCAAATATCAGAGTGATTGAAATTAAACTTCTGGGTGAAAGAAGGCCAACGTACCCTCCCTTTAATTTGGGCCACACGGTTATGCATTAGAATACTTCCGATGGAGTGTATATAATGAACATCGGCAATAGTATGATCCCCAAGCCGTGTGGTTTTAAACGACTCTTCCGATAGGGTATATCAAATATCGGGTAATAGTATGACTACCAAGTCGTGTGGTGTGTAACGACTCTTCCGATAGGGTACATATCATATATCGGGTGAAACATTTCTAATCACACAAGGGGACAATTCATTGGCCCCACATCCACCCCTCTGTGTATGGTAGGACGAATGATGAGTGGTTTTTCTCATCCCGGGGTTTTGTTTGACAAACAATGTTTGTTCCCCCATCCACCCCTCCGTGCATGTATTTTCGGAGATCAAAATAGGACGCATTTTTGGACAAATAAATTAAAAATTAATCAACTCAATACCTCCCTCTTTTCCCATTGCCTCTCCTGGCCCCTCGGCTGGCGCTCGAGCTCCTGGGTTGTTGAGGGAAGCTAGGCTTTCCTCCAGTGGTTTTCTGGTTGGGAGGGCCGGTACCTCCCGATTTTCTTCCATGTGTTAGAAAGGGAAGGAGAGATCACTCCCATAACGGTAAAAAGTACCGATGGAGCGGTCGATTCCACGTAGAACCATGGTTAACGGTGCGTTGCCGATCAAGGCGTCTCTGATCGGGGCCGTTGACTCATATATCAACGTCTTTGCTGCCTGGCGGGCCCCTGCCGAGACAGTCTTAAACTTATCGACCTCTTTGATCGAAAGTCTCCGGTTGCTTGTCTCTACCTGCAACAATCGTGATCGCAGTGGCACCGCGATACCTCTTGCCAGTTTTCTCCTTCCATTCTACCAATCTGTCGTAGTTAACCAAGGTTCCTGAGGAAAAAGTTCAATAATTAATAGTTGGTTCAGGTTTTATGTTAATTACATGTTTGAATTAAAATTAGGTTGGTAACAAAAGTTTAAGAGCAATGGCAAATGGTGCAAATGGTGCAGTTTTAATTACCTGATTTGGAGTCTTGTTCAAACTAACAAGACAAATTAGCGCTGGCTCTGTTTAATTCTCATGTTAACACAAATTGTTAATTCCATCATGTTTGTTGTGGTTGTTCCTGTTTCCTTATTGGGGAAAATAGTCGTGGCTGAACCTGAGGTTCAGGCACGACTTCCCCCATTGGTCCCCTTTACACAGGTAATTTCATTCCAGTCTTATAGTCACTACATTCCCAAAGGCACGAGTTTACTCTCCCGAACTCGTCGCCACTTATAATGTGAACCTATACCTTTGGACAGTTCCTGACGGTGGGGGAGGGGGCCGGGGGCTATTCTCCTAGTGCCGGCGATATCGCTTTGTGATAGTCCCCTGTGGGCTTGCCGTTGGCAAGCCCAGGCACTCCGTAGATAGATAGGAAGGTACGTATTCCTCTTGGTTACGAAATAACCCCTCTAAGGAGCGATTTATACACTATACAGATCCGCTTTGGTGCATTTTCATTGAGGAGCTATTAATTTTTTAAGTGAATCAAACCGGATCTGTAACGCGCGCTGAGTAACTTCCTCATCATTTATTCCTCATCATGTCCTCATGAAGTGACCAGTCTATCAGGCGCAGTAAACCATGATATATCAAACTTGTTAGGTAAATATATGTAAACATCTGGTGAAATGAAGGTCTTTGCAGGTGCAGTAAACCATGATATAACAAACTTGTTAGGTAAATATATGTAAACATTCTTGGTGAATGAAGGTCTCTGGTGACTATAAAGTCTCTGGTAATTTGGCATGGTGTCATTGTTATCGGGATTATATACTCTTAACCACCTTCTGGCTTCTAACCCCCCTTTCTATTTTCATAACGGGTGACAACTAAAAATTGTACTATTTAAAACAGCTGTAGAAATTTTCCCTTTGAGATACAGCTTCGGGCCAGTGATAGAACGATTTTTCAGACAATTTTATCAATCAGAAAACATAACGGCGAAGAAAAAAGTTCATTTCTATAGCGATATCGATCATTTCCTCTTGCCCCACCCAAGATGAAGTACGTGAAATCTACACATTTCTAGCACCTCTAGCGCCTGTTCTGTTTGAATCAGCTTCGGGATAGTGATATAGATTTTTCAGACAATTTTGAACGAAATTAACTTTGCTTCAAACTTCTAAATCTCAATTCCTGATCAGAATCTTCGTTAAAAGCGTAGTTTACAGGTAATTTGAGAAATCGCCATTTCGACAATCCTTGAACATTAATGACCGTGGAAACCAACTTCCTAATAGCAAAATTTTAAACTTGGCAGTTATGTGGTTATGGTATAACAACCAGACTTCCAATTTTGAGAATTCTATCTCATCGGGAAGGTCTTCTGATACATAGAAATTTCAAATCTCCGTACTAATGCTTTGGGGGGGCAAGAGGAAATGACGATATCGCAAGAAATGAACTTTTAGACTTGCCGGTATGTTATTCGATTCAAAATTGTCAAAATCGTTCTATCACTGGCCGAAGCTGTATCTCAAAAGGGAAAATTTTACAGCCGTTTTAAATTAGGACAATTTTTAGTTGTCACCCGTTATATCCCGATATACGAGATACAGTGGTGCTGGTTACGATGATTCATCTTCCTCCCTGACGTCAACTGGCCTGCAGCACAAGAGAGAGTGGGACGTGCATAGGGGAAAACAGACGTGCCTGAACCTCAAGTCCAGTGCACAGCTATTTTCCACTGAGACCTGAGTTCTCAGGTTTCAGTGACAGCTATGCCTTAAATTTCAGAGAATAGCCGTGCACTTGACCTGAGGTTCAGGCACGACTGTTTTCCCCCATAACAGGGTTCTTATGTCTAGACATGTCTACAGATAGCACAGCACGACGACTGGTAACTTTTGGTGACATAGGGTCGCGCCAGGTGTCTATGTTACCAACCTGCGTCCCCGTTCTGCCGATCGACTGTCGCATTCAGCCGAGCGATTGTAGATTTCAGCCGATCGACTTCTCGCCCTTCTTTCGCCTATAATTCTTCCAGTAATTTCCGCGGGTCGGTTGGGGAAGGGAGCGGGAGTAGGTGGCGACCGGGGTGGGAGGAGTGATAGGGGTAGAACAGTGAGGACACAACATAAGAGCAGACTGGAGGGGAGAGTTGAAGTGGGGTGGCAAGAGGGATAGGATTCTTTGGTGTACCCCGCAGATAAATGTGATACCAACCCGAAGTGGTGTGATTCTCTCTGCCTAAAGCCCAAATGTTCTGTATTGGAGATGCCAACCCAGACGGATTGATTGGGTTCGGTACCCCTTACTCATGTGGGCTGTTGGCGAGACGGGACAGTAAGAACTATATCTGCAGACAGGGTGGCATGAAAGTTGTAATGACCCAGCAATGAGAGGACCATGGAGATTCCATGCCGCAGAGGGAATGTTGTGAAGACTGGACAATGACAATTATCTAACCAAATTCGATAAAAAAATTCAATGTGAAACCACTCTAAATCAGACATTGCTCAGTTCGTTATTCTCATTAATGTCACTACACCCACAAACAAGTCCCAATTGCTCATTCCTCATTGCACGTCAACTGGACAAATGTCCACATCGCTCATGTGTTTTGTGACCACTTTGTTCCTCTCCTCAGGTGGCGGGGGTCAGCCTATCTCCTTCTGAAAAGAGGGAAACAGTGTTAGAACAACATTATCACAAAACACATATGATTAAAATATTTTTTTTTTCACCCGGATGCATTTTTACTTTGTAAAAAGGCATAGCAGGGTTAGAATTCGAAAACGACATTTTGGTATACTAACTAATCGGTAGAGGGACATTTTTGCAGTCAACAGGTCAAAGTCAGTACGGAAAATATTATTACACTACCTTAGTTATAACAAATAAGCATTCAAACTTACCATTGAAGCATGAGCTCATGGAGACTGGGGGTCCCGATGGAGACTGGGGTCCCGATGTTCGACCCCGTGCACACCCCTCCCCTGAAAAATTATTTTGGAAAAATTTTTATCCAAAAGGGAACTCAATGAAAGGATTAACTTACCGTCTCCGATCTTAGGAGGAGGGGTGGTACAATGCTGCCCCTGAAAGAAAGAGTTTTAGAAATAAAAGGGGGAAAGAAAATTATCACGTACAATTAAATCAGGCCATACGTATTTAAAAGAAAAGAAAATTTAACTATTGGCAGCCAGGACAGCCGGGGCAGTCCGGCAGTCCAGTCTCCCAATGGTGCCGGGGGTACCGGCACTGCCTGGCCCGACACACTAGGACTTCGGGATCGACCCGGAATCCTAGCGCATCGGACCATACACCACTACAAATCCCGCCAGGTGCACATAGTACAGAGTACGCCTACCGAGGGTGCCCCACATGGGGACACTCGAGTAAGCGGATCAGGGCGTGATAATGCACACAGCGCCCTGTAACTCTGGCCGATTAACGCGACCACCAGACAGGGGTTTAACGCACCCAATTGACGGGGTATCCCACATGAAAACAAATCAACCGGAAAATCCGGTACCATTGTCCACATTTGTAAACCTCATGTCGATCGTGACATATAAAGACGAACCCCGCGAGATCACATATGCAGTGTAGATTACCGCCAACTTGGGGTGCCCCACTGCCGGGGCACTCCAACAAAAGGATAATTGAATGATAACAGACCAAGCCGATGATTTCGTCCCAAGTAGTGCGGAAATGAGGCATGGGTTTAATAGACCCCAATCAACCGGTGATCCGGTGTGACGAGTTATTATCCAGAATAACCTATACCATTCGTCAATGGTCCGGAAGGTCTATCGATTCTTAGATAAGACATAGTAGCTAGTGTAATTGGAAAAAGTTTAGATAAACATAGAAAAAAAACGAAATAACATAGCATCGTAGCATCATAACATCATTGCATCCATAGCATCCAAGGCACATCTGAAGAAGGTCGACCACATAGGGAAGTTGACGTGTGACCCGAACTCAGACGACTTGATCACTCGACTGACGAAAAGAACAGACTCACACAACCAGCCTATGTTTTTCAGATGAGAAACTTGGTAGCAACTGTTCTATTTGCTATCATCATTGGCAGTGTCAATAGCACTGCCATGATATGTGACGGCAGGACTGCTAAGCAACTATTTAAAGTCCGCAGTCTTTAAATGTGACAATGACAACCCGACAATTTACAACGTAACACTTTGGAAACGAAACATCAAAGGTACAGGTAAAAAGCCAAATCAATCAAAGTTACAGAGAAAACGTGCAAAGTATCCAGCAATTTTTTTGGGTCTAAAAAGACAACTACATCAAATAGAAAAGTTTACTGGCCAGAAAATAAATATCGCGATCACATACACTCATTCAACATGTGAAGACAAAGCAGGCAATAGAAATACAAATACGGGTCATCTCAACCCAAAGTGCGAATCTAATGGCTTAAAACTAAAACAAATACGGTCATAGAATGTATAATTAGGGACGGATACGTAACAAAAACACACGGCACTGATATGATATCAAATTTAGGAGACGTAACTAAATGTTCACAAACTCTATATAAAGGTACTGTCTAACAACCACAATGAAACAATCATATAGCAACCAGAACTAAATGTTGAAAAAACACATATATTAGTTGTTGGGAAACAACGCCCCGATCACGATAGAGGAATTATCCGGAAAAGTTGACGAAGGGATCAACTCCTGGGAAGAAAGCAACTCCTGGAAAATATACCCGGACTTCACGGAGATAACTAACATTGACGGCGCCCAAAGCGCGTGGTACGTGTTCCTCTGGTTTTCCGGGTTTTTCACAGTGAGGCATTCCTTTTGCAGAATGATCAAAAGATCAGGAGATGTGATGTTAAACCCGGAGTTGAAGACCTTTCCCCCTTTCACTCGCCCCCTTAGGGCTGAAGGATCAATCACGGGTTTTAACGGGTGACAACTAAAAATTGTTACTAATTTAAAACAGCTGTAGAATTTTTCCTTTTTGAGATACAGCTTCGGGCCAGTGATAGAACGATTTTTCGGACAATTTTGAATCATGATAACATAACGGCGATGACTAAAACGTTCATTCTCATAGCGATATCGGATCATTTCCTCTTGCCCCACCAAAGCATATAGTACGGAGATTTGAAATTTCTATGTTATCAGAAATGACCTTCCCGATGAGATAGAATTCTCATAATTGGAAGTCTGGTTGTTCATGCCATAACCAACATAACTGCCAAGTTTGAAGATTTTGGCTGATTAGGAAGTTGGGTTTCCACGGTCATTAATGTTTCGAGAGATGTCGAAATGGCGATTTCTCAAATTACCTGTAAACTACGCTTTGTTACAGAAGATTCTGATCAGGAATTGAGATTTATGAAGTTTGAAGCAAAGTTAATTTCGTTCAAAATTGTCTGAAAAATCATTCTATCACTGGCCCGAAGCTGTATTTCGACTAGAACAGGCGCTAGAGGTGCTAGAAAAACGTGTAGATTTCATGGACTATATACTTTGGTGGGGCAAGAGGAAATGATCCGATATCGCTATGAGAATGAACGTTTTAGTCATCGCCGTTATGTTATCATGATTCAAAATTGTCCGAAAAATCGTTCTATCACTGGCCCGAAGCTGTATCTCAAAAGGGAAAAATTCTACAGCTGTTTTAAATTAGTAACAATTTTTAGTTGTCACCCGTTAGAAGACAATATGTGAATTATAGAAGTTAAAATGAATATGAAAAGCTATAGACTATGTTAAAAATATTAGAAATAATAAAAAGAGATAAGTAAAAAGTGAAATTAGTAGTATTGGAGTAATGGAAGGAGCGGTGGAGCGGGCTTGGCTTGGCTTTCGTGAGGAGGGGGGTGTACGCGGACAAACCGCGGCAGAAACGGAGTAGTTAGACTAGACTACTCGACCTTTTTTCAAAGACTCAAACGCAGACGGCCATCTCCAGAATTACGGGGTGGGAGTGAACCAGACCACTCGACCCGACTACTCGACCAGACTACTCGACCTTCGGCCGATTTCAAAGACTCAAACGCGGACGGCTACCTCCAGAATTACGGGGTGGGAGTGTACGCGGTATCCCGCGGTGCATATCATGACGAGACTCTCACCAGCGCTGAAGTCAGACTCTCTAACCGTTGGAGAGAGAAAGAGAGATCTAGATAGATCCTTCCCTAACCACAGCGAAGAGGGAGAGCTGTATGGACACTCTGTCTCTGCTGTGCGCACACTTGTCTCTGCTTGTTTACCTCATGACGTGGGTTAGCAGAGAGGGAGAGAACCATTATAGCGGATCAGCGCCTCGTGATGTCTATCATCACAGAGAGGGAGAGCCGATTATTGCGCACACTTGTCTCTAGGGGAAGAGATAGACGGCTTGGACCGATTAAGTGAGACGCCTAGCGTCTCGCGTATTTTGCCTTCTCAGGGGACTATATAAGCCAGAGCTGTGGGTACTGCCATTTGTCGTTTGTTGGAGACCCACCCCTGATGCAGCCCTACTCACCCAGCCTACCTCAGAGCTATCGTCTGGCCATGCTCTTCGGTTCTGCTCTCATCAAGCTTGCGTTGATATACTTTATAGAATCCAACTAGATATTATACCAGTGCTCTTATTACATAATATATAGTAGTGCCATAATTGTAGTGAGAATATATAACAGGGTATGGAACATATTGTAGTGATTATCTATTTCTTTATTACCCGCAATCCTGTGTTTGATATTCTATCCCTGGGTAGAGATATTATACTGAGCACCATAGCGGAGCTATGGAGGGGGAATATGCGTGACTCAGTAGACCCCCCCATAGCAATGGACCAAGTTAGCATACACACTGAGTCCAAACTACGCATAGAATTTGGAGATAAGAATAAGATAGTAGAGATAACGGTACTCCGCCAAGTTGGACCCGGGCGGAAGCTTTTCCAGTGCAAAAAAGTAAAACTATGTATAACATTATGAATATGTTATCTGTGATTGTCTGACTATATTTCTGTCAGATATTACTTTCTGGAGATTGTGGTGTGGATTTTGTGTGGGGTTGTTGTTTTGTGTGGGGGTGTTTTGGTTTTAATTTGGAGAATATCTGAATTTATTAAAAAATAAATCTTTAATTAAGAAAATAAATTGATGTTTGTTGTTGCCTAACGGGGAAAATAGTTATTGCACGTGCACTCAACATGTAATAATAATGGGACTTAACTACATATATTTAATAGAGAACATGTCTGAAACAGTCCTGAATTGGGAAGAAGACGGGAAAATACAGTCTGTCAGTTTCACCACTGATGAGCTGCAAATAACGTTCGAACGGATTTTACCATGGGTAATAATTATTAGAAAATTGAGAAATAATGGGGTAAAGATGGTACTGATTAAAATAGATAGAAAGTAGTGAGTATTATCTCAAACTTAATATTAATCCCATTTCAGACCGAAGAAAAACCAGATACAGTGAATGTTGGAGTAAGTTGCACTCCCGAGTAAAGCTGGATTTAATACGTTGTGCCCGGACCTTGAACGGTACCATAAGATGGTGGGACTTGGTGAGGGGATCTATCTCTATCTTCTCTCCTGATATTGTACTGTATGTGCGACCTGGCGGGATTTGTAGTGGTGCATGGTCCGGATGCACTAGGGTTCTGTGTAGATCCGGAAGTCCTGGTGTGCCGTGCTAGGCAGTGCCAGAACCCCCGGTACCATTGGGGGACGGGACTGCCGGAGTGCCCCGGCTGCCCCGGCTGTCAGTAGGTAAATTTTCTACATATACATATGGCCTGATTTAATTGTACGTGATAATTTTCTCTATTAGGAAATCTATATTATTATTGACCCACAATATCCCTTAGGCTGGATACGTGTGTGTGTGTGTGGTGAGTTCCAAATTAATGCTATTGCTGATGCTGATGCAAATTTTGTTGCTTTATACTTCTATGGTGGTCCTGAGTTGTGTGAGTTTCTCATATTCTATCTTTCTAGGTGTGATCTCGGAGAATCTCGGAATCTGGTGGAGCTACTACAAGAAACATTCAATTTTCAATGTCTCTACATAATCCTTGCATGCTCGGATCTTCTGTTCAGCCCGGCTCTCAGCCTGGTGACACTGTCAAAACTTTGGAGTGATAAGGACCTGTGATTTGGGGGACTGGTTAACTCATAATATTTCGGATGTGATATGCGAGGATTACTATATATTCTACAGTGGCTTCAGTAGGGCGGCTATATTTGATTTGTCAGTATCAGTTGCGGTCTATTATACTCTGCAGTACGCTCCAATTATGGAGAGAATAAGGATCGGTTGATTGTTTATTAGCCGCATATCAGTGAGGAAGTTTTGTTTTCTCCTTCCGGCTGGACAAATGAGTAGACGTAGATTTTATTGTAGAATAACGCTATCAATTTCGGCGCACAGCACCATCTTCAGGCTATAATAAACGGAATACACATGTTAGAAAAAACTGTACACATACCAATCGTAAAATAAAAATTACTGGAAAATTCTAAAGCTAAGCTAATTTAGTGAAATAGTAAAAGGTTGAAAAACTACACGCGGGACTGGAAAAATTATAAAACAAAAAGTAAAGACTAGGAAATAAACGGGGTTTAAATAGTAAAGAAATAAGATCAGATAGTGAAATAAGATAGGAATCACGCGACTGCTCAAAAAGATATCTAGCTAAAAATACTCAATGACCAATATGGCCGTTAGAAAATACTAAAAACGGATAATATTAAGAAATAAGGAATCTAGATAGATCAGTCAACTCTTCTTTTAAATTAATAGTAGGCTTCTCTCTGTTAATATAATATGCTTCTATAATCTTTCTATATAAGATACGTGACTCTGTTGTAATAATCTCAAAAATCAAATCGGGTACTGTCTTATTATGAAACTGTTTATAGTGCACTGCGTTATTCTACAATAAAATCTACGTCTACTCATTTGTCCAGCCGGAAGGAGAAAACAAAACTTCCTCACGCTCCAATTATGATTACAGCCATTTTCTCTCTTCGATTCATCCAAATCCGATGGCCCTTCACTTACCTACCATTTAACTACACCCTTCTTGGAACGGTACTTTCTATTCTCTATGCCCCGCTTCACATGACATACTTGGTCAGTATTGGTTGGCCCTGCACCCTGAAACCTGTCCATTTTGGTGTCGATTTCCCTTTATTGTAGATGGTGGTGGCCCAAAGCGGTTTATGTACATGCTCATATCGATCGCAGTCGTCAACTTTCTCAGCATGACCTCAACTTTTCTAACACTCGCATACTTGATATGGCTTTACAGACATTCGATTGGCAGGTAGGTACGCTCTCTTACGGAACAATTAAGATGTTTTTATTTAACTTTAACAGCACCGCCTCAATGTTTATCTTTATTAAATTTTAGTGGCTAAACCATTTTGCTACCAGCTGAGGCACATGTGATCTAGAATTGAACTGGTCTAGAATGTCAATGTAAATATGTAAATATACAAGAATTATGTTACTATAAACCAAATGTATCTACAAAATATGGTTTGCGCTCAGCATCCCTAAAAGTATATGTGTTTTACTTTGGTCCGGTTGTGTCATAATCATTTAGGTATGCGGGTATTTTCATCAATCTGTTCGACCTTCTCAGGAAGGGCTGGAAGGGTTCCGTATTTTGTGTTACAATCTGTTTGTCCGTTGTTCGTTCTGTTGTTTCTTGTGTTGGTTTGGTCTGAGTGATTTCTTTATTTACTGTCGGTCCTTTATCCCTTATTACTGGTTCGTCGTCGCTGTCTGAGTATGGCAAGATGGGTTGATCTTCGGGATCTTCCCAAATTTCATGAACAGTGAGTTTATTTGCTAGTGTTTCAGGGACGTATCTCATTAAATCGTGATGAACAACTTTCTGTTTTCCCGTTTCCACATGTTTTATGAGGTAATTATGGTCGGATATAACTTTTTCTATTCGATATAGCACTTTAAATCTTGACTTGAATTTATTATTTGAAATTTCTTTAGGGGCTAAGGGTGCCAGTATGGCAACATGATCACCAACTTTATACTTTGTGATTTTTGCTGATCGGTCATAAAGTTTTTTAGCTTGGATTTGTTGGGTTTTCAGGCATTTTTTCCCTGCCCGGGTGAATGCCGAAGGCATTCACCCGGATGCCTTTTTACTTTGTAAAAAGGCATAGCAGGGTTAGAATTCGAAAACGACATTTTGGTATACTAACTAATCGGTAGAGGGACATTTTTTGGTCACACTTTCGTTGCGAGGGCAACGGTGTAGCAACTAGAGCCGCGCGCACAGTGACGAGCTACTCCTTCATCAAACAACTCATTGACACAGTTTGATGGACGTGTGTGCGCGTGCCACTCAACAAAACATGAAATGCTCTGCCGCGCGTTTCGCGTGTTACATACACATTTTCATCTTGCGAGTCGAGTGTGAGATGTTAGATAAGTAGTTAAGTTGGAATGTCAAAAGCTGGTTAGCAAGTGTCATGTGATTGGGAGTTAGCTAACTCTAAGCTATGTGAGAAGTATACTGACAGCTAGATCGTATGCATCTCACATTACATTATGACCAAGCCTTGATCCTGTTGGCAGTGACAATGTCACTGACATGTGAAACGGTAGGGCAGGGAAACACAGCATTATGAATACATAATGCAATAATTCTTGTTTTTCTAGGCCGTAAACCCCTCTCATTTTCCAATACAAATCGTGGGCATAATGTGATTCATCCCTATAAAATTGTGTGGAGGTTGTCTCATAAATCAGGTCGTTGGGTGCTCTCAACTCTCTACCAAAAAATAAGTAATTTGGTGTGTACCCTGTTGCCTGGTGTATTGTCCCATTGTAGGACGAGATAGCTATGGGTAGATATTTTTCCCATTGGTCAGGGTTATTGTGCGTTAATTTTGAGATTATAGCTTTTAGACTTTTATTTACCCTTTCCACTAGGTTAGTGGCTGGGTGATATGGTGTCGTTCGAATCTTCGTTATTCCCATCAGACTGTAAAAATTTTGGATAAATTCTGCCCCGTCAATTGATGATCCTTGATCACTAAGGACCTGTTCTGGTACGCCAAAAGGTAAAATATGCGTGTTCAGAAAAGCTTTTGCTAACGTGGGTGCTTTGATATCGCTAACAACGGCACCTGTTACGTACTTAGTGAAAGCACAAGTACATAGAAAAATGTGCTTTTTGGCACCCGAATTTCTCGTTATTGGCCCCATACTGTCAATGTAACAGCGATAATTGGGTACATTTCGCTGTTCATATAGTTTCATTACCATTTTAGGTTTTTTATGAAACCCTTTATTATGGAAAAAACACTCTTCACAAGATTTAACATGGAGCGTGATCTGTTCAGTCATACCCGGCCACCAGAATTTCATCATAATTGACCGTTTGGTTTTTACAATACCTGGATGACTAGCTTTCTCATGTTTTAATTCTAATATGCTTTGTTTCAGTGCCTCGGGAGTACAAAGAAGACAGCGAAATTTTCCAGTGGACTCAGTCATGTATTTCAAAGCAACTATGCCTTGATTGGTTAGCGTGAGTCGATCAAATTTATTGTAGTAAACTTTCAATTCTTTGGAAAAATTTGAGTCGAGCGGTTGTTTTGGCCGTTCTTTCTGAATTAGCCATGACCTGACTTCAGCTAGAATTTCGTCGTTTATTTGCGCTTGATATAGTGGTTCATGATCTTGAAATTCTAGAGCTATTGGCTGTTCAAAAGTACCCATCTCTTTAGTATCCCTATTCTGGTTGAAAGTGATAATTTCTTCTAATGGGGTAATCGGTTCTTCACTGGTTTTAAGGTTTATAGCGTCTTTGATAAGATTGATGACCGTTTTGGGAGATTCTTCTTGTTTCTTGATTTTGTCTTCCCAATACAGTTGGACCCCGATTTAACGGCCCCCGATTTAGCGGCACCCCGATTTAACGGCAGCATAATCTTCCCCCGATATATGGGAAATTAACATTATTTGACCCCGATTTAGCGGACACCCCGATTTAACGGACAAAATCCTTTCCCCCGAGGGTGCCGTTAAATCGGGGTCCGACTGTAGTTCCAAAGGTCGCCTGACTTTTGGGGTAGGTTTCTAGACAAGAAATCGGCTAATTGGTTATCTTTTCCAGGTGTATGTGTTAGGATAATTTGATGGCCCAAGAAAGGAGTAATCTACATGTTGCTTTATTTAAATAGCCAGATTGTGTGAGTGATTTCATATCAGTCAAAACTACGAACGGTTCTTGAGCCCCGTATAGTAAGTGATCATACTTTTCTATGGCCCAAAGCACCGCTCTCATCTCCAGTTTAAACGACGGCCATTTCTGTTCGGCTGGTGTGAGTGTTCTACTTCCGTAGCTAATGGGTCTAAAGTAATCATTGCCATTTTGATCAATAAATTTGTGAGTTAGTGCACATCCTAATCCTTGGAAGCTCGCATCACACCACAAATAAAATTTCTTCTTGACATCAGGCATAACAAGAACAGGGACACTTGTGAGTTTGTCTTTAATCATTTCAAAAGCTTGTTGGGCCTCGGGTGTTGGTTTTATGTTGTAATTTGACCCAGTTAGTAGGTCGGTAAGCGGTTTAATTTCAGCTGCACAATTTTTTAGTAAATTTCTGAACCAATTTATCATCCCTAAAAAGCTCATTAGCTTCTTCTTGGTGTTAGGGAATGGAGTTTCTCTGACCGCTTTTATCTTTTCTCTATCTGCTTCGTAGCCTTCTTTGCTAAGCCATGCGCCTAAAAATTTAACTTTTCTTACTAACAATGAGCACTTGGTGGGTGATATTTTCAATCCCCCTTGCCTAGTGCATTCAAACACCTGTTTGAGATTAGTGAGCATTTGATCTATCGAATTCGTTCCAATAAGTATATCGTCCAAATACACTTGGATATTGTTTGGAAGCTATTTAAAAATCATAGTGAGGGCCTGGCAGAAGCAGCTGGGTGCATTTTTAAGTCCAAAGCCAAGACGATTTTGCTCAAATAGACCTACTCCTGGTACGTTCCATGCAGTCTTATGTTTGTCGGATTCCTTAATCCGTAAAGACATGTAACCTTTTGTGAGATCAAGGGATGAATAGAATTCCTTTCCCCCTACATGAGCGACAACTACGTCTAACGGTGGTATACTAGATGTGAATGACTCAGTCTTAGCATTCAACTGTCTGTAATCAGTGCACATTCGCACGTCATCAGACCCTTTTTTCTTCACTATCACTGTTGGTGCACTATAAGCCGATTGTGATGGTTGTATGACCCCAATTTCTAAAAGGGCTTGTATCTCTTTACGAACTTGTGGTAAGAGATGTATAGGAACGCGTCTAGGTGGTAGTGCCACTGGGGTATCATCCTTCAAATTTAATTCAGCCTCTAGTACAATGTACATTTGTGAGCCCGATATCATATTTATGAGATGAAAAAATGTCTATATACTCGCTAACTAAGTCTTTAAGTCTCTGTTTATTCTCGTTGCTCAGGTATTCATTGCTGTCAATCTTCAGCTCTTGAATGACTTTACTTAGTTTTCTAGTCGGTGACATAACCTCACTTATATTCTTAATTGCTTTTTCTACCGGTGTGAGATAACCAAAAATTGTGCCTGCTGGAAAGAAATACTCTGCTTCTGCATCAGTATTTTCCAGCGCAATGGGTATTTTAGATTGTACTATATCTACTAAGCAAGACGGTGGATCATTTTCTGTTTTAGGCCAGAATAATGTGCTAGGAGTGTACAGATACGTACCATTGGTTATGGTGCTATTAAGTGCATTTGTGTTTTGCCCTACACATGTGACTATAGCCTGTTGTCCTACAGGGACGGTGGTGTCCTCTCGTGTTCTAACGAGTATTGCAGTGTCTCTAGCTTTATGAACCAGAATCGGGACTTGTTGATTCCCTTTTCTGAGAACCATGCACTCTAGGTCTACCACTAACGCATTATCTATGAGGAAATTTGAGCCTAGGACTAGTGGTGCTATGATCTCGTCAATGATGATGAAGTCAAGCGTGAATTTTAGGCTCCCTAGATGAATGATTGTATTCCTAATAGATCCCAACACTCTTAAGTTGTGACCCGTGGCTCCGATAAGTTTGTAGTTTGTCTGTTCTATAGCGCTTTTTGGGATTTTTAATTGTTCGAGCATTGATTTAGACATGCAGTTCAGGACTGCACCGCTATCAATTAACAATTTTATTTCATAGCCATTAATTTTTCCTGCTGCGAAAAGTGAGTTGGTGTGTTTATTACCAACTGTTAGAATGCGCGATAAAATTTCGGTGTCGCGTGTGTAGCTATTAGTGGTAGCCCCGGTCTGTGGCCGAGGCATGATTAGTTTAAAGCTTGGTCATTGAAGATGTTCTCCACCAGTGCCATGTTGTATGATCGATCCTGCTCCTGCTCGTTGAATCCGCTGCTGCCTGGCTTGTCGTCAATGGCTAGTTGTGCCATAGGCGCTGTGATCTGTTGTTGCATCATGTTGATGGGTTGGCGTTGTTTATTCTGGTTTGTGTTGTTAGTCGGTCGCCACGTATAGTTTTGTTGGCCCTGCTGGTATCTGCTCTGGTCTTGTCGCCAATTGTTGTTGTCTTGCCTCCAATTGTTGTTATTATTGAAGTTGTTCCCATAGTTCCTCCCTTGATAGTTGTTGTTTCTCTGGGGAGGGTTAAAGTTTCTTCCTCGGTATCCGTTGTTGTTTCTGTTCCTGGGGTTGTAGTTATTCCGGTTACCGGGTCGGGGACCACTACGATTATTGTAGCTTCCTCCATTACCATTCCTGTTGTTCCACCTCCTGTTATTGTTGGACTGCTGGAATCGTTGGATGCGTGCTTCAGATGATCTGCATTCGCTGTTCCAGTGCCATCCCCCACACTTTGTGCACGGTGATGGTGGCTGTCTTGCCAACTGTTGTCGTGAGGGGCAATCTCTGGCGAAGTGTCCTTCCTTCCCACAGTTGTAGCATTGATCTGGTCCATTGTCTCTTGGGGCCTTTGTTTGGGACGATGTTTTCTGGGTATCTTGGACTGCTAGCACGTGTTGTGAGTGCTGCATATTGTGTCCCATCGTATCAGTAACTGGGATAGGTAGAGTAACTATCCCCGTGTCCTCGTTTTGAGATCTCATCAGAAGAGCTTCTTTGAGTGCCAGTTCTTTCTCCATTGTTACTTCGGCTAGTTGATGTTCGGTGTGGTCCTTGAGACAGGAGACGTCGGCCGCTAGGCGCGCATCGAGTAAACCGCTCAAAAATGCTTCTCTCAGTAACTTTTGTGAGAATTTCTTCTCCATTTCTCTTTCATGGCTTTTGAGATCTGGTGTGTTAACACCGTCGAAGTATTTATCGGCGATGTTAACCAACCTTTCATAAAATTCTAGTGCTGACTCATCTCTTTTCTGTTTCGCTTTTCGCAGTTCTACTTTCGCGGACATTTTCTGTGATTTTGGCGTCAGCGTGCTGATGATGATTGGTTTGAGACCCTCCCAATCGTATAGTTGGTCAGGGTCCAAATTAAGTTGTTCTAACTGTTCTCTTCTATCGTCAGGGAGGTAAGTTAGAAAGCAACTGTACGCCTTGTCTCTGTTCAGAGAGATAAGGTTGACGTGGTTCTCAAATTTTTTGATGAATTTAGAAATGCTCATTTTTTCGTCCCACATCTTGAATTTATTCGCAGCAGCATAAGTCGTTGTCATTTCTCTGCGAAATTCTTTAAATTTTTGTTTTACTAGATCCTCCGAATATTTTGGTACAGAGGAGTCGTTCAATTTTGAAGGAGAAATATTTAATTTTACATCTTCTTTGCCATCTAGTGGCGGGGTTTGACTGCCATCTTTGCCTGGCATTTTGGCAATCAAATCCTGGTATTTGCTTTCGCTATTGGTTGGGATTTGATCTATTTCACCCCCTTTCAAAGGTGTTGAATATAGATCAGGCTCTTTTTCTAGTTCACTTGATTCAAAACCAAGTGAATCAAATGAAACTGTTTCTGAAACGTCGTCTACTAAGTCAGTCGTTTTGTCGATTGGATTCGAATTATCCACACTGTAACAACACAAGGACTACAGTTACAGCACCAGTTTGTAGTATGTGTTGCCGTGTGTATGTGGCTGGTCGTCTAGGGTAGTCCCAGTCACGTACCTGGTCGAGATGCCAGTGAAGATCTAGCTACGAAGATCTGACTATACTCTGATGACACCACTCGTTACGACATGCTCCAGGATGTAACGAGTGGTCACGACTGGTAACGAGTGGTCACAAGTAGTAACGAGTGGTCATCAGTAGTAACGAGTGACGAGTGGTCATAAGTAGTAATGAGTGGTCAGCAGTAGTAACGACTAGCCACCAGTAGTAATGACCGGTCAGCAGTAGTAACGACTAGCCACCAGTAGTAATGACTGGTCAGCAGTAGTAACGACTGGTCACCAGTAGTAATGAGTGGTCAGCAGTAGTAACGAGTAGTGATATTATTATTACTCTCACATTGTTCCATGCTGTCTCTCTATTCTATATTGCATGACCACAACTAAAGCCACAACTGTTCTATTGTTCTCTCTTAGGCAGTGATAATGGGCGACTGTCTGTGTCTATGTTTACAATTAACTAAATAATACTTTTCAGACAGTACAATATTCCCAGTTGCACGTCAATCCTCTTCTTCATGTTCCTCATATGATAACGACTCAAACCTACTATACCCCACAACACTATCAGCATGCAGTTCAACCTGACTTGTCCGTTTGGAGTGGAATCGTGTGTTATTATGCAGTAATTATGACTTTTATATGCATGGAGACATGTCTTTTGAAGATTACCGACCAAAATTAATGATACTTCATCTTTCACCCGTGTTCGCATCACCCTGAACAAACCAAGTATACGTTTCAATAAATACGTGGTTGTCCTGTAATGAGTTGTCCTGTAATCTCTTATAAGGAGTTTGACTGACTATTGAATACCAAGTGTTAGTAGTGGCAGTAATTGTGATTGTCCTGTAAGAATAAATGTTGTTGAATGTTTGTGATAATACTGTCTGTTGGTACTCACCAAATAATCATCCGGTATATGGCAAGAGGTCAACAGGCATCCCATCACTTGGAACGTCCATCACATTAAGGGGTTAAACATGGATAATTATAATTAAACGGGGACAACGAATACCTAATGATCTGTCTCGAACACATTTATTTCCAGGGCTGAATAAGGAGGACGGAATAGAGGAGAATAACTGTATTCTATGTGGGGTACAGTTCACAGGCAGGGACAACAAAGAGGCACACACCACAGAGGCACGACACATGAAAGCGGTATTGGTGAGCCATCGAATCATCCCCAGTAAGGTAAGTGAAAGCTTCAGACGTACAATCAGTGGGGACAGGTGAGAATGTGGGGGATCGCCCCACGCCCGCGGTGGTGGTTCGATACAACGCACGCTGCCCGACCTGCAAGGCAGGGCGGTGGTATGTGGCGTGTGGTAATTGGTATGATTTATTGATTATAGCTTAAGCTTTTATAGCGGGAGGTATCAGACAATAATGTAATACCCTATCCCAGACTGGATGCGGTATTTGCAGTGTATGAAACAGAAATGAAAGTATTATTTATTAGGTAACAACCCCTAGATCTGATATGGCTCTGTGAGGAGACGTATACAAGATTAAAGGGAATGCTATTCTACGGTTACCAAGTCCGCCATATTCTGTAGTTGCGGAGAAAGGACTAGTTGTACTAATTATTAATTGTGAGAGTAATATAATTCGTGTGGAAGTTTGATTGTAAATTAATAATTATGATGTATAGTGTGTTTATGAATAAGAATCAGAGAGTGTTAATGAATCATGATGGAAAAAATACATCACTAACCGGTACACATTATAGCAAGGATGGTTAATAAGTCCGACACAGAATCAGAGGATGAGGAGACTTACACTGAGGCACGGAACAACGAGGATCAGCTGGCCGGGTAGGGCTAACAGTGATGGAATACCAGGAACAATCCACGAAACAATAGAGGCACACATATTATGGGGGCCGGATACCATTTATAGGGAGTCATCGAGGATTAGACAATTGGACTTCTTTGGAGGTATGTAACCTTCATAGCACCGGTACCCAGAGACGGAGAGATAGAAGTAAGTCAAGTAGTAACATATGAGGCCAACGAACACTGGTCTTGCAAAAGTATTGCTTGACATATGTTATATGGTGGTGGAAGGAACTAATCAGAGACTTTCATCGCCTATTGAACGGGGAATAGGACTGAGGAGACAACATGACAGTGAATGATTTGGTCGTCGGGGCACGGAACACTGACTCGGAGGATGGGTTAAGAATAAAGTGCTACTATAAATTCAAAACACTAAGAGAGGACGAGAGAGAAATAGCAGATGGGAGAGCATCGTACGGAGTATTGAATTGTATAAAACTCTATTGACATATCACATCTCGACAGAGAATGCGGAAGAAGCAATTAGATTGAGAATAGAGATAGACAATGCTCCAAAAACACTAAGAGAGCTTACGTTTATGCAACAGCACTGAATAGGGCGAGCGAATCACAGGAGATTGAGGGTCATATAGTATGATCAACAACAATTAATTCCAGTGAAGATAGAGAATTGCTTTTATAAATTAAAAGTAATATGCAAGGACATATAAAATGTGAAGAAATATGTGATATATTTAAGATAATAAAACTTAAGTAGCGGCGTGTGAAACAATCGTTTAATACATTTTATCATTTGAAACAATCGTGTGAAATAGAGAATATGATTGTTAAAAGGAAAGTTTATACAACGTAACACGAGGATGTTTTACTTAAGAATAGATTGTAACCACTGACATATATCGTTTGGACAATTGAATAATATTTATGACTAAAACAACTTTATAAGGAATAAAACTAATAAAGCCAACTTTTTATAGAATGGAAGGACAACAAGAGCAAGATCGACTCCAATTGGAGGCATTAGAAAATGAACTAAGGGTAGAACAGCAACAGTTGGAAAATGCAAATGCGGCTGTGGCTGTGGCGGCGGCTGCAGCTGTACAACAAGAAAGGGGCGGAGAAGAAGAGAACGAGGGCCAACAGGAGAGAGTACGAGATGAGGTGGAAATAGCGATGGAGCATGCAGAGGAAAGGAGGAGGAGAGACAGGCAAAGACTACAGGAAGGAGAGATCGGGAGAGAGATATGATAGACCAGGAGATAGCAGAATATCAACAAGCAGCCAGACTCCTGAACCCAGATCTCGAACACGGAGAATAACATGTGGAACACTTTAAGAACTGAACTGGCTTTGTTTCACAGGAAATCGGACCAGGTGGAAAACTTGGAGAGAGAGATAAGAAGAATGCACGGAGCATACACTGCACTGGAGAACAACTATCAGGTCAGTCGCAGGGTCCTGGACGCGCAAACCAGTAATGGACAATTTGCCAGTACCTACAGAAAACAGGCCGAGAGAGAGAACAACAGCAGTGGCTATGAGACCCCCGAAATTTGCTTCTGGGATTGATAACATCAGATCGTACCTGGCACGTTCAAGATTTATTCCAAGGCATCTAACATTGCTGACGACAGCTGGGCACTAATAAACCTCCTGACCTCATACCTCGACCAAGAGCACAAAAGAGGGTTCTTCGGATGAACTTAGGAGAAAGAGACCCAAGGCCAACGGTAGAAGAGGCATTGAACGAGATATGAGGGAATTGGAAGAAGTACATCCAAAAGCACAATCTCGATCAAAGCTGTTTGATGCGAGGCAAAGAGAAGGAGAGAGAATGTCCGACTTCGCAACGAGACTAGCAGAAGATGCAGTGGTCGCATATGAAGAGGAGAATATGAGGAAATCGGTAATGCTGGACGTATTCACCCTGGGGGTGCGAGATGATGGAATCGGAAAGGATCTGCTGAAAGCCAAACATAACGAGTTTGAGGAGGCAGTCAAACATCCATAGAACTTGAAGCGGTATATCAGGCAAGACCGGCAGAGGATACTCCGAGCCGCATGGTATTCAATGTGGTCGAGAACACAAAACGGTGTTACAACTGCGGAAAAGAGGGACATCTCCGGAAGGAATGCGGCGAAGCAAGGTCAATTCAGGAAAAGGGGGCCTGCTACAACTGTGGGAAGACGGGACACTTGGCTAGAAACTGCTACAGTTCAGCAAAAGGAAACCAGAGCCCCAGAAGAGGCCAGAACAATGCCGGACAACAGAGGAAAGGACAGTGGAATCAACCTGGGAAACAACAGGTATCGTCAACCACCTAGGGATGCGCTCTGGAACCAGCAGGGGCCGAGCGGTTACCAGCAGCAGGCAAGAGGATCCTGGAACCAACCTGGTCCGAGTGGGTACCAACAGCAGAGAGAGGATCCTGGAACCAACCAAGGATAACAGGGGACCTATGACGTGTAATACCTGTGGAATGGAGGGACACCTCTCAAACCGATGCCCTAAGGTGGAGATGTTACAGGTGCAACAAGGAAGGGCATATCTCGACCCAATGCAGAGAAACACAAGGAAACACACCAAATGATGCAGTGGAAAGAGCGTTACAAGATAATAGATACCCCCCAGCCCAGCGAATGCAACCTAGACAGGCTCCATCAAACTAATATCCGCTTCTGGAGAGGGCCCTGGAGAGAACTTGGTGGGAGATCAGGAACCAATCAAGACTCAGGAAGCGGAGATAAAAACGAAAGGGCCGGAAACTAGAAAAGAGGAGATAGTGAGGAACATTTCAGTTGTAGGCAATGTCTCAGAAGGAGACGGACACTATTATTTAGTGGTAGAAATGACAATAGAAAGACCCCGCCTTAGTGGACACAGGATCCAATATAATCTGATACTTCCCGTATAATGGGGGATTGGTTAAAAAACAAAAAAGAGAGGACACAAGGTGAGCCTCCTTTCAGCTGGAGGAGGAGGGCTAGCTGTAGAAGGACAGACGAAAACTCCAACTCAGAGTTAGAGAAAAAATGCTAAATGTACGCTTTATTATTGCTGGTATTGTAGAGACAATTATATTAGGAACTGAATTCTTGGAACAGACAAAAGCTAAGCTGAACTTTAATGACTTAACTTTAATGCTGGAAGACCAGCAATCAACAATAATGAAGGTCAGACGAGGACCATCCAGAGTCGCAAATGTGAAACTTAAAAGAGATAACCCATTACAAGGAAAAGGAACAATTACATGCGAGATTGAGGGCGAGATCTCATTTCCGCTACATGCTTCTACAGCTCCAAAGTGGGGGGCGGGGAGAGTACCTGTCTTGTTACACTAACAGGTGCAGAGACAGCGATCCCAGTGAATGCGGGACAGGGGGACGAGCCCATGAGTGTGCACTTTGCCACAGGAGATTGTGGTAGGAACGGTCACTGAATTGGCCGAAGGAGACTGGAAATCGGATATACCCACTTGGGAATGGGGAGAGGAAAGAAGAGTAGAAGCTATACTCAAAAAACTCCAGTTCGAAGACAACCCTCTACTAACGCCGGAGCAGAAAGCTCAAGTTCGGGAATTGGTAAAGGAATACCAAGAAATCTTCAGTCTTTCAGATAAGGAACTGGGTCTAACTACCCTGTATACACATGAGATAAAACTTAAAGAAAATGCCACTGTGTTAACAAAAATAGACCCATACCCATGCACAGCTTCGAAACGGCTAAAGAGATGATTCTAGACATGATTGAAATGGGAGTGTTGGAACCGAGCACAGCTACTTATCGGTCCCCCTTAGTGATAGTCAAGAAGAAGAATGGAAAGAATAGAATGTGTATCGATTTCAGGCTATACTCAATGACGCTACGGTGTCTAATTTGCACCCACCTCCCAACGGTCCAAGAAACTAGGAATATTTGGTTCGAATGCAAAATGTGGAGCGTCATGGATCTTAGCTCCGCATTCTGGCAAATACCACTACATGAAGACTCTAGAGACGTCACGACTATAGGCTGAATTCGATGATCCTGGAGGCACAAGGTGGTGCCCTGGGGGCGAGAACAAGCCCAGCAGCCCTGCAGTCTTTAGCTGATAGGCTTTTCGGGGACCTGAAGGCGAATGTTTGCGCGGTTTACTTGGATGATATAATATCAGGGGCAGCCAATGCTGAGGTCATGATGGATAATCTGAAGCTAATATTCGAGAGACTAAAAATTGGTGGGCTCAAACTGAAACCCGAGAAATGCGAGCTATTTCAACGGGAAGTCATGTTCTTGGGATGCAAACTAACAGAAGAAGGGCTGTACGCAAACCAAGAGAAGATAAAGGATCTTTTGGAGATGCCAGACCCGAAATCAAAGAAGGATGTCCAAAGAGTGTTGGGATTAGCTGGGTATTTTAGGGAGTTCGTACCTAAATTCGCAGAAAAAGCTAAAGCCCTAACCTCGCTACTCCAAGGATCGGAAAAGTTTGAATTTGGGGAGGAAGCTAAAAACAGCTTCGAGGCCGTGAAAACCGCCCTGACGAACCCGCCCTGCTTGGTTTGGGCGGATCCTAACAAGACGCTCAATATATTTACGGACGCATCAGGATACTGTATGGGGTTCTGTTTGATGCAGGAATCAGACGATGGAAAAATGCATCCCATCCATTATGGATCTAAAGTATTCAACCCCTCACAATTACACTGGCCATCTTTCGTGAAAGAATTCTACGCTGCATACTGGGCGATAACCCGGATGAGATTCTATCTATATGGGAGAAGGTTTGTTCTGCAGACCGATTGCAAAGCCATGAGTTTCGGGACTTTCCTAAAGAAATCAACGGCCAATGCTATAATCCGATGGAGTATGGAATTGTCGGAGTACGAGTTTGATATCAAGTTCGTACCAGGGAAAGAGAACGTGGTCTCTGATTTTCTGAGCAGACCAGCCTTGCCTCAGTCTTCATCAGGGCTATACGATTACATCAAGCAAGGAATCCAGGATGCAGTAGCGGGTAAAGAAGAAGAAGATAAGTCTAAAGTTGTGAATCAAGTGAGTGAGGAAACAAAACCAGCCCAAGTAATAGGAGACGAGGAATTCTTGAGAGAGTCTAAGGAAGACCCTACTTTTAAAAGTGTACGCAAGTGGATCAGAGAAGAGGAAAAAGCAGGAGATCCCAACATGCTACCACCTCAGGAACGACAATACTATAACAAGCTGAGTCGGCTGAAGATAGGGGATCAAGATACCATTTGCATCAGATATGGTAACCCGGGACTCACAGAGTTCCGCTGGTTAACTTGCGTACCAGAGTCACAAATAGTCAAAGTCATAGAGGCAAGCCACACAGTGGCTGGAGCACACCAGTCGTCCGAGAAGACCGAAAGTAGAATAAGACAGAAGTTCTATTTTCCTAATATGCAAGAAGAAGTACGATTGTTCTGCAAGACCTGCAGCGATTGCTTCAAGACTAACCAGTACTACCGGAAACAACCCATACCGGAGTTGAAACCATACACATATAAATACCCAGGCATGTGTGTTAACATGGACGTGGTACATATCGAAAGGGGAAGATTTCCAAGGTGCTTACTATGGTTGACAAATTCACAGAAATTGTAGTGTTCGTGCCCATCGCTAATGAGAAGGCTACCACCATAGCAAAAGCTTTCTAGATAACTACGTTTGCATCTGGGGACCGCCCCAGATCTTAGTAACTGATAATGCTGCGACTTTCAAAACGGCGGAGGTCATGAATACCTATTTCTCTTAGGGGAAGAAAAGTACTGTGCACCGTACCATCCCCAAGGAAGAATGGAATAGCAGAGCGGTTCAATAAGGTGCTACTACATCTGTTACAGAAACAGTGGGGGATAATCCCGGACAATGAGGCAAGCACTACCGCGACTACAATTAGCAGTAAACTCAGCGATAAACAGGTCCACAGGGTATTCAGCTTTCCGGTTAATGACCGGAAGAGAGATGACTGGATTGGATGATGTCATATTCCAGACCAGATCACAAAGTTCTTTGAGAGTGAGCATCATCTGGCAAGTGACATGTACCAAGAACTTAGAAAGATATTCCGATTGGCGGGTAACAACCTAGAATGACACACCGTCTTCAAAAAGGATATACGACCGGAATAAACAAGCCGTGAGCCTAGCAGTGGGAGACAAAGTGATGATCTACAGGCCGAAAGACACATCTAATAATTACTACAAGTTAGTAACTAACTTTAAGGGTCCATACATTATAATTGACGCTTGGGATCAGCACGATTTTCTGGTGCAAAGAATACAGGATTGGAAAAGAAAAACGGGTGACTGTAAATACGTTGTTCATCGAAACCACTTAAGGAAGATCCCCGAGGGAATGAGAGGACATCTAGGAGAACAAGAGCAGGAAACCGCAGAAGCAAGCATAACTGAGGAGGAAGAAACAGAACCTGAGGACGACAGCGAGATAGAGGAAATGCTGCAGGAGATCGAAGGGTAACAAGAGCTCAAGCGAAGGCAAATCAGGCTGTAACAGGAATGGGGCCTCAAAACAATACGAGAGACTCTGGAATATCAATGGGGGAAATAAGGACACCTCCGAATGATAGGGAAAGAGACCACCCAAGAGACAATACAAGGGTCCCCCCACGAAACCATACAAGAGTCCCCCCAAGAGAACACACCAGAGACTACCCAAGATACCACCCAAGAGAATTGCCACGGGAGAGAGCTGGGGAAAACACCCCAGTACGGTAACAATAGGACAGCCCGGAGTGAAGGGTCAACGCAAATTTCAACCCCATGGCGAACTCGAATACTGGAAGAGTTAACCCGGGCCTTTGAAGAAGAGTTTGGAGAAGAAGAAGGAGGGGAAGATCTAAGAGAACAAACTGACCCACTCAGAGGAAACTAGATCCCCGCTTAGAACAGAGAGAACGGATAGCGGATTCTGTAGCAGAGCGGGTAATAGACCAAGGGAAGGGTAGTCAGATACACCAAGCACCGCGTGAGGTGGCTGGACAGTACCAACTACTAGGAGACCAAGTCCAGGAAGAGGGAGAAGTCAACTAGGGAGCCCAAGTAGACAGCAGGACCTACAGACGGACCTGACGGATCGTGATCTATATACAACTGCAGCAAAAACCTTGGCATTGGGTACTTCCATAGGAAATGAGGATGTACATAGGGTATCAGACTCACAACCAGATAGACTAGAACCACATAACAGAACACCGGAGGGAGAGCATCTCAAAAACAGACAAGGAACGCCAAGGAGAACAACCCCGGGGGATAGCCATAGACCAAATTCCGACCAACGGGTGGAGAGACCGGGACCCTCCAATAGAACCCCTAACGCCTCGCCACCAGGAAAAAACGTGGTCAGAGGAGAAAGGGGAGGAACCCAAGAAAGCTCTATTTGGAACCTCCCACAGATAGCTCCTGGGAGAAGGACTAACAAATATTCCGAGGAAGATGTACAGAGAGAGAAGAATTGTTAGAATGGGGTTGGGCATACCAACACCATATTTCCAGAGGTACCTCCAGCTGACAAATATGAGGGATAAAATGAATGAAATGAGAGGGGGACGCCGAATTCTGATGGATGATCCCACAACCATTCTACACCTGGAAAGTACCGAAAGGAAAGGAGAAAAGAAGCCACTCAGGAGGTACCAACCCTCTCCCCAGGGGGGTACAAATACAGGGACTGAAACTCCGCTGAAAATCAAACCAGCAAGACCCCGACAGAGCGTCCAATGGAGAATAGTCCATGATGTCAGCGGGGTGAGAGGGCCACAGACAGACCGTCAATATGAAGAAGAATAAATGGAATTGAACAACCAGGCCATCAGGCTAGAGAAGAAACAAATGGACGGGCAGAGTCGAAACCTTAACAAGACCGAGTGACAGAGAGCGGACAGACCAAGGGCTAGATAGCACCATGGACACTACCAAAGCAAGACAAGCAACGACGTTTGGAGAATACGAAAGAGCTCGACCCCAACAAAGGGAACGAGGGTAGTCATGCAACCGCCTAAATTTGAAGCGCGACCACAGCCAGAGAAGAGGAGCCTGATTGGCAACAAATACAGGCGATAGCCCAAAGACTGAATACCATAGATAGAGAGAACGTGCTAAGAAGGAGCGACCATGCAGAGGACGAGGAAATGGAGGAAGTTTTAGAGACAGAGAATAGACAAGAAAAGAGACTTCGTGACGAGGGACCGGATGAAACAAGACTACCTAGTCCCCCACCTAGGCGGTCTAAAAGATTGGAGAATAAGGCCAAGATAAACTATAAGTATCGGCGGTGAGCCTACTAATTGCCGCTGAAATATTGCTTACTGATGAAATATTATTTACCTAGTAGCTAATACAATATAATATAATAATAAATGCTGAGAGTGCGTGTAAACTGTAGGAGAATGTGTTAATTGTAATATCAGTATAACTATAATTTTATCGAAAAAGCCTTGCTGTTTGACTGGGATAGAGGGAATTACTAAGACGGAACATATATTTAAAAATACAGACAATGATTGGGGAGCATGAAGGGCAATATAACAACGTATTAACTAAGGCTGACATATGGTTCACATGCGGGAGAGTGGAGTTATAAGACTTGGGGCCTGAATGAATGGTCGTGGGACATATGATGGATCTTCTCATGGAAAACACAAAGCGGCCTTCCCCCTGCCATGGGGGATATATGACAGAGCAGCAGAATAAGGTTGAGTATTGAATACACACACAGTGAAACAAACGCATAGAGTTAACCAAAACAAATCAAACAAAAGAATTTTTAAATAATAGTTTCTAGAGTTTCTGCATTAGCACAGGGTTGGGGTGAAACATTGGGGGGCGGGTAGGGCAGGTCGGTCCCTCCTGCCGCAACAGTAGCCGCCCACAAGGCCTGCCACAACACCCCAGCCACATCAGGGGAACCACATACCAGGGGATCCAATGGGGCCGGGTAGATGGGGAACCGGGAGGAGCCGTGGTAGGAGAAATCCTGAGAACGGTCTATATAAGGAGGAATAATGGAAAGAGGGGAAACTAATGGAAAGCACACTAAGATAACAATAACTTACGGGCTATTACACCCGAGGTGTAACAAAGGGAGCTCCGGGGTCCTCGGGCGAACAAAACCCACACCCTGAGAGAGCCCCCACAAAACACTGCATGCTGAGGAAGAAAAATAACAGAGCGAGATAAACGCACCAAGAAAAAGATTGAAGAGAATAGAGGAGAGAGAAGAGAGAGAGAGAGAGAGAGAAAAGAGAAGAGAGGAGATAGTAGGGATATAATGACTTACAGGGAACATAGAACCTCAGTCTCTAAAGTGGAGTTTGTAACAGGAATACATCCTATAAAATAATATCAAAACGTTAAAAAGTAGGTTAATAATAGAGAAACAATATAGAAAAAGGGGAGAATGAATATAACGGTGGAAAATGAGATGTGATCATAGAAGGAGAGATAAAATATTATAGGATAAAGATATGAGCAGTTGAGAGGAGGGAGAGGAAGAGAGAAAAAGAGAGAGAACTATATAGAATGAGAGACAGAGTGAGAGAGATAAAGAACTATTAGAGAGAGGGAGAAAAATTATATATAAGGGAGAGAGAAAGAACTATTAGAGAGAGAAAAAAAAATGTATAGAGAGAAAGAGCTATATAGATGGAGAGGGAGGCAGACAGTTAGCGTTCAGGCAGACAGTTACACCTCTTATACGAAGTTTTGTTGTTGTTGTCTATATACATAATCAAATGGCAGGAGTTTTGCACGAATACAGGGTGCGCCGAGTGCCCAAGACGAAGATACAGTTGGGAAACAACGCCCCGATCACGATAGAGGAATTATCCGGAAAAGTTGACGAAGGGATCAACTCCTGGGAAGAAAGCAACTCCTGGAAAATATACCCGGACTTCACGGAGATAACTAACATTGACGGCGCCCAAAGCGCGTGGTACGTGTTTCCTCTGGTTTTCCGGGTTTTCACAGTGAGGCATTCCTTTTGCAGAATGATCAAAAGATCAGGAGATGTGATGTTAAACCCGGAGTTGAAGACCTTTCCCCCTTTCACTCGCCCCCTTAGGGCTGAAGGATCAATCACGGGTTTTAACGGGTGACAACTAAAAATTGTTACTATTTAAAACAGCTGTAGAATTTTTCCTTTTTGAGATACAGCTTCGGGCCAGTGATAGAACGATTTTTCGGACAATTTTGAATCATGATAACATAACGGCGATGACTAAAACGTTCATTCTCATAGCGATATCGGATCATTTCCTCTTGCCCCACCAAAGCATATAGTACGGAGATTTGAAAATTTCTATGTTATCAGAAATGACCTTCCCATGAGATAGAATTCTCATAATTGGAAGTCTGGTTGTTCATGCCATAACCAACATAACTGCCAAGTTTGAAGATTTTGGCTGATTAGGAAGTTGGGTTCCACGGTCATTATGTTTCGAGAGATGTCGAAATGGCGATTTCTCAAATTACCTGTAAACTACGCTTTGTTACAGAAGATTCTGATCAGGAATTGAGATTTATGAAGTTTGAAGCAAAGTTAATTTCGTTCAAAATTGTCTGAAAAATCATTCTATCACTGGCCCGAAGCTGTATTTTCGACTAGAACAGGCGCTAGAGGTGCTAGAAAAACGTGTAGATTTCATGGACTATATACTTTGGTGGGCAAGAGGAAATGATCCGATATCGCTATGAGAATGAACGTTTTAGTCATCGCCGTTATGTTTTTCTGATTCAAAATTGTCTGAAAAATCGTTCTATCACTGGCCCGAAGCTGTATCTCAAAAGGGAAAAATTCTACAGCTGTTTTAAATTAGTAACAATTTTTAGTTGTCACCCGTTAGAAGACAATATGTGAATTATAGAAGTTAAAATGAATATGAAAAGCTATAGACTATGTTAAAAATATTAGAAATATAAAAAGAGATAAGTAAAAAGTGAATTAATTAGTATTGGAGTAATGGAAGGAGCGTGTAGGGGGGGCTTGGCTTGGCTTTCGTGAGGAGGGGGGGTGTAGCGCGACAAACCGCGGCAAAACGGAGTAGTTAGACTACTACTCGACCTTTTTTCAAAGACTCAAACGCAGACGGCCATCTCCAGAATTACGGGTGGAGTGAACCAGACCACTCGACCCGACTACTCGACCAGACTACTCGACCTTCGGCCGATTTCAAAGCTCAAACGCGGACGGCTACCTCCAGAATTACGGGTGGGAGTGTACGCGGTATCCCGCGTGCATATCATGACGAGACTCTCACCAGCCTGAAGTCAGACTCTCTAACCGTTGGAGAGAAAAGAGAGATCTAATAGATCCTTCCCTAACCACAGCGAAGAGGAGAGCTGTATGGACACTCTGTCTCTGCTGTGCGCACACTTGTCTCTGCTTGTTTACCTCATGACTGGTAGCAGAGAGGGAGAAACCTTATAGCGGATCAGCGCCTCGTATGTCTATCATCACAGAGAGGGAGAGCCGATTATTGCGCACACTTGTCTCTAGGGGAAGAGATAGACGGCTTGGACCGATTGTGAGACGCCTAGCGTCTCGCGTATTTTGCCTTCTCAGGGGACTATATAAGCCAGAGCGTGTTATGCCATTTGTCGTTTGTTGGAGACCCACCCCTGATGCAGCCCTACTCACCCAGCCTACCTCAGAGCTATCGTCTGGCCATGCTCTTCGGTTCTGCTCTCATCAAGCTTGCGTTGATATACTTTATAGAATCCACTAGATATTATAACAGTGCTCTTATTACATAATATATAGTAGTGCCATAATTGTAGTGAGAATATATAACAGGGTATGAACATATTGTAGTGATTATCTATTTCTTTATTACCCGCAATCCTGTGTTTGATATTCTATCCCTGGGTAGAGATATTATACTGACACCATAGCGGAGCTATGGAGGGGGAATATGCGTGACTCAGTAGACCCCCCCTAGCAATGGACCAAGTTAGCATACACACTGAGTCCAAACTACGCATAGAATTTGGAGATAAGAATAAGATAGTGAGAATAACGGTACTCCGCCAAGTTGGACCCGGGCGGAAGCTTTTCCAGTGCAAAAAAGTAAAACTATGTATAACATTATGAATATGTTATCTGTGATTGTCTGACTATATTCTGTCAGATATTACTTTCTGGAGATTGTGTGTGGATTTTGTGTGGGGTTGTTTGTTTTGGGTGGGGGTGTTTTGGTTTTAATTTGGAGATATCTGAATTTATTAAAAATAAATCTTTAATTAAGAAAATAAATGATGTTTGTTGTTCCTAACGGGGAAAATAGTTATTGCACGTGCACTCAACATGTAATAATAATGGGACTTAACTACATTATTTAATAGAGAACATGTCTGAAACAGTCCTGAATTGGGAAGAAGACGGGAAAATACAGTCTGTCAGTTTCACCACTGATGAGCTGCAAATACGTTCGAACGGATTTTACCATGGGTAATAATTATTAGAAAATTGAGAAATAATGGGGTAAGATGGTACTGATTAAAATAGATAGAAAGTAGTGAGTATTATCTCAACTTAATATTAATCCCATTTCAGACCGAAGAAAAACCAGATACAGTGAATGTTGGAGTAAGTTGCACTCCCGAGTAAAGCTGGATTTAATACGTTGTGCCCGACCTTGAACGGTACCATAAGATGGTGGACTTGGTGAGGGGATCTATCTCTATCTTCTCTCCTGATATTGTACTGTATGTGCGACCTGGCGGGATTTGTAGTGGTGCATGGTCCGGATGCACTAGGGTTCTGTGTAGATCCGAAGTCCTGGTGTGCCGTGCTAGGCAGTGCCAGAAACCCCCGGTACCATTGGGGGACGGGACTGCCGGAGTGCCCCGGCTGCCCCGGCTGTCAGTAGGTAAATTTTCTACATATACATTGTGGCCTGATTTAATTGTACGTGATAATTTTCTCTATTAGGAAATCTATATTATTATTGACCCACAATATCCCTTAGGCTGGATACGTGTGTGTGTGTGTGGTGAGTTCCAAATTATGCTATTGCTGATGCTGATGCAAATTTTGTTGCTTTATACTTCTATGGTGGTCCTGAGTTGTGTGAGTTTCTCATATTCTATCTTTCAGGTGTGATCTCGGAGAATCTCGGAATCTGGTGAGCTACTACAAGAAACATTCAATTTTCAATGTCTCTACATAATCCTTGCATGCTCGGATCTTCTGTTCAGCCCGGCTCTCAGCCTGGTGACACTGTTCAAAACTTTGGAGTGATAAGGACCTGTGATTTGGGGGACTGGTTAACTCATAATATTTCGGATGTGATATGCGAGGATTACTATATATTCTACAGTGGCTCAGTAGGGCGGCTATTTTGATTTGTCAGTATCAGTTGCGGTCTTATAACTCTGCAGTACGCTCCAATTATGGAGAGAATAAGGATCGGTTGATTGTTTATTAGCCGCATATCAGTGAGGAAGTTTTGTTTTTCTCTTCCGGCTGGACAAATGAGTAGACGTAGATTTTATTGTAGAATAACGCTATCAATTTCGGCGCACAGCACCATCTTCAGGCTATAATAAACGGAATACACATGTTAGAAAAAACTGTACACATACCAATCGTAAAATAAAAATTACTGGAAATTCTAAAGCTAAGCTAATTTAGTGAAATAGTAAAAGGTTGAAAAACTACACGCGGGACTGGAAAAAATAAAACAAAAAGTAAAGACTAGGAAATAAACGGGGTTTAAATAGTAAAAAATAAGATCAGATAGTGAAATAAGATAGGAATCACGCGACTGCTCAAAAGATATCTAGCTAAAAATACTCAATGACCAATATGGCCGTTAGAAAATACTAAAAACGGATAATATTAGAATAAGGAACTAGATAGATCAGTCAACTCTTCTTTTAAATTAATAGTAGGCTTCTCTCTGTTAATATAATATGCTTCTATAATCTTTCTATATAAGATACGTGACTCTGTTGTATAATCTCAAAAATCAAATCGGGTACTGTCTTATTATGAAACTTTTTATAGTGCACTGCGTTATTCTACAATAATCTACGTCTACTCATTTGTCCAGCCGGAAGGAGAAAACAAAACTTCCTCACGCTCCAATTAGATTACAGCCATTTTCTCTCTCTCGATTCATCCAAATCCGATGCCTTCACTTACCTACCATTTAACTACACCCTTCTTGGAACGGTACTTTCTATTCTCTATGCCCCCGCTTCACTGACATACTTGGTCAGTATTGGTTGGCCCTGCACCCTGAAACCTGTCCATTTTGGTGTCGATTCCCTTTATTGTAGATGGTGGTGGCCCAAAGCGGTTTATGTACATGCTCATATCGATCGCAGTCGTCAACTTTCTCAGCATGACCTCAACTTTTCTAACACTCGCATACTTATATGGCTTTACAGACATTCGATTGCAGGTAGGTACGCTCTCTTACGGAACAATTAAGATGTTTTTATTTAACTTTAACAGCACCGCCTCAATGTTTATCTTTATTAAATTTTAGTGGCTAAACCTTTTGCTACCAGCTGAGGCACATGTATCTAGAATTGAACTGGTCTAGAATGTCAATGTAAATATGTAAATATACAAGAATTATGTTACTATAACCAAATGTATCTACAAAATATGGTTTGCGCTCAGCATCCCTAAAAGTATATGTGTTTTACTTTGGTCCGGTTGTGTCATAATCATTTAGGTATGCGGGTATTTTCATCAATCTGTTCGACCTTCTCAGGAAGGGCTGGAAGGGTTCCGTATTTTGTGTTACAATCTGTTTGTCCGTTGTTCGTTCTGTTGTTTCTTGTGTTGGTTTGGTCTGAGTGATTTCTTTTTTACTGTCGGTCCTTTATCCCTTATTACTGGTTCGTCGTCGCTGTCTGAGTATGGCAAGATGGGTTGATCTTCGGGATCTTCCCAAATTTCATGAACAGTGAGTTTATTTGCTAGTGTTTCAGGGACGTATCTCATTAAATCGTGATGAACAACTTTCTGTTTTCCCGTTTCCACATGTTTTATGAGGTAATTATGGTCGGATATAAACTTTTTCTATTCGATATAGCACTTTAAATCTTGACTTGAATTTATTATTTGAAATTTCTTTAGGGGCTAAGGGTGCCAGTATGGCAACATATCACCAACTTTATACTTTGTGATTTTTGTCTGATCGGTCATAAAGTTTTTAGCTTGGATTTGTTGGGTTTTCAGGCATTTTTTCCCTGCCCGGGTGAATGCCGAAGGCATTCACCCGGATGCCTTTTTACTTTGTAAAAAGGCATAGCAGGGTTAGAATTCGAAAAACGACATTTTGGTATACTAACTAATCGGTAGAGGGACATTTTTTGGTCACACTTTCGTTGCGAGGGCAACGGTGTAGCAACTAGAGCCGCGCGCACAGTGACGAGCTACTCCTTCATCAAACAACTCATTGACACAGTTTGATGGACTGTGTGCGCGTGCCACTCAACAAAACATGAATGCTCTGCCGCGCGTTTCGCGTGTTACATACCATTTTCATCTTGCGAGTCGAGTGTGAGATGTTAGATAAGTAGTTAAGTTGGAATGTCAAAAGCTGGTTAGCAAGTGTCAGGTTATTGGAGTTAGCTAACTCTAAGCTATGTGAGAAGTATACTGACAGCTAGATCGTATGCATCTCACATTACTTATGAGCCAAGCCTTGATCCTGTTGGCAGTGACAATGTCACTGACATGTGAAACGGTAGGGCAGGGAAACACAGCATTATGAATACATAATGCAATAATTCTTGTTTTTCTAGGCCGTAACCCCTCTCATTTTCCAATACAAATCGTGGGCATAATGTGATTCATCCCTATAAAATTGTGTGGAGGTGTCTCATAATCAGGTCGTTGGGTGCTCTCAACTCTCTACCAAAAAAAGTAATTTGGTGTGTACCCTGTTGCCTGGTGTATTGTCCCATGGTAGGACGAGATAGCTATGTAGATATTTTTCCCATTGGTCAGGGTTATTGTGCGTTAATTTTGAGATTATAGCTTTTAGACTTTTATTTACCCTTTCCACTAGGTTAGTGGCTGGGTGATATGGTGTCGTTCGAATCTTCGTTATTCCCATCAGACTGTAAAAATTTTGGATAAATCTGCCCCGTCATTGATATCCTTGATCACTAAGGACCTTTTCTGGTACGCCAAAAGGTAATATGTCGTGTTCAGAAAAGCTTTTGCTAACGTGGGTGCTTTGATATCGCTAACAACGGCACCGTTACGTACTTAGTGAAAGCACAAGTACATAGAAAAATGTGCTTTTTGGCACCCGAATTTCTCGTTATTGGCCCATACTGTCAATGTAACAGCGATAATTGGGTACATTTCGCTGTTCATATAGTTTCATTACCATTTTAGGTTTTTTATGAAACCCTTTATTATGGAAAAAAACTCTTCACAAGATTTAACATGGAGCGTGATCTGTTCAGTCATACCCGGCCACCAGAATTTCATCATAATTGACCGTTTGGTTTTTACAATACCTGATGACTAGCTTTCTAATGTTTTAATTCTAATATGCTTTGTTTCAGTGCCTCGGGAGTACAAAGAAGACAGCGAAATTTTCCAGTGGACTCAGTCATGTATTTCAAAGCAACTATGCCTTGATTGGTTAGCGAGTCGATCAAATTTATTGTAGTAAACTTTCAATTCTTTGGAAAAATTTGAGTCGAGTTTGTTTTGGCCGTTCTTTCTGAATTAGCCATGACCTGACTTCAGCTAGAATTTCGTCGTTTTTTGCGCTTGATATAGTGGTTCATGATCTTGAAATTCTAGAGCTATTGGCTGTTCAAAAGTACCCATCTCTTTAGTATCCCTATTCTGGTTGAAAGTGATAATTTCTTCTAATGGGGTAATCGGTTCTTCACTGGTTTTAAGGTTTATAGCGTCTTTGATAAGATTGATGACCGTTTTGGAGATTCTTCTTGTTTCTTGATTTTGTCTTCCCAATACAGTTGACCCCGATTTAACGGCCCCCGATTTAGCGGCACCCCGATTAACGGCAGCATAATCTTCCCCCGATATATGGGAAATTAACATATTTGACCCCGATTTAGCGGACACCCCATTTAACGGACAAAATCCTTTCCCCCGAGGGTTGCCGTTAAATCGGGGTCCGACTGTAGTTCCAAAGGTCGCCTGACTTTGGGGTAGGTTTCTAGACAAGAAATCGGCTAATTGGTTATCTTTCCAGGTGTATGTGTTAGGATAATTTGATGGCCCAAGAAAGAGTATCTACATGTTGCTTTATTTAAATAGCCGATTGTGTGAGTGATTTCATATCAGTCAAACTACGAACGGTTCTTGAGCCCCGTATAGTATGATCATACTTTCTATGGCCCAAAGCACCGCTCTCCATCTCCAGTTTAAACGACCGGCCATTTCTGTTCGGCTGGTGTGAGTGTTCTACTTCCGTATGGGGTCTAAAGTAATCATTGCCATTTTGATCAATAAATTTGTGAGTTAGTGCACATCCTAATCCTTGAAGCTCGCATCACACCACAAATAAATTTCTTCTTGACATCAGCCATAACAAGAACAGGGACACTTGTGAGTTTGTCTTTATCATTTCAAAAGCTTGTTGGGCCTCGGGTGTTGGTTTTATGTTGTAATTTGACCCAGTTAGTAGGTCGGTAAGCGGTTTATTTCAGCTGCACAATTTTTTAGTAAATTTCTGAACCAATTTATCATCCCTAAAAAGCTCATTAGCTTCTTCTTGGTGTTAGGGAATGGAGTTTCTCTGACCGCTTTTCTTTTCTCTATCTGCTTCGTAGCCTTCTTTGCTAAGCCATGCGCCTAAAAATTTAACTTTCTTACTAACAAGGAGCACGTGTGGGGTGATATTTTCAATCCCCCTTGCCTAGTGCATTCAAACACCTGTTGAGATTAGTGAGCATTTGATCTATCGAATTCGTTCCAATAAGTATATCGTCCAATACACTTGGATATTGTTTGGAAGCTATTTAAAAATCATAGTGAGCCTGGCAGAAGCAGCTGGGTGCATTTTTAAGTCCAAAGCCAACGATTTTGCTCAAATGACCTACTCCTGGTACTTTCCATGCATTCTTATGTTTGTCGGATTCCTTAATCCGTAAAGACATGTAACCTTTTGTGAGATCAAGGATGAATAGAATTCCTTTCCCCTACATGAGCGACAACTACGTCTACGGTGGTATACTAGATGTGAATGACTCAGTCTTAGCATTCAACTGTCTGTAATCAGTGCACATTCGCACGTCTCAGACCCTTTTTTCTTCACTATCACTGTTGGTGCACTATAAGCCGATTGTGATGGTTGTATGACCCCAATTTCTAAAAGGGCTTGTATCTCTTTACGAACTTGTGGTAAGAGATGTATAGGAACGCGTCTAGGTGGTAGTGCCACTGGGGTATCATCCTTCAAATTTAATTCAGCCTCTAGTCAATGTACATTTGTGAGCCCGATATCATATTTATGAGATGAAAAATGTCTATATATCCTCGCTAACTAAGTCTTAAGTCTCGTTTATTCTCGTTGCTCAGGTATTCATTGCTGTCAATCTTCAGCTCTTGAATGACTTTACTTAGTTTTCTAGTCGTGACATAACCTCACTTATATTCTTAATTGCTTTTTCTACCGGTGTGAGATAACCAAAAATTGTGCCTGCTGGAAAGAAATACTCTCGCTTCTGCATCAGTATTTTCCAGCGCATGGGTATTTTAGATTGTACTATATCTACTAAGCAAGACGGTGGATCATTTTCTGTTTTAGGCCAGAATAATGTGCTAGAGTGTACGATACGTACCATTGGTTATGGTGCTATTAAGTGCATTTGTGTTTTGCCCTACACATGTGACTATAGCCTGTTGTCCTACAGGGACGTGGTGTCCTCTCGTGTTCTAACGAGTATTGCAGTGTCTCTAGCTTTATGAACCAGAATCGGGACTTGTTGATTCCCTTTTCTGAGAACCGCACTCTAGGTCACCACTAACGCATTACCTATGAGGAAATTTGAGCCTAGGACTAGTGGTGCTATGATCTCGTCAATGATGATGAAGTCAAGCGTGAATTTTAGGCTCCCTAGATGAATGATTGTATTCCTAATAGATCCCAACACTCTTAAGTTGTGACCCGTGCTCCGATAAGTTGTAGTTTGTCTGTTCTAAGCTTTTTGGGATTTTTAATTGTTCGAGCATTGATTTAGACATGCAGTTCAGGACTGCACCGCTATCAATTAACAATTTTATTTCATAGCCATTAATTTTTCCTGCTGCGAAAAGTGAGTTGGTGTGTTTATTACCAACTGTTAGAATGCGCGAATAAATTTCGGTGTCGCGCTGTGTAGCTATTAGTGGTAGCCCCGGTCTGTGGCGAGGCATGATTAGTTTAAAGCTTGGTCATTGAAGATGTTCTCCCCCAGTGCCATGTTGTATGATCGATCCTCTCCTGCTCGTTGAATCCGCTGCTGCCTGGCTTGTCTTCATGGCTAGTTGTGCCATAGGCGCTGTGATCTGTTGTTGCATCATGTTGATGGGTTGGCGTTGTTTATTCTGGTTTGTGTTGTTAGTCGGTCGCCACGTATAGTTTTGTTGGCCCTGCTGGTATCTGCTCTGGTCTTGTCGCCAATTGTTGTTGTCTTGCCTCCAATTGTTGTTATTATTGAAGTTGTTCCCATAGTTCCTCCCTTGATAGTTGTTGTTTCTCTGGGGAGGGTTAAAGTTTCTTCCTCGGTATCCGTTGTTGTTTTCCTTTTCCGACGGCTAGCGTCTCGCGTATTTTGCCTTCTCAGGGGACTATATAAGCCAGAGCTGTGGGTACTGCCATTTGTCGTTTGTTGGAGACCCACCCCTGATGCAGCCCTACTCACCCAGCCTACCTCAGAGCTATCGTCTGGCCATGCTCTTCGGTTCTGCTCTCATCAAGCTTGCGTTGATATACTTTATAGAATCCAACTAGATATTATACCAGTGCACTCTTATTACATAATATATAGTAGTGCCATAATTGTAGTGAGAATATATAACAGGGTATGGAACATATTGTAGTGATTATCTATTTCTTTATTACCCGCAATCCTGTGTTTGATATTCTATCCCTGGGTAGAGATATTATACTGAGCACCATAGCAGAGCTATGGAGGGGGAATATGCGTGACTCAGTAGAGATGGAGCCCTCTTATCAAGCTTGCTAACCCCTGGTTTACAATTATATCTGAGTTAATTAGAATTTGCACTGGTAGTTAGCAATTAGCATTTACATTTAGCAGAATATTGAAAAACTAATCCGACCCCTTACAGCTATGAATCTTACGATCAGAAGAGTTCCAGAATCTGGACCATCAATGGAGATCACGATGAAAGGCATCACCAAGATACCGAGAATCCGACTCACCGGCGGGGAAATAGATATCGAGGGTGTCACATCCGGGCCCCAGATAGAGATTTTCGGGGGAGGTAAACCTGAGAGGGTGGAATCGGTTGAGACGCAAGAAATCGAAGAAGAGGCCCCGGAGGAGGAAGGACAGCAGGAGGCAGACCCAATCGAAGAAGAGGCCCTGGAAGAGGGAGAAGGACAGGAGGCAGACCCGGTGAAAATAGAGGCCCCGGAAGACGAAAACGAGGGGGAGACAGAGGCCCTGGAAGAGGAAGAAGGAGAAGAGGCTGACCCGATGAAAATAGAGGCCCCAGAAGACGAAAACGAGGGGGAGACAGAGGCCTTGGAATTAGAGGAAGGAGAAGAGGCACCAGACAGCGATATGGAGGCAGAGGAGGAGACCTGGCGGACGTGCTACATTGCCGGGGCAGGCTGGAACCGTATGGTGATCAAGAAGGTCCGGCCCCTTGACCCACGGATGTCACCGTACCCGTCCCTCGAGAGCGCCATCCGAAGGAGGAGACCACCCCCGCCTCAATACACATACTAGGTAGCTCGACCACCCTATAGAGACACTATGACTATGAGAGACACTGCTCAGCATATATTTTATAGTATTATTTATTATTAATTATTATTAATTATTAGTTTGATTTTAAATTTATTTAAAAAAATAAATGATTGTGCAATATGTTTGTAGAGTGGTAATAACTTACGGCTGGTATGGTGGAGGCCCTGGGGGATGGAGAGGTGTGACGGATGGTGGGGAGAGATAGGTCACAACTCTCTGGTGCACACGGTAAAGGTCTTGAGAGACCTGATAGAGTTGGTGATAGTAGAACTCCGCTTGCTGGCGGTACATCTCGGCCATTTCAAGATGCCGCTGGGACTCGGCTGCAAGCGAGGTCTCCCGTTGTGTTGCCTCCTCCAGTTCGGCGTTGGCCATTAGGAGTCCAACGCTGAGCCCGTCTACATCCCCATTCTGCCGATCAACTGTCGTTTTAAGCTGAGATATACGGGCTTTCAGCTGATCGACTTCTTGCTCCTTTTTACGTCGGTAATTCTTCCAGTAGCGGCGACGGGCTGGTTGAGGACTAAGATTGGAAGGAGTGGGTGGATGTTTAGAAGATGGGCTGGGATGAGTAATGGGGGTAGAACAGTGAGGACACAACATAAAGAGCCGAGCTAGAGAGAACACACAGAGTACAGGGAGACTGAACGTACAGGGAGTGTTAAAGAGAGAGGGAGAGAGAGAAGGAGAGCGTAGCTTGGAGTCATTATCGATAATGGGCGACAGTTGTGAAACACCAGGATGTTATATGTATAGAATGCCACAGAGTGATCCATGGTAACCATAGCTACCCTCAATTTAGCAGATATGATGGCTGCATGTTTAATGTGTGGGACAGGCGAGATGGTAACCAAATCACAGGCTAGAGAACACATCGCTAGCAAGAAACATCAGAAACGCCTCCGCCAAGGGAAAGTAGGGGCGCTCACAGAGGAGATGCTGAAAAACTACGAGGACCCAGCCCGGAAATGTAAGGTAGATATTCCCGGCGAGCTTCCAGAAGACTGGGAGAAACTATACAGAAGCTGCAAGGATGAGGACCGCCCTCACTGGAGACGACTAATATTCCAACACTTCGGTGAGAAACTAAGTGTATATAACCTCACAGCGCTGCTTGTTATCGCGTTAACGTGATGAAGAAGCAGTATAAATGAGACACACACTTGGTATAGCGCGCAGCAAAAATTGCATTCGTTTGACATGAACTAGTGCCCTAAGCTAGCTTCCTGACTGGCCGCGGTTACGCGTTTTCGTGCTCTACTTTCCCACCACATCGATCGTGTCAGTATAATAGAGATCACTGGGCTAAAGACTAATATTATTTCCAGGGCTGAATAAGGAGGACGGAATAGAGGAGAATAACTGTATTCTATGTGGGGTACAGTTCACAGGCAGGGACAACAAAGAGGCACACACCACAGAGGCACGACACATGAAAGCGGTATTGGTGAGCCATCGAATCATCCCCAGTAAGGTAAGTGAAAGCTTCAGACGTACAATCAGTGGGGACAGGTGAGAATGTGGGGGATCGCCCCACGCCCGCGGTGGTGGTTCGATACAACGCACGCTGCCCGACCTGCAAGGCAGGGCGGGTGGTATGTGGCGTGTGGTAATTGGTATGATTTATTGATTATAGCTTAAGCTTTTTATAGCGGGAGGTATCAGACAATAATGTAATACCCTATCCCAGACTGGATGCGGTATTTGCAGTGTATGAAACATGAAATGAAAGTATTATTTATATTAGGTAACAACCCCCTAGATCTGATATGGCTCTGTGAGGAGACGTATACAAGATTAAAGGGAATGCTATTCTACGGTTACCAAGTCCGCCATATTCTGTAGTTGCGGAGAAAGGACTAGTTGTACTAATTATTAATTGTGAGAGTAATATAATTCGTGTGGAAGTTATGATTGTAAATTAATAATTATGATGTAATAGTGTGTTTATGAATAAGAATCAGAGAGTGTTAATGAATCATGATGGAAAAAATACATCACTAACCGGTACACATTATAGCAAGGATGGTTAATAAGTCCGACACAGAATCAGAGGATGAGGAGACTTACACTGAGGCACAGGAACAACGAGGATCAGCTGGCCGGGTAGGGCTAACAGTGATGGAAATACCAGGAACAATCCACGAAACAATAGAGGCACACATATTATGGGGGCCGGATACCATTTATAGGGAGTCATCGAGGATTAGACAATTGGACTTCTTTGGAGGTAATGTAACCTTCATAGCACCGGTACCCGAAGAGACGGAGAGATTAGAAGTAAGTCAAGTAGTAACATATGAGGCCAACGAACCACTGGTCTTGCAAAAGTATTGCTTGACATATGTTATATGGTGGTGGAAGGAACTAATCAGAGACTTTCATCGCCTATTGAACGGGGGAATAGGACTGAGAGACAACATGACAGTGAATGATTTGGTCGTCGGGGCACGGAACACTGACTCGGAGGATGGGTTAAGAATAAAGTGCTACTATAAATTCAAAACACTAAGAGAGGACGAGAGAGAAATAGCAGATGGGAGAGCATCGTACGGAGTATTGAATTGTATAAAACATCTATTGACATATCACATCTCGACAGAGAATGCGGAAGAAGCAATTAGATTGAGAATAGAGATAGACAATGCTCCAAAAACACTAAGAGAGCTTACGTTATATGCAACAGCACTGAATAGGGCTAGAGCGAATCACAGGAGATTGGAGGGTCATATAGTATGATCAACAACAATTAATTCCAGTGAAGATAGAGAATTGCTTTTATAAATTAAAAGTAATATGCAAGGACATATAAAATGTGAGAAAATATGTGATATATTTAAGTAATATAAACTTAAGTAGCGGCGTGTGAAACAATCGTTTAATACATTTTATCATTTGAAACAATCGTGTGAAATAGAGAATATGATTTGTTAAAAGGAAAGTTTATACAACGTAACACGAGGATGTTTTACTTAAGAATAGATTGTAACCACTGACATATATCGTTTGGACAATTGAATAATATTTAATGACTAAAACAACTTTATAAGGAATAAAACTAATAAAGCCAACTTTTTATAGAATGGAAGGACAACAAGAGCAAGATCGACTCCAATTGGAGGCATTAGAAAATGAACTAAGGGTAGAACAGCAACAGTTGGAAAATGCAAATGCGGCTGTGGCTGTGGCGGCGGCTGCAGCTGTACAACAAGAAAGGGGCGGAGAAGAAGAGAACGAGGGCCAACAGGAGAGAGTACGAGATGAGGTGGAAATAGCGATGGAGCATGCAGAGGAAAGGAGGAGGAGAGACAGGCAAAGACTACAGGAAGGAGAGATCGGGAGAGGAGATATGATAGACCAGGAGATAGCAGAATATCAACAAGCAGCCAGACTCCTGAACCCAGATCTCGAACACGGAGATAACATGTGGAACACTTTAAGAACTGAACTGGCTTTGTTTCACAGGAAATCGGACCAGGTGGAAAACTTGGAGAGAGAGATAAGAAGAATGCACGGAGCATACACTGCACTGGAGAACAACTATCAGGTCAGTCGCAGGGTCCTGGACGCGCAAACCAGAGTAATGGACAATTTGCCAGTACCTACAGAAAACAGGCCGAGAGAGAGAACAACAGCAGTGGCTATGAGACCCCCGAAATTTGCTTCTGGGATTGATAACATCAGATCGTACCTGGCACGATTCAAGATTTATTCCAAGGCATCTAACATTGCTGACGACAGCTGGGCACTAATAAACCTCCTGACCTCATACCTCGACGCAAGAGCACAAAAGAGGGTTCTTCGGATGAACTTAGGAGAAAGAGACCCAAGGCCAACGGTAGAAGAGGCATTGAACGAGATAGTGAGGGAATTGGAAGAAGTACATCCAAAAGCACAATCTCGATCAAAGCTGTTTGATGCGAGGCAAAGAGAAGGAGAGAGAATGTCCGACTTCGCAACGAGACTAGCAGAAGATGCAGTGGTCGCATATGAAGAGGAGAATATGAGGAAATCGGTAATGCTGGACGTATTCACCCTGGGGGTGCGAGATGATGGAATCGGAAAGGATCTGCTGAAAGCCAAACATAACGAGTTTGAGGAGGCAGTCAAACATGCCATAGAACTTGAAGCGGTATATCAGGCAAGACCGGCAGAGGATACTCCGAGCCGCATGGTATTCAATGTGGTCGAGAACACAAAACGGTGTTACAACTGCGGAAAAGAGGGACATCTCCGGAAGGAATGCGGCGAAGCAAGGTCAATTCAGGAAAAGGGGGCCTGCTACAACTGTGGAAAGACGGGACACTTGGCTAGAAACTGCTACAGTTCAGCAAAAGGAAACCAGAGCCCCAGAAGAGGCCAGAACAATGCCGGACAACAGAGGAAAGGACAGTGGAATCAACCTGGGAACAACAGGTATCGTCAACCACCTAGGGATGCGCTCTGGAACCAGCAGGGGCCGAGCGGTTACCAGCAGCAGGCAAGAGGATCCTGGAACCAACCTGGTCCGAGTGGGTACCAACAGCAGAGAAGAGGATCCTGGAACCAACCAAGGAATAACAGGGGACCTATGACGTGTAATACCTGTGGAATGGAGGGACACCTCTCAAACCGATGCCCTAAGGTGAGATGTTACAGGTGCAACAAGGAAGGGCATATCTCGACCCAATGCAGAGAAACAACAAGGAACACACCAAATGATGCAGTGGAAAGAGCGTTACAAGATAATAGATACCCCCCAGCCCAGCGAATGCAACCTAGACAGGCTCCATCAAACTAATATCCGCTTCTGGAGAGGGCCCTGGAGAGAACTTGGTGGGAGATCAGGAACCAATCAAGACTCAGGAAGCGGAGATAAAAACGAAAGGGCCGGAAACTAGAAAAGAGGAGATAGTGAGGAACATTTCAGTTGTAGGCAATGTCTCAGAAGGAGACGGACACTATTATTTAGTGGTAGAAATAGACAATAGAAAGATCCCCGCCTTAGTGGACACAGGATCCAAATATAATCTGATATCTTCCCGTATAATGGGGGATTGGTTAAAAAACAAAAAAAGAGAGGACACAAAGGTGAGCCTCCTTTCAGCTGGAGGAGGAGGGCTAGCTGTAGAAGGACAGACGAAACTCCAACTCAGAGTTAGAGAAAAAATGCTAAATGTACGCTTTATTATTGCTGGTATTGTAGAGACAATTATATTAGGAACTGAATTCTTGGAACAGACAAAAGCTAAGCTGAACTTTAATGACTTAACTTTAATGCTGGAAGACCAGCAATCAACAATAATGAAGGTCAGACGAGGACCATCCAGAGTCGCAAATGTGAAACTTAAAAGAGATAACACATTACAAGGAAAAGGAACAATTACATGCGAGATTGAGGGCGAGATCTCATTTCCGGCTACATGCTTCTACAGCTCCAAAGTGGGGGGCGGGGAGAGTACCTGTCTTGTTACACTAACAGGTGCAGAGACAGCGATCCCAGTGAATGCGGGACAGGGGGACGAGCCCATGAGTGTGCACTTTGCCACAGGAGATGTGGTAGGAACGGTCACTGAATTGGCCGAAGGAGACTGGAAATCGGATATACCCACTTGGGAATGGGGAGAGGAAAGAAGAGTAGAAGCTATACTACAAAAACTCCAGTTCGAAGACAACCCTCTACTAACGCCGGAGCAGAAAGCTCAAGTTCGGGAATTGGTGAAGGAATACCAAGAAATCTTCAGTCTTTCAGATAAGGAACTGGGTCTAACTACCCTGTATACACATGAGATAAAACTTAAAGAAAATGCCACTGTTGTTAACAAAAATAGACCCATACCCATGCACAGCTTCGAAACGGCTAAAGAGATGATTCTAGACATGATTGAAATGGGAGTGTTAGAACCGAGCACAGCTACTTATCGGTCCCCCTTAGTGATAGTCAAGAAGAAGAATGGAAAGAATAGAATGTGTATCGATTTCAGGCTACTCAATGACGCTACGGTGTCTAATTTGCACCCACTCCCAACGGTCCAAGAAACTAGGAATATTTGGTTCGGATGCAAATGGATATGGTCTGTAGGGTTAGAGAGTTTACTGCGGAGGGGATAGAGTCCACCCGGTTTAATTTTGGAAGAACATATCTTCTAGAGCCTTGTAGGGGAGTGTTACCGTCTCGCTATAGTGCTCATTTGTGCCTTCCAAACCTCCGCCTTCCAGCAGGAATTGTCTGCAGAGGTGTTCGTACCATCGTCCCTGTGGTGGAGCGGGCCCATTGCCGAGGTAGGCGGTAAATGTTCCAGAATACTGGAGAAAACGTACGTGCAAAACCACGTTTTTGTCATACTCAGTCATTTTTGACCAATTTGGTCAGAAATGGCTGAGTTTATGGTCAAGAAAATGACTGAGTTAGGAGCACGTGCGAAATTCTACACATATCTGGTTAACATTTACCGCCTACCATTGCCGCACCCCCTCAGCCAGAGACATTTTTGTTTCAAAGTGATAAAACTGTTCTTGCAGATTGCGCAGAAGAAGAAATAGTTACTAAATCAGCTAAAACAGATCTTTTATCTTTATCTATTCATTAGTAACGATTCTTAAATGATACGAGACAATCCAGCCCGCCCTAATCTAACCTTTAATGTTGCCGGTTAATACACACAACTGTGTCCCATCCGTGTCTATTTCCGTTATTTTACATGGGGCTTGGTTAAACTCTGCTGGTATAATAGTCCAGCTTGTTTAGGAACGGAGCTAGGAAAACGAAGTGGAAAAACTAGGTCTGCGACGTCTCGATGACATCAAGGAGCATTATTCTCCACTCTGTAGAGTAGTCTCTATGGTCTCTCTCGATAACCGTGCCTCTAAACTTCACTGCCCACAACTGTGTCCATCTCAGTGCAATTGTTGTACATGTACATGTCCTTCTACAGCGCGCATCTCAGAAATTTCGTCGATGTCCTGATTTCAGAACTGGTGACGTACCGGGCAACAAAATACATTGTTCTAATTATTGATCCCGTGGACCTTTCTTCTTCAATTATTCACTAATGCGGGATGCAGAACCGGAGTCTGCTCTAACCCACCAGTAGTGATAGTAAGGGTCTGCCTGACTCAGTCTGTGTTCCGCTCTGTGGTAGGCTGAGGGTCATTGCTGGGTGATTTGCGTGTGGTCGTAAACTGTTTCTATTTATAATGATATAGAAACGAAGAGTACTAAAAACCGAATATACTGGGTTAGAACTAAGTATATAGTGTAGTTTTAACTATTACAATCAAAAGTCTCTAACTACAGTAAAATGACTCTTATTACGAGTTTTGAAGTGTCTGTCAGGGAGCGTTTCCCCCTCCATTCCTGTTTATAGTCCCATGCAACCTACGCGGAGTAATCTCCTATAGCCCTCGATTAATACGATATAATCACTCGTTCCTTCTCCGTAATCCTGGTTCATGTCTCCTTAATACGGTTAATCACTCGTTCCTTCTCCTATCCTGGTCTCGGTTGATGAATAGTCTGAATTCAGTAAGAGTTAATCAGCGTCAAGACTTCACCCCAATGAGGCAGAGTATTCGCCGAGACGTCATAACCACCCAATGCAGTTCCCAATCACAACATAATGTAAAATATAACTCGCTCACAGGGAGCACAGATTGAGGCTATAATTTAGTATACTAAGTTCGTAGCTTCAAGTTACAAAGTTAGCCCTGAGTTATAAGTATTACCTACTAAACAAGTGTTCAGAAATTCATTTGAGGTTTTGCGGTCAACTCACAATGGCAATCATGTCCTGTTGGAACTGGGGGCGACACGTTATTAGCTGGCATAGAATAATAAATAATCGAGCACAGAAGTACAGTAACAACGCTCACTTCGAAATAAAATACTTCTTTATATGTGCTATAACACCGGTGGTGTATCTGTATATCGCGCCCCGCGCGGGGCGTGATATGCACGCATATCGGCTCCTTGCGGAGCAAGAGACGATATGCAATATATCGCCCCCGAACGTAGGAGAGGCGATATATTTGATACACATAATGTGTTATAGCATATAACGCCCACTGCAAGCAAGGAGAGAACACACTAATCCCCTGTCAAGTTTTTCAAGTCAATTTGACAACTATTCAACATCATCAAAGTTCACAGTCAACAACAAATAATGACACAGCGAGAGAGAGGCAACACAACTCATGTCACCCTTCAAATATGTTCCCTTTTCAACTCCAGACATGTCTAGACATGTCTAGACACCACACCACACAAAAGCGAATATTGGGTGCTAATTAAATAGAGAGAGATACGATTACCCAATGTCTCTCTTGTCTCTCTCCCTCTTGTCGCCATTTCTGCCGCCCCTGTTGTGTCAATCCCTCTCTCTTTGGCAACAGTGTGTACACAAACCAAAGAAAGAGTTTCACACCTTTTGGGTGAAATCTTGGGCGTGTAATTAAATTGCACTTTTATAGCGGAGTTATGAGATTTATCATTTCGGATGCAGTCATATCAGCCCGCTACCGCGCGGGTGTTATTTCTCAAAAAAATGCGCAGTGGGCTTTATATATACCCAGGGCCAACCCTCACCGGTTGCTCCCTGGTATTTGTATAGGTCTGCCGTGTCCCATTAGTAGAACTTCGCACCTCATGAAGTTGAAAGGATTGATCCACTTCAGCACTGTAATGGCACTCACAACACAAACACTTTTAAAACTAATATATCGTAATAATATAGATCTGGCTAGTGCGAAAGAGGGGAAACAAAGGGTGTAACCCCACATCCACCCCCTCTCCCAACCAAGAGTATATATGGGCCTGGCATCAGGGTTACTCTCACAGAATTGAAAACATTGCAAAACTCAGGTCGACATAAACCCGTCTTAATATTGTCTTAATTGGTCACCCCACATATTAATACAGTTCACTCCTCTACCATATTTTCAAGTGTCCTTCAACTATGCACTCTCATCCACACTGATCACATCGGCGGCTCCTTCCAGGATTACAACCGAATCTCCCACAGAGGACATCACAGACTGAGAAAAGGGAGAAGGTGTTAGAGGTGTCTTCTATTATTGTTGCAAACAAAAACTAGTGAAAACAATACAATAATGATTGACTCGAATTAGCGAGGGATGTTATTAGGTCCAAAAGAAAAAATAACAAATATGGCAACAAATAAATAATAAAGTAAAGAGGCATGCAAATACTAACCCCACCGGCGATCGGCCCCATTAGATGACCGCGGTGATATCTCGGTTCTTTTAATTGCGAACCGCAAAACCATATCTAATAGATCCCTGATACCCTCCACTGCCAATTCCAATTTAGAAGCAACTCCTTTGTCGCTTCAGTTACCCTAAATAGATAATGCGAGGCAGCCGCAGCCCTGTGTCTAGGGTGTCCAGACCCCCCCCCCCCGGGTGTACTCCATAACGTCTCGATAGCCCGTGTTTTTCCCCGTACCCCTCCGTGTCTAGGATGTGTTTCCCCATGGAAATTGTCAATCATGATCCCGTCAATGTATTACTGCACCCCACGCAAGTAGCGTCCCGTACATGTGATGTGCGCGACCCCGGTGTATCTTCTAGAATGCTGCTGCATTCCTTCATCCCACATAAGTTGGAGCGAGTTTCCAACCCTCTATTCCCCCTCCGACATATTTTCCTCACCATTATCTGATCGTACCATATGATCACAAATCGAGGAATGAGCTTAATTATATAATTTTTTCCCTCCCAATGATATGACAAATGAATTTACAAACTGCTAGCTGTGTGTTGCGTGAAACGATGTCGAATAGACCCTGCTGAGGTTGCGCCCGTAGGCAAGGTGGTAAGCCGCGTTCGGGTGCTTGTCCTCCTCATTGCTTTCAGGCGCTCATTCCGCCCGTCGGTGCTCCTAATCAGCCTCCCTGGCCCCGCTGAGCTCAGATTAGTATCCGGATCCTCCCCCGACTTCTATTCCGCCTCCCTCTGCATGGCCTCCCTGCTCTGTCGCTACGCTTCTCCATCGCCGCCCTGGATTTATTTGTGAGGTGGGAATACCACTCTCAATATCCGGCATGATAGATGTTGAGTGAGGACAAAGGGTTGTTGTGTTTGTTGTAAAGTGATAATTACCTTTTGCAATAAAGGACAAAGATAAAACACACGGAGTTCCCTACACGAAACTAAAAGTTAGAATGTAAGGAAAGTGTAAACTATGCTTTTGCCTCAGAAAGTGTTCTGCCAGACAATCAGTCCCGTGGGCTCCTCGCTTCGTCTTTTTAAATAAGACGGTGCGGCAGGTCCTCACGTGACTCTGCCTGTCCAATCGGCTCTATTCATCCTTCATGAGGTAGAAGTTGTTGGTCAGCGTTAACAGGTGGGGCCTATTGTTCAAGTTCCCCTGGATCATGGAGAAGAATAGAGTTGATAATCCTCGCTTCAAGGTGTTACAGTGCTGCTTGTAGTCAAATTACCGTAATGAAAATACAGTAAGTAAATACATAGCCACGTATGTTGTACAGGATTTATTCATGAACTAGCTTTCCTCCTCAGCTGTGAATCCAATTAGCACCCTCCAGTTGGTTTAGATGTAGAGGCAGAAACTTCTTCTTTCTTCTCAGGTCTCAAGCTGGAACTACTGCTGCGAGGTTTCTAAAGCAGTGTGATTGGGGTGGCCCAAATTAAAGGGAGGGTACATTGGCCTTCTTTTCACCCAGAAGTTTAATTTCAATCACTCTGATAATTGATATTTTGACACAATGTCTGCATGGGTACTCATTCGAGGAATCCGAAGTTTCAAATCATAAAAGTTGAAAGTTCATTAATGAACTCAATTTTTCGTTTTTCGGGTTTTTTGAGGTTTTCTCTTGATTAAATTCGATTTTATTATTTCAAAAACCGCCATACATTAGAGCAAGTATCAACAAATGGCAATCTGCACTTTTATTAAAATTGAATCAAGTTTAGTGGGTGAAATAAGTTATTTAAAGATGATATTTTTTACCAAACATCGATTTTGACCTGTTTTGACCAGAAATCGGTAAATTCAGGCGCTAAAAATATGTACGGCCACTACTCTTGATCAATTTTGATGTTAGCTGGAATTTAAGCTCTCTATCTTAAAATTCATTTCTCTTGCTAACACGTCATAATTTGATGGGGATCACATGACTTATCCTAGGCTTAGAAAACGGATCACTGTGATTCTTGTGGTGATCCAATTAAGCTCAAACTGGTCCCATTTGAAAGGAAATCGATAGCCAAACAAATTTGTGAAACTTTGGTACCGAAATTTGGTCCCATATTGGTGTTCATTCAATGTTCATTCGGTCGAAAAAAATGAACTTTTGTCCAGAGGGCTGAAACTTCGGATTCCTCGAATGAGTAGTGAGTACCCATGCAGACATTGTGTCAAAATATCAGAGTGATTGAAATTAAACTTCTGGGTGAAAAGAAGGCCAACGTACCCTCCCTTTAATTTGGGCCACACGGTATATGCATTATGAATACTTCCGATGGAGTGTATATAATGAACATCGGCAATAGTATGATCCCCAAGCCGTGTGGTTTATAACGACTCTTCCGATAGGGTATATCAAATATCGGGTAATAGTATGACTACCAAGTCGTGTGGTGTGTAACGACTCTTCCGATAGGGTACATATCATATATCGGGTGAAACATTTCTAGTCACACAAGGGGACAATTCATTGGCCCCACATCCACCCCTCTGTGTATGGTAGGACGAATGATGAGTGGTTTTTCTCATCCCGGGGTTTTGTTTGTTCCCCCATCCACCCCTCCGTGCATGTATTTTCGGAGATCAAAATAGGACGCATTTTTGGACAAATAAATTTAAAAATTAATCAACTCAATACCTCCCTCTTTTCCCATTGCCTCTCCTGGCCCCTCGGCTGGCGCTCGAGCTCCTGGGCTTGTTGAGGGAAGAGGCTTTCCTCCAGTGGTTTTCTGGTTGGGATGGGCCTGGTACCTCCCGATTTTCTTCCATGTGTTTGAAAGGGAAGGAGAGATCACTCCCATAACGGTAAAAAGTACCGATGGAGCGGTCGATTCCACGTAGAACCATGGTTAACGGTGCGTTGCCGATCAAGGCGTCTCTGATCGGGGCCGTTGACTCATATATCAACGTCTTTGCTGCCTGGCGGGCCCCTGCCGAGACAGTCTTAAACTTATCGACCTCTTTGATCGAAAGTCTCCGGTTGCTTGTCTCTACCTGCAACAATCGTGATCGCAGTGGCACCGCGATACCTCTTGCCAGTTTTCTCCTTCCATTCTACCAATCTGTCGTAGTTAAGGGTACGCTAACCAAAAATTTTTTTCGAGTGCAGGGAAATCTCTCACCGTAGGGTTGTAGGCCATGCCAAGGAGACCTCAAATATGCAATTTGAGCTCTCAAGTCGAATTCATATTTTTGCTACAGCTGCTTGAAAAATGAACTGTAAATACGTTTTTGGCATCTCAAAAAAATTTTTTTAAAGATAGGAGCATGAAAATTTGGGGATTTGAAGAGGACATGAAAGTGAATAACCACAAAATTTTTTTTTGCAATCCGAGCTGATTTCCGGTCCTGAGATGGATTTCTTTTTTTCCACTTTAACGCCCTATTTGGCAAAGTTCCGAAAACATGTGAAAGCTGTAAATTGGTGAAAAGTTGCGTCTAACGATTATCTAAGTGGCCATAAATTTTGGGCGTGTCCTTATTTGAGATAAGCTGTACAGAGTTTCTTTTGTGAAAGCCGTCATTTCAGAAATAAATAAATTCCCTGTATCTCAAAAACGGCTGATCGTAGAGACCTGAGACTATGCTTAAACGATTCAGAAGGTCCGATTTTGGGGGGGTCTTCTGAGAGACATTTTGCTCCTACTTCAACCGTTTTTGCTGTAATTGCGAAAAACAAAAACCCATCTTCGCCATCGTGGATTTTTTGTGATTTTGTTTTTGGTGATTATAGGGACCCATATGGACCAAATAGTGAAGGAATTAGCTTGTTACACATTTTTCCATAGTTTCGGTCCTTTCTTAGCTAAAATTCCCTAATTACAGGATATTGGAGTTTAGCTTTTGCCCTTTTCATAGAATTTGTTTTTCGCAATTACAGCAAAAACGGTTGAAGTAGGAGCAAAATGTCTCTCAGAAGACCCCCCCAAAATCGGACCTTCTGAATCGTTTAAGCATAGTCTCAGGTCTCTACGATCAGCCGTTTTTGAGATACAGGGAATTTATTTATTTCTGAAATGACGGCTTTCACAAAAGAAACTCTGTACAGCTTATCTCAAATAAGGACACGCCCAAAATTTATGGCCACTTAGATAATCGTTAGACGCAACTTTTCACCAATTTACAGCTTTCACATGTTTTCGGAACTTTGCCAAATAGGGCGTTAAAGTGGAAAAAAAGAAATCCATCTCAGGACCGGAAATCAGCTCGGATTGCAAAAAAAAATTTTGTGGTTATTCACCTTCATGTCCTCTTCAAATCCCTAAATTTTCATGCTCCTATCTTTAAAAAAATTTTTTTGAGATGCCAAAAACGTATTTACAGTTCATTTTTCAAGCAGCTGTAGCAAAAATATGAATTCGACTTGAGAGCTCAAATTGCATATTTGAGGTCTCCTTGGCATGGCCTACAACCCTACGGTGAGAGATTTCCCTGCACTCGAAAAAAATTTTTGGTTAGCGTACCCTTAACCAAGGTTCCTGAGGAAAAAGTTCAATAATTAATAGTTGGTTCAGGTTTTATGTTAATTACATGTTTGAATTAAAATTAGGTTGGTAACAAAAGTTTAAGAGCAATGGCAAATGGTGCAAATGGTGCAGTGTTTAATTACCTGATTTGGAGTCTTATTCAAACTAACGAGCAAATTAGCTGGCTCTGTTTAATTCTCATGTTTAACACAAATTGTTAATTTCCATCATGTTTTGTTGTCGGTTGTTCCTGTTTCCTCTATTGGGGAAAATAGTCGTGGCTGAACCTGAGGTTCAGGCACGACTTCCCCCAATGGTCCCCTTTACACTGGTAATTTCATTCCGGTCTTATAGTCACTACATTCCCAAAGGTACGAGTTTACTCTCCCGAACCCGTCGCCACTTATAATGTGAACCTATACCTAATTTGGACAGTTCCTGACGGTGGGGGGAGGGGGCCGGCCGGGCTATTCTCCTAGTGCCGGCGATATCGCTTTGCGATAGTCCCCTGTGGGCTTGCCGTTGGCAAGCCCAGGCACTCCGTAGATAGATAGAAAGGTACGTATTCCTCTTGGTTACGAAATAACCCCTCTAAAGAGCGGTTTATACAGATCCGCTTTGGTGCATTTTCATTGAGGAGCTATTAATTTTTTAAGTGAATCAAACCGGATCTGTAACCCGGGCGACCTTCGCGCGCGCTGGCAAGGGGTAACTTCTTAACCAAGTATTCCTCACCATGCCCTCATGAAGTGACCAATCTATCAGGCGCAGTAAACCATGATATATCAAACTTGTTAGGTAAATATATGTAAACATTCTGGTGAAATGAAGGTCTTTGCAGGTGCAGTAAACCATGATATAACAAACTTGTTAGGTAAATATATGTAAACATTCTGGTGAAATGAAGGTCTCTGGTGACTATAAAGTCTCTGGTAATTTGGCATGGTGTCATTGTTATCGGGATTATATACTCTTAACCACCTTCTGGCTTCTAACCCCCCCTTTCTATTTTCATAACGGGTGACAACTAAAAATTGTCCCTAGTTTAAAACGGCTGTAGAAATTTTCCCTTTTGAGATACAGCTTCGGGCCAGTGATAGAACGATTTTTCAGACAATTTTAAATCGGAGTAACATAACGGCGAAGACTAAAAAGTTCATTTTCATTGCGATATCGCATCATTTCCTCTTGCCCCACCAAAGCATGAAGTACGTGAAATCTACACAATCTTCTAGTACCTCTAGCGCCTGTTCTGTTTGAGATGCAGCTTCGGGATAGTGATATAATGATTTTTCAGACAATTTTGAACGAAATTAACTTTGTTTCAAACTTCGTAAATCTCAATTTCCTGATCAGAATCTTCTGTAATAAAGCGTAGTTTACAGGTAATTTGAGAAATCGCCATTTCGACAATCTCTTGAAACATTAATGACGTGGAAAACCAACTTCCTAATGAGCTGAAATTTTTAAACTTGGCAGTTATGTTGGTTATGGTATCAACAACCAGACTTCCAATTTTGAGAATTCTATCTCATCGGGAAGGTCGTTTCTGATAACATAGAAATTTCAAATCTCCGTACTACATGCTTTGGAGGGACAAGAGGAAATGATGCGATATCGCAATGAAAATGAACTTTTTAGACTTTGCCGGTATGTTATTCCGATTCAAAATTGTCTGAAAAATCGTTCTATCACTGACCTGAAGCTGTATCTCAAAAGGGAAAATTTATACAGCCGTTTTAAATTAGGGACAATTTTTAGTTGTCACCCGTTATATCCCGATATACGAGATACAGTGGTGCTGGTTACGATGATTCATCTTCCTCCCTGACGTCAACTGGCCTGCAGCACAAGAGAGAGTGTTGACGTTGCATAGGGGGAAAACAGACGTGCCTGAACCTCAAGTCCAGTGCACAGCTATTTTCCACTGAGACCTGAGTTCTCAGGTTTCAGTGACAGCTATTGCCTTAAATTTCAGAGAATAGCCGTGCACTTGACCTGAGGTTCAGGCACGACTGTTTTCCCCCATAACAAGGGTTCTTATGTCTAGACATGTCTACAGATAGCACAGCACGACGACTGGTAACTTTTGGTGACATAGGGTCGCGCCAGGTGTCTATGTTACCAACCTGCGTCCCCGTTCTGCCGATCGACTGTCGCATTCAGCCGAGCGATTGTAGATTTCAGCCGATCGACTTCTCGCTCCTTCTTTCGCCTATAATTCTTCCAGTAATTTCCGCGGGTCGGTTGGGGAAGGGGAGCGGGAGTAGGTGGCGACCGGGGTGGGAGGAGTGATAGGGGTAGAACAGTGAGGACACAACATAAAGAGCAGACTGGAGGGGAGAGTTGAAGGGGGTGGCAAGAGGGATAGGATTCTTTGGTGTACCCCGCAGATAAATGTGATACCAACCCGAAGTGGTGTGATTCTCTCTGCCTGTAAAGCCCAAATGTTCTGTATTGGAGATGCCAACCCAGACAGGATTGATTGGGTTCGGTACCCCTTACTCAGTGTGGGCTGTTGGCGAGACGGGACAGTAAGAACTATATCTGCAGACAGGGTGGCATGAAAGTTGTAATGACCCAGCAATGAGAGGACCATGGAGATTCCATGCCGCAGAGGGAATGTTGTGAAGACTGGACAATGACAATTATCTAACCAAATTCGATAAAAAAATTCAATGCTTGAAACCACTCTAAATCAGACATTGCTCAGTTCGTTATTCTCATTAATGTCACTACACCCACAAACAAGTCCCAATTGCTCATTCCTCATTGCACGTCAACTGGACAAATGTCCACATCGCTCATGTGTTTTGTGACCACTTTGTTCCTCTCCAGAGGTGGTGGAGTTCAGTCTGAAAAGAGGGAAACAGTGTTAGAACAATATTATCACAAAACACCTATGATTAAGATATTTTTTAATGTTATGACGCGTTCATCCCATCACCTTAATTTAAATAAGTCCCCCATAAATTGTCTAATCTTGGCCAGTAACTTACAATTTATGTCCCTTCTGGGCTCCTTGCACTCTGGATGTTCGTTCCTAAATATTAGGGGCACCGTCGCGATACCCGATTCTTCGCATATGCCTTCCTGCTTTGTTTCCTGAAAATAAATTAGCCGTTACTTTATTTTGACTAGAAATCTTACTATATCTAGTTCATCTAGATCTATTTTATACCAATAATTGATCAACCAAGTTCACGTCTGTGCTCTTTTTAGCTTTAATTTACACTATATATTACCTTTATTTGTCCTATCGTTACGGTGCTCCTCTTTCTCCTGCTCCTAACTTCCGCGTTCCTTATCTTAATCACCTGCCTGAGTGATAAATGTGTTAGTATTAGGTAGTAATGTTTATTACTTTTGATTATTAAATTATTAAACTAATATTTTCTTATTTATTAACTTCTTTTAGATTCATATACTATTACATATTGATACTCCCTCACCCGGAAATACATTTTTTATATTTTATTATAACAACAAAAAGACATATAGTCAGGAATAGTGTCCCGACCAGAACCCATATCACCGTAACCAGCTCTCTCTCTCTCTCTCTCTCTCTCTCTCTCTCTCTCTCTCTACACACTATCATTTTCCGTGCAGTCTCTCTCTCTCTCTCTTGTCTCCTGTTCCTCCTTTAGTTGTTTTGCTCTCTCTGAGTCCCCTTTTTCTTTTTCTCCCTGGGCATCTAACAGGAAACTCGGTTGTGCATTGCACAGATCCGTGGCACAATGCTGGCACTGTTCCAAACTAATCTGGCAGCCCCCACATCCAGTGTCCCCCTGAATTTCACCAAGGAAACACACCGGGTACAAATCTCTGAAAAAACGAGGCACGTGATAACTTTTGGCCATAGTTGCAATACATATCTAATACAGGCACTAACCAGTATTTTGGAAAAATTTTTATCCAAAAGGGAACTCAATGAAAGGATTAACTTACCGTCTCCGATCTTAGGAGGAGGGGTGGTACAATGCTGCCCCTGAAAGAAAGAGTTTTAGAAATAAAAGGGGGAAAGAAAATTATCACGTACAATTAAATCAGGCCATACGTATTAAAAGAAAAGAAAATTTAACTATTGGCAGCCAGGACAGCCGGGGCAGTCCAGTCTCCCAATGGTGCCGGGGGTACCGGCACTGCCTGGCCCGACACACTAGGACTTCGGGATCGACCCGGAATCCTAGCGCATCGGGACCATACACCACTACAAATCCCGCCAGGTCGCACATACAGTACAGAGTACCGCCTACCCGAGGGTGCCCCACATGGGGACACTCGAGTAAGCGGATCAGGGCGTGATAACACACAGCGCCCTGTAACTCTGGCCCGATTAACGCGACCACCAGACAGGGGTTTAACGCACCCCAATTGACGGGGTATCCCACATGAAAACAAATCAACCGGAAAATCCGGTACCATTGTTCCACATTTGTAAACCTCATGTCGATCGTGACATATAAAGACGAACCCCGCGAGATCACATATGCAGTATATAGTACCGCCAACTTGGGGGTGCCCCACATGGGGGAACTCCAACAATCGGATAATTGAATGATAACAGACCAAGCCGATGATTTCGTCCCCAAGTAGTGCGGAAATGAGGCATGGGTTTAATAGACCCCAATCAACCGGTGATCCGGTGTGACGAGTTATTATCCAGAATAACCTATACCATTCTTCAATGGTCCGGAAGGTCATATCGATTCTTAGATAAGACATAGTAGCTAGTGTAATTGGAAAAAGTTTAGATAACACATAGAAAAAAAACGAAATAACATAGCATCGTAGCATCATAACATCATTGCATCCATAGCATCCAAGGCACATCTGAAGAAGGTCGACCACATAGGGAAGTTGACGTGTGACTTTAACTCAGACGACTTGATCACTCGACTGACGAAAAGAACAGACTCACACAACCAACCTATGTTTTTCAGATGAGAAACTTGGTAGCAACTGTTCTATTTGCTATCATCATTGACAGTGTCAATAGCACTGCCATGATATGTGACGGCAGGACTGCTAAGCAACTATTTAAAGTCCCGCAGTCTTTTAAATGTGACAATGACAACCCGACAATTTACAACGTAACACTTTGGAAACGAAACATCAAAGAGTACAGAGTAAAAGCCAAATCAATCAAAGTTACAGATAAAACGTGCAAAGTATCCAGCAATTTTTTGGGTCTAAAGAGACAACTACATCAAATAGAAAAGTTTACTGGCCAGAAAATAAATATCGCGATCACATCACTCATTCAACATGTGAAGACAAAGCAGGCAATAGAAATACAAATACGGGTCATGTCAACCCAAAGTGCGAATCTAAATGGCTTAAAACTAAAACAAATACGGTCATAGAATGTATAATTAGGGACGGATACGTAACAAAAACACACGGCACTGATATGATATCAAATTTAGGAGACGTAACTAAATGTTCACAAACCTATAATAAAGGTTACTGTCTAACAAACCACAATGAAACAATCATATAGCAACCAGAACTAAATGTTGAAAAAACACATATATTAGTTGGCAACTACCAAGCAATCATTTTAGGAAACCACATCATGATCGCCAAAATAGGTTTCAGCGCTGACCTACACGAAAAACCCATAATGAACAAATATTATTTCGCCAACGGCTTCAAAATCAGAATCACTGAAAAGAAAACTCACCAAAATTAATAAAAGGTAGTGCAGAGACAACAACCATTGAAGCAGTTAGAGAGGAATTACTAACAAAACTTAACTACTTATCTGATGTAATGACTGAGAAGACGACTAAATATTCAAACTTATGTGAAGCAATACAGTTAACCATTAACGTCACCAAAACACTTGCACTTAAAAACCCCACCGCATACGCACGAAACATGTTAAGTAACCCATACATAGTAGCACAAAGTGACCACATTACTGGCGAACTCATTCAAGTAACACCATGTAAACCAATTGACACAGTAGAATTCAGACAAACAGATGAATGTTTCTATGACGTACCGATAATATACAAAGTAAACCAGGCAGAAAATTTCAGAAGCGGATTCATAGACCCACAGACAAACATAATCAATAACAAATCACCAAGAACGAATTGTTCTGCACCAATGAGTAGGTTCATAGAGTTACACGGTAAAACATACAACTATCAACCTGGAAGCACACCACACATTATAAACACGAATAATGCTCTAGAAATACCCATATTCAAAACCCATACATTTGACGATTTATTTCATTTCCCCGATGAGTTTATATATGATAATAAGGACATATCACACACGGACCCATCAAAAGCTGCCCTAGAGTACATGGAAAATAGAATAAGCGATATGGAAAAAGACCAGGCTCAAAATTTAGACACTCCTGAACTAATAATACCGGGATTTAAAAGTCTAGAATGGTATCACATACTATAGATGGAGTAATACTATGGCTGACACGAGCTGGCGCAGCGTGTGGCATGATTTGGGCAGTCAAACAATTAAATTTTGGTAAATTTTGGAAAATTTTACCTAATGTGAATATCTCAATAAATAAAACGAAATTCAGAAAAAGTATCACTACCGTCATAGTAAACAGCAAATCATTTCAGACGTCCCGCGGGAAGATTCCAACGATGAAATTGATTCCGCTGATTATTTTTCTATTATGCATGAAATTGAGAGTGGCACGCGAGGCGGAGATCCAGCAAGCACAGTTCAAACTGCAACTAGACCCAATCGTTCTCAAGGACATTGGGGTAGTTCTCAAGGATATATTGCCGCAGGGGCAGAAAGCATATTTGCATCAGTCTTTTTGTCCGCACCGATACCTGACCCAACTAGTTTTAAATGCACCGAACAACCCGATCACAATGACATAGACCTTATAGTTATTGCAGACCAGACTATGCCTGGTTAGTAGACGCATCAGTCCAATACCCGAGATATGTAGCGAACTTCCACTTACTAAAGCCAACAATGGCTGAAAATGTTAAAAGATGCATGAAAAATGTTTTGAACAGGCCTGTGCATTGGCTCTCGTAGAACCATCCAATGATGGAAAATGTGAAGTTAGAAGCTTGAAAAAGGAAACCCTTTTTGGCGACACCGAACTACACCATGTGTGGAAACAAGTCGAAGGGTTCGCGAAAAGCGTAACTGTCGACCTACACGCACTTAGATCTGAACTTCCACGCATGTGTAAGGGATATTTAGAAATACCACAAACACCACTAGGAAAATTTTTTACTGAAGAAACAAAAAATGAAATTGATAAACTTTGGAACACATCACATAAACAGTAGACAATGACACGGCAATCGCACAACCGGGAGCTAGAAAAAACGATTAATTGGAGTCGTGTTAGCAGCAGTAGGGATCCCAGCTCTTGTAGGTCTGGGGGCAACAATGTACGAAGCCGCCCAGACTAGAAAATACACCGCATTCCTTACTGAACAAGTAAAATTCAATAAGGAAGTGGTCGAAATTTATAAAGTATTGGAAAAAGAAATTGATAGTATCAAATGTAATGTAGATACCGTCGCCTACCAAATAGTTAAAGAAAGACAAATTTTGAAATGGAAACATCATACAAATTAAAAACAACAGCAGTTTTTAAGGTCTATACACATGTTTCATGGTGCCCCACGAGGAGGCACCAATCATCAGTAGACAAAGATCAAAATGAGAATGAATTGTGATAAAGTATGACTCCTTCATAAAACCAGTCAGTCAAACGTTCCTAGGTAGAATTAGTAGCTCCATTTCACGTCACATCTTCGTATCTTGGACCTCTAGATTCCCCAATTTCAAAGTACGTCAACCATTTCCCTTTCTTGGAGTGTGTAATCTGTATTCCATTTTGATCATTGTTCCTCAAAACCAGATGTCGTACGTGTCCTCAGATCCACAAGAGAGCTCTACAACAAATAAATTGAAGGAGCATTGCATTATAGCGAGATTAGTGGAGTGATGACAAGATAGATATCCTGTCCCTTGGTCCGAGATCAACAGAGAGCTCTAGCACGGGGTTAGCCGGCGAGCAGTTTATACAAATTAAAAACAACAGCAGTTTTTAAGGTCTATACACATGTTTCATGGTGCCCCACGAGGAGGCACCAATCATCAGTAGACAAAGATCAAAATGAGAATGAATTGTGATAAAGTATGACTCCTTCATAAAACCAGTCAGTCAAACGTTCCTAGGTAGAATTAGTAGCTCCATTTCACGTCACATGGAATGGAAACATCAAATTAAAACAATTTTGGCTGGCGTACTTAAATCAGAACTAACCATGGGGGCCGGGGTACTTCCTGAAGTCCTCACGTTAGAACACATAAGAGAATTAGTAAAAGACGATATGTTTGCAGGGACAATATACCGAGAAAAACCCACGTCCCACAAACAACGAGAAACCGTCTCCAAAGACGTTAAACACTGGACTATATGTCGTCAGAGACGTTAAACACTGGACTATATGTCGTCAGAGACGTTAAACACTGGACTAAATGTCGTCAGAGACGTTAAAGACTGGACTATATGTCGTCAGAGACGTTAAACACTGGACTATATGTCGTCAGAGACGTTAAACACTGGACTATATGTCGTCAGAGACGTTAAACACTGGAACAATTACAACGACGAAAACGATTGATGTACATTTGGTGACACCAACTCCCGCAGATATGAAGAGTGCCGACTATGTGACTGCATTTGTACTGGTGGCCCTCACAAAAAGATGAACCAACTCGGCATCATACATTGGAATAGTACTTGAAGAGACAGAGGAAAGAGGAGCGAGTACAGACCAGAGAATCGCAGAGATCTGCAAAGGATGGTTTAAAGATTGAGGAACAGGTCAACACGTTCGGAGACAATCCAGCAATAGCGGCTAGAGAAATAACGAAAATCTGGACCAAAGGGGTCAACGATGTGGTAAGAGGAAGCCTTACCACGGACGAAAAGCTAGAGACCTTACAGATATGTAAGGACCTTTCAACCAGACAGCTGGAGAGGAAAAACATAGTAGCACACAAAGCGACAACACAGTGCTATGACTACCCGTTAAAACTAGGATTCCAAATCGCCAGAGGGGAGATAAACGAGGAAACCGTGGACAGCGACATTTACGAGGATTTCCACTATCACTTGGTCGTTGACTCCACGGCACAACTAGCCCACGAGCTGAAGAGATCAGCAGAAGGCAAGAGACAGCAGAAAGTAATAAAGAGATTGAACCAGAAACAATATTCCCCTGTAGCGAGAAAGATTTGAACACGTATATTAGGAATATAGAATATAAATACAAATTCTGCCCCACCCAGCAATATGCAATAAACTGTTATAGACTGTGAAAAAAGGGGGGGGAGAGTTAGTAGAGATGCTACCGCTGTAAGAAGTTTTAAAAAAATAATAAAAGACAATTGAAAACACAAGAAAAATCTAGAAAACAAAATGGGTTTGGAAGAGGCGGAATTGGTCCACGGATCTAAACGTCCCTGAGCAGTATGGTATCGGGTCTCGCTACGACTCTCTGTTTAATGAGCGAAGACATTCGCGGCGGATTTTTTACCGTCCGGACGTTTATCTTTAATTAAATTATTGATGTATTGGTCATCTTTAATTAATATATTGGTCATCTTTAATTAATATATTGGTCATATTTTATTAGTATATTGGTCATATTTTATTAATATATTGGTCATATTTTATGTACTATCTGGGGCTGACAGTGAGAGCCCAGAGAGATATATATCAGTAGTTCTCTATACCTCTAACTGTTAATCGTTATTGCTCTCTCTCCCTCTCTCTCTGTTGCTACGTAACCACAGAGAACTAGAGAGTATAGAGACAGAACAGCTATTATATAACGTCAGTACAGTTCGAAGTAACTCAGAGCAAGCCAGAATAAGTCAGAATAAAACAGAGCTACTCAGAACGACCCACAGTCAGTCAGAGTTGTTCAGAGCAACCGCACTTGATCATCGGCATTCCTAATTGGCTAAAGCCAATAGGCATGACGATAGGAAGGCGAAAAGATATTAATCACTACAACAAACCCCATCTTCACTTCTAAGTTTACAATTTAACTTCACTTCCATATTATACGATATACGCCTTGTTTTGTAACAAGTTACTTCTTTGAACGACCACAAATCTAACTTGTATCACTTCTACGAATCCTTCAACAATACCCACCACGGGTCGATACTCAACGTCCTCTCATCGATCTCTTCTACACACGACTGAATCGTGTACCTCATCTCCTGTCCCTGTTATACACGTAAAGCACGTGTACACCTTCTCAACGACACCTTCCCACGTCGCTGTTATACTTCAGCACCCAACCGTCACGACCAGGTACGCACCTTGGGCCTACCACTAGACGACCAGCCATTACCCACGACAAATTACACTACATTTATATCGGACAGTCTCCGTAAGTGGTTCCTATTGTTGTGCAGACCATCAGAGGCAACATTGTTCCAACCCCTGCAATACCACATCTTTTATTACTTTATCTGACATCTTTTATTAATATATAATTGGTCAATTTTCATAAATATATTGATCATTTTTCATTCATGAACGTAAAAAGTTTGTTGAGAGGGGACGCCAAGCTCGAGGAGACATCTTGAATTTTTGTAGTATGTACATACTTAGATTACAAGATGCGGGTCGAGACTAATAGGGAGGAAAACCTAAAGAGATTCAAAATAGGGGAAGTAAAAAGGGATGCGGAAAAAATGTTGTCAGGGCTAGGGATAGAGCATCAAATATTCGGGTCGTTAAGGAGCAATACGGTAATCAACAGCTCCGATCTGGATATTTTGGTATGGGCCGAAGGGGACATACAGGGGCTAATGAGGGATATCATACGACTCTTACTGAAGTTAGCAGGTGCTGATTGATTTCGCAATCGCTTACTGGAGTAAGCGACAGGTGCTGACTGTTTTCCAAAATAACTCTTATTTTCTTGTAAGAGATATCAAGAGTAAGAGAATGGTGATTCCATTCTCTTGTGTGGTAAGCGCCGCTACTTAGCGACGTATAAACTCTTAAAACTCTTAACTGACCGGGGATCACAGCATCTGGTCACGTGAAAGGTCACGTGATAAGTCCTAGTGCACAGGGATAGCCTGTGACTGCGTACATGTGATCGATAACAGCCAATCAGTTAATGCAGCTAGTGAGTGAGAGAGAGCAAGATAGTAACGCGCGGCGCTCTGGCACGTGCGGTTTGGGCGCTGGCAGGCTTTTACATGTTGCAACATGTAAAAGCCTGCCAGCGCCCAAACCGCACGTGCCAATGCGCCGCGCGAGATAATCTCTCTCAAGGGGGCACCCTGTCTCTCACTTTCTCTCCCCAATTCTTTTCCCTGTTGCTCACTAAGAATAAGAGTTTTGAGAAATTACACAGCACTGTCGCTTAAAAGAGTTATGCTGTCTGTTTTCTCGATTGTCGCTAACTGCAGTAAGAGTCGTATGATTTCCCTCAATGTGCAGGATAAGGAGTAACGTGGGGCCATTGAGGAGAGGAGCCTTCAAGTTCGAGAGGCAGCTCGACAAGCAAGAGCTGATGGTTTTGAGGCACGACTCTGGAATTAAGGTCAGCCTCCGGGGTTACCGAGGGAAGACAATTACACCATACTATTCAAGTAGTATAGATATTAATTTATTGTATGTTTAATTTATTACCACAGTGTGCTTATATATAATTTGATTGTTATCAGTATAATTTTAAACCTCTTTTCCACAAAAAAGAATTTAGGTGGATATTAGTGTCGCCTCAAAACGGGATAACAAGGAGAAGGTCATCCTAAATTCCGAACTTATCAGATGGAAAAGTGCTCTGTGAGGAGAGGAACACCCGGAAGAGTAGTACTGGACGATAGACTATTGCACAGATCACAGAGAGCACTCTCGCGGAGAGGTTAATACGAAGTGTATATGGCTCAGAGAACAATGCTCGGAGAACCAAAGGGGATGACAATCTGAGGGACATGGAGAGAGATGAGACAATAATCCGACCCCTTGCAGCCATGAACCTGACGATACGCACCGGGGGATATGAGATTCAGCTGAGCGGGGTGACAAAAATACCAGGTATCAGACTAAGCGGCGGACAGATAGACATCGAGGGAATTATCCGCGTACATTATTATTAGCTCTCATACTAAGTTTTGTTGTTGCATATATTGTAGTCTGGAGCCTTCCCTATCTTATACACAATCTTAACATGGCGGTGGTGCAGTTTGGAAACAGGGCTCCTGTCACCATAGAGGAAGCAGCTGCATAACAATAGACGGGGAAGACAACTTTGAGCTTATGGGGCAGGAATTTTACCCAAATCTTACAGCAATAACCAGCATGATAGGAGAGGCCCGGATTAATATATTGGTCATATTTTATTAGTATATCGGACAGGTAAATAACAACAAAAAACTAATAAGGAAATAATTATATTGTAATCATTGACAAATTAGATAAGTTAAGGTAATAACGATATCACACCTCATTCTAGGTCGTAAAAGAGCAGCATATAGCCACAAGGACAACGAGAGGAGAGATAAAACGGGGAACCGACGGATCAACAGTATTACTATTAATTATTAATTATTATTATTAATTATTATAATTATTATTAATTATTATTAATTATTTAATGGCCCTGGAAAACCTGGGCGAGATGCTAGACAACAGTGTTGTCGATCTAAGGGCCCCTTGTGGGGAAAGATAAAAAGGGGCACCCCAATAATACAAGGCCCCTACGAAGATAAGAATTTGTACAGGACTCAACAGGCGGCAGTAACGAAGTTGAGACACAATATTGTGTCCTACTATCTCGAGCACTTGCCAGGTATTTGACACGAGAGAACTGTGTCAAACTGAACAATTATGATGTGATGATACTAGATATTCAGAGATATAAGATTTTAATATTACTTGTGTTGCTTATATTATGTCTCATATATCAAACGAGTATAGTTGGATTACTTCGTTGTTGGTTTAGTATACTAATAATAATAATTAACAAGCTCCACTTTGTAGTAATGGTATCATACCTCGAGCACCGTATGGGGGTTGATATAGGGAAGGACGAAAAGGTACATAATAATAACAATGATAGTAGCAAACAGCAAAGTCAATCTGAACTTCCCAGGCCATCGAAACTCAAATCAACCTCACTTCAGGTACAATTATACAAAATCAATCAGGCGATGAAGGAGGTTAACGAGATGCTAGAAAGAAGGAAGATAAAATACCGGGTCTTTGGTTCGACCAAAAATGCGATATAGACGTATTAGTATGGGCCGATAAGAGCGCCAATGAAACACATAAGAAACATAGAGAAAAATAGAGGCTTAAAGTTTGTATTTGTAAAAAAGGTATGTTAAGGGTTAAATTTAGGGGATACTGTTATAAGTTACAGTAATTATCTTATTTGGTATGTTGAATTTAATCAAACAATATCGCGTATAAACCACCTTCCATCAGGTGAACAAACTGGAAGTTCTGACACTCAGGCATGAATTAGGAATAAAGGTGGATTTCTGCTGCGCCTCAGCAGAAGACAAAAAAGAAAGAGTTCTGTGGAATTCAAACCTAATTATCAAATGGTGAGACATTAAAATTTAGAGTAGTAACAACTAAAATTAAGTGGGAATAAATGGTACATATTTTAAAACACTAATATTTTACAGGTTCACGCAAGAGAGAATATTCCAGATAACAGTCCAGTCGATCAAGACACTGTTTGAAGGAACACCTGTTTTACAGACATCCCTGGTGTCGAATTATGCAATCACGATCGTCATACGGGTCTTGGAGGAAAGGAACATGGTAAAAGAGGCCTGCATATTGAAGGGAAATGCCTGAAGTTGTCCCGTGGGAAAAATTTGTAGCACGAACAGCGAGCGAAATAAAAAGAAGGCCCATATTGGAAAAAAGGAGTGATGCGGCAGGAACGAAGGTCCACGATCCTGGAGTTTATGGGCGATAGTATGGAAGGCATAGACAATAGCACAATAGAGTATAGACTTGAGGAAAAATTTGGGAGAAAAAATCGAAATAGGATCGCCCCAGATCATAGATCCTTTTGAAGATAAAGATCTTTACAGGACTCAAAGTTGGAGGAGCGATTTGATTTAAAGATATCTGAGAATATACGGATTATTTTAATGAACTATCGAGTAGTCCCTTAGTCTAGGATGCGCAATAAAGCGTAGAGCTGCGTGGTAGGTAACTCAGCCAGATTTAGAAAATTGTGTCCTAAAATTCAACAACCCCTATTCATAGCAACTCTGTCTCCACATTCATTCATTGTCTTCCTGTTGGGACCCATACAGAAAGTTGGATGTTAGCTAACATCCAACTTTCTGTATGGGTCCCAACAGGAAGACAATGAATGAATGTGGAGACAGAGTTGCTATGTCAATGAAATAAAAAACAATCAAGTGCTTGCTATGGACTTGCTACATAGCCGGCGCAGGGTGGAACCGCCTGGTGATAAAAAAGTCCGGCCCCTTGACCCACGAATGTCTCCGTACCCCTCCCTTGAGAGTGTCATAAGAAGAAGAAGACCATCCCGCCTCAACACCCGTACTAGGTAGCTTGAAGTTGACAGAGACACTATAAAAGAGACACAGCTCAGTGTATATTTTATTAATTATTAGTTTGATTGCGATAATAATATGCCTGACTCAGTAGACAAGATAACTGTGAAAAGGCGACATTGGAGATAATCTAGTGGAAAATAGAATCTTACTGGAGATGGAGCTCATAGCCGACTTCCGGTAGTCCTTGTGAACAGCTAGAAGAGCTAGAGGAAGAGGTAGAGAAAGAACCAAGGAAAGAAGGGATAGCTGGAGAAGTAAGAAGAGAGGAAGTCAAGGTTACAAAAAGAGTACAGTCTAGGCCGCAGAAAAAATTGTACATTGCAATTCAAACCTAGACAGTTGATTAGTTAGCTTTTATTGCTACCTAGAAGTTACATTTTAGTAAAATAAATGCCTACATGACCATACAAAACATGAACCTAACAATATATAACCTTAGCCAATGAATAACGAAGAACAACTAAGTTTACGGGAAGAGGAGAGGAAAAGGTTGAGGGCCGAAAGGAAGAAACAAGGATTGGACCCAAGGATAATGGACTTGTTGAGGTTGAATTATGTTCACGAAAAGTCCAGAAGAAGTGCAGAATGAGAGTGGACATGAAAAGGTATTTGTCAGGGAACCCGATCATCATTGACGAGGAAATAGTTGGCGAATATGAGTGGGCATGGCCGTGTGACAAAAAGTACTCGTTTGAAAGAGTCTTTTACTGGTGGTGCAGAGTGATGGACAAAATTTACCACCTATGGATATATGGATCAGTAGTCCTGATTGAAGAAATCAAACCAGAGCAGTTACTGAAAACAAATAACAGCAGTTTCTTGAGAATAGCAGGTTATGGTAATTTTGATGAAACCTACTATTATCCTGGTATATGGTATAGTAAAGATAAGGAATCCAGAGGCCAAGAGTCGAAGGAAGAGGATGATAGTAGTTACAGTGGGCCGACTAGAGGTAATATAGTGAAAATAAAGCAAAAAGAGCACAGACGTGAAATTATGTGAAGTAAGACACATCTAGATGAACTAGACATAGTAGATTTCTAGTTAAAATAACGGCTTTCTTATTCCTAGGACGAGGAAATGAGAGATTGTGTGACGATTGAACGGGCCTGCACCGATCATGTTCCTCCTGAAGTATTTAGGAACTGTTACCCGGAATGCGAAGCACCCAAACATGAGGCAGGATGTAAGTTACTGACTAAGATTAGACGATCTATGGGTGACTTATTTTAAAATTTATTTAAATTGGGGTGATGGAATAAGCACACTATAACATTAAAAATATTTTGATCAGATGGAAGAGACCTGCAGTATAAGGACTGGACCCGAGGCATGTGGATCAAGCATGTGGATTTCGTCTAGAGACTTGTTTTGTGTGTTTTGATTTTAAGAGTGCATTAAGGTTCACTTGCGTGTAGGGAGCCAACACCGGCCAGCGGAAATTACTGGAAGAACTACAGGCGTAAGAAGGAGCGAGAAGTCGATCGGCTGAAAGCCACTATATAGCTCGGCTGAACGCGACTGTCGATCGGCAGAACGGGGATACAGACGGGCTCAGCGTTGGACTCCTGATGGCCAACGCTGAACTGGAAGAGGGAACACAACGGGAGACCTCGCTGGCAGCTGATTCCCAGCGACATCTAGAACTGGCCGAGATGTACCGCCAGTAGGCAGAGTTTTACTACCACCAACAATCGCTCGGCTGAATGCGACAGTCGATCGGAAGCTAGGAGCAAGAAGAAGAGGAGCACAGTAACAGTAGGCCAGATAGAGGTAATATATGTAGTGAAAATAAAGCAAAAAGAGCACAGACATGAAATTAATTGAATTATTAACATAAAATACATCTAAATGAACTTATAGACATAGATTTCTAGTTAAAATAACGGCTAACGTATTCCTAGGACGAGAAAATGAGAGATAATGATGAGGAACCCCCTGCGATATACCGGAGTTGCCCCCATCTGGGGCACCCACGAGTTGGTGGTACGTTAGTTCGAGTTCGGGGTCCGGATTTACACTACATAACTGCGATATACCGGAGTTGCTTCCCGGAGTGCGGAGCTCCCAAACACGAGTATGATTGTAAGGTAAGTTACTGCAACTAAGATTAGACGATCTATGGGTATGACTTATTTTAAAATCTATTTAAATTGGGGTGATGGAATAAGCACACTATATCATTGAAAATATTTTGATCAGATGGGCAATAAGTGGAGAGATTATCTGAACATAAAAAGAGCCGACAGAAGCACTACATGTCCAGCATACTCCAATATCCGAGACACCCTCCAGCTGTTCAAGAGTGGAAGGAGTGGAAGGAGGGCCGCCTGAAATATATAGGAATTGTTTCTCAGAGTTCGGAGCTCCCAGACACGAGTGTGAAAAAAATACACTAACATGAATTGTATTAGTTAGAATGGAATGTATACCGCGGTGATTACAAGGACATGGGAGGAAGAACAAAGCGATCTGATAAGAGCTGAGCGAAGGTATTGGGAGAACGCTCAGACCAGAGCGTTGGAATATTGGAACTACAGGAGGAGGTTGTTAGCATGAGCAACAATAGTGAGAGAGAGGTAGAAAGACAGCGTGCAATGCTCACGCTGTCTTTCTCACTGTCTTTCTCACTGAGCATATTCCACCTACCCTAAAAATTAGAATTTGTTAATATTTGTTACATATCTTGAACGTAGTGTTAGTAGTATTTGTAGTACTGAGAATACTGAGTATTATACCATGTTGTTCAGACATATTGTGATTTTACTACCATTTAGATTCGTCTATTCAAGCTTTGTGTTTACCTTAGTTCAATCAATTCTAGTGTACGTGACGTTATTGATAGGTTGCTTACGTACTACGTTATAAGCAACCTATCAATAACGATAGGGCAAACATGTTAACATTTGGAGCTTCCCATCAATCAAACTCGCGTAATTTAAGCCCATTTTGTGCTTTTAGACCCCTGGTTTACAGAGACTCTCTGAGAGAGAGAACGCTTCGAGTGGCAAGAGAGAGTATGCAGAGTGGACGCGACCCTCTATTACAGTCTGGGGTAGGGGATATTGGCAATAGCTTTATATCAGAGAGGTGTTTAGGAATTTGTCATACAGATATTCACTAATTATGAGAGAGAAAAGAGATACAAATAATTATAGCGAGCAAGAGAAAGGAGACATAGAGGAAGGTTAGTGGTTACGGTAGTACAATGTACTAAGTACATGCTTAACGGATTTCCTCATTGTACTAGAATATGGAGAATAACTGATAACTGATAACTGAGAGCAAAATAAGAATGGAGTTCAATAAAGGAACGGTAACCGAGATAATAGTTCAACCAAGCCACCCGGCGGGAAAGGCATCTGTGATAAGGGTGCACTGTAGTATCTGAGAACCCTGATCAAACAACTCACTGACCGAAAAACATGGGAGAAAGTAGCTAACCAGATTCGCCTGGTCACGACCAAACTACCTAACGTCACCATTTCGTTCTTTGGTTCGACTGTAAGTGATTTAAATCTTGTAGGGTCTGACTTAGACGCTATTGTCCACTCTCCAACTGACAAAATCCCACACCTGATAAAAGAAATCTGTAGAACCATCAAAAGTAAAGACGGTAAATTCCTCATTAAATTAGCACTTCCCACTGCTCGCATTCCACTGATTAAGTTAGTGAACAAATCAACTAAGCTACATATAGATTTAACTTTTGACTCCCCATCTGAAAGGAGACCACAGGTCATCCAAAACACTACATTTAGCACACCAGCCACCTTACTCAACGCTAGTCCAATCACTAAGCCCACAAGAGCACCACCAGTCCCAGGAAGACAAACACAGCTCACTGAAAACATCATGTATGAACAACTAAACGATGATTTACATGAACTAGTTCAAGAACAACAGAGAACATTTAGCACCCCAAATATCTCCAACTTAGTAGAAGCTCCTTCATCATCAGGACTACGAGCTAGAACTAGAAGCACTGCTACAATAGCACCAGAAAACGCACAGAGTAGGCTATCCCACCTAATCCAAAACCTAGACAAATAATTATTGAATTGAAAACATAGTCGCAAGGAAACAAAAAAGATAAATAAATATATATATATATATATATATATATAAAATTACACTAATAGTAGGTAATTAAATTTTTTTTTAGCAATTCTCTAATGGACGCCAGGCAAGAGATGATTCGGCAGGTCCTCTGGGACTCTACTTTGACCTTGGTGGTTGAACGTTTGGGCTGGCCTGTCGACGCTACAGCCATTACATTTTGTATTGTTATATATATTGTTTGTATTGTTATATATATTATAAGAATCGGATGATCGATATATCGGATGATTGATAGAGAGAGAGAAAGAGAGATTTTATCGAGTTTATCTTGTTCCTATTTCACTTCTGTCATTTCCCCAACCATTACGTTAGTGGTGCACTGTTAGCTCTCGCCACACTGAGCCAACTTGTTTTGAACTTTGTCCCTGCCCCGGAAATGGATTTACAAGGTTGCACACCACTCCTGTAACAGTATGGTCGAGGCCCTACTGGTTGGGCATGCTGGCCTGATTTGTTCCCACCGCCATCGGGATTTGTTAGAGTGTCAGGGGGCTGGTCACCCTACCCCCTTGTGGTCCGTGATCCCTTCTAAAAACGGGGTGCCGGTGGTTTATTGCGCCTGCTCCCTTTTTAGTTGGGCGATCAACAGGCCGGTCGCCATGGAGGAGTGTCATGGGCTTCTCCCCTTGGCACACCTTCAATGCGCTGTATGTGAGGACACCCCGGGAGATATCGGCACATTACACCGTTGTAGGCCCCTGTATATTTTTACTATATGCTATTTTTTAAGCGTTTTTAGTCAACATGTTCTCTAATTTGTTTCTAACACGTTTTTACTTTTTTAGAACACCATGTCCCTTGTAAATTTTGTCGGTGAGCTTTGGACGGTTTGGGAGTTGGACTGCCCCCATGAGCGAATGGTTGCATGGAATCTTCGTTTTGATTCGGTAGTGGGGCAGTGTGGGGTGCCTATTAACCCCGTTACTGTAAGTCGTTGTGATTTACAGTTTCTCTTCGATGAGCTGGCGCCATTGATATGTCATCACCGGCTTATCGAAGTGCTGTCGTGCCCATTAAATGAGCACCCTCGGTTTCAGGGTGCTGGGTCCGGGGGCGTTAACATTCTCAGTTGAGCCCGAGTTGCTAGTTTGTCGGATGCGGCAGTGCCGGTATCCACGTCACCATTGGATGACTGGGTTGCCGGACTGCCCCGGCTGTCCCGGCTGCCAGTAGACGAAGGACACTGCGATTTACTGTGAATACTGTACCTACGTAACTGCAGGCCCAACATTCCGGTGACAGTGTTCCCTCCCTGTGTTTAATAAATTGAATCAATATAGATCTATCAACAGCTTGTCTTTATAATTTATACTTTATTGGACATCTTTTTACTTCTTTACTAACATCTTTTATTACTTTATCTGGCATTTTTTTATTAGTATATTGGTCATCTTTAATTAATATATTGGTCATATTTTATATCGGACAGTCTCCGTAAGTGGTTCCTATTATTAAAAAAATGAACAATACTAGCGAGCACCATGAGGTTGTACAGACCATCAGGAGCAACATTGTAGTATCTGAGAACCCTGCTCTGTCGGAAGCTAGTAGTGAATCAGAGAGCTAGAGACAGCTTCGCTAATGGGCCATAATATTTGCTGCAACCTGCGTCAACGAGCGCTGTTTTGGCCTAGTAGATACCAAAAGCTATGAAAACGTGAAGTATCGTAGGAGGGCATTCCCAAAACCCTTCACCAGCATCATCGTGTGGGTCCTAACAAACATTGCTAATGGGCAACTGTTTACAAAATCTTTTGATATACGCAATAGGGAAACTATTAGCAATTCAAAATGTTTCGTAGTACAAGACCCCTATGAAAACATTAATCTGGCACAAAAGCTGCAGCCAGATGTAGCAATTCTTTTGCGCTACTTAGCATCTCATTGGTTAAACTTCTTTGCAAACATGGCAGACCATCCATCAGAAACGACACTAGATCTTTTTACTTCTTTACTAACATCTTTTATTACCTTATCTGACATCTTTTAATTAATATATTGGTCATATTTAATTAATATATTGGTCATATTTTATATCGGACAGTCTCCGTAAGTGGTTCCTGTTATTAAAAATTGACATAAAGCGAGAACCATGAGGTTGTACAGACCATCAGGGGTAACATTGTTCCAACCCAGCTGTGATTCTATAGATCTACGGCCGGGAATACACATTCTTCCAACCCGGTGTACTCCAACTCAGTGCACTCCAGCCTGGTGCAGTCCAGCCCGGTACCGTCCAGCACAACGCTACACACGGACAACTCCCGGGCATTTACCGAGAGATTAAGGAGGGGTTAGAGGAGGAGAAAGAGGAGGAGTTGGAGGAGGAGACCTGGGCAACGGCGTTTATTTCGGGGGCCGGATGGAACCGGATGTTAATCCGACGAATCCGACCCCTCGATCCCAAGTGATCACACTTGGCTCTAATACTACACCATCAAGTCAAGAATGGAGAGATCAATACCGCCACATTGGACAAATCCAAGACCGAAGTGAAAGAAAGCCTCAATCTCGCACTGCCAAACGACATACGCACTGCTGTTACCAAACTCAGAAGGCAAAGAAACATTGCGAAATGCCAGCAGAGGAGGCTAAGCTTAGACCAACCAAGAAGTGGCCATGAAGTTATTAGAGTGCTATGAACGATTACATGGACCACAACATCCAGGCTATTTATTTTTTAGCAATTCTCTAATGGACGCCAGGCAAGAGATGATTCGGCAGGTCCTCTGGGACTCTACTTTGACCTTGGTGGTTGAACGTTTGGGCTGGCCTGTCGACGCTACAGCCATTACATTTTGTATGGTCGAGGCCCTACTGGTTGGGCATGCTGGCCTGATTTGTTCCCACCGCCTTCGGGATTTATTAGAGTGTCAGGGGGCTGGTCACCCTACCCCCTTGTGGTCCGTGATCCCTTCTAAAAACGGGGTGCCAGTGGTTTATTGCGCCTGCTCCCTTTTTAGTTGGGCGATCAACAAGCCGGTCACCATGGAGGAGTGTCATGGGCTTCTCCCCTTGGCACACCTTCAATGCGCTGTATGTGAGGACACCCCGGGAGATATCGGCACATTACACCGTTGTAGTCCCCTGTATATTTTTACTATATGCTATTTTTTAAGCGTTTTTAGTCAATATGTTCTCTAATTTGTTTCTAACACGTTTTTACTTTTTTAGAACACCATGTCCCTTGTAAATTTTGTTGGTGAGCTTCGGACGGTTTGGGAGTTGGACTGCCCCCATGAGCGAATGGTCGCATGGAATCTTCGTTTTGATTCGGTAGTGGGGCAGTGTGGGGTGCTTATTAACCCCTTTACTGTAAGTCGTTGTGATTTACAGTTTCTCTTCGATGAGCTGGCGCCATTGATATGTCATCACCGGCTTATCGAAGTGCTGTCGTGCCCATTAAATGAGCACCCTCGGTTTCAGGGGGAGCACTGTCTCTGTGGTTGGTGGAGAGCGGCGGTTTGTGCTGATCTGTCGAATCTGTGCCTATGAGGATATCATCGAGGAAGAAATACTCAGCCTGCTCATCAGTGTTCTCAAGTGTGATAGGTATCTCGGACTCATTCACATCTACTAAACATGAAGGTGGGTCATCTTTCTCTCTCGGCCAGAACAATGTACTTGGTGTATATACATATGTATCATCTATGCCCTGCTTGGGGATGAAGCAGGCCCAACATTCCGGTGACAGTGTTCCCTCCCTGTGTTTAATAAATTGAATCAATATATATCTATCAACAGCTTGTCTTTATAATTTATACTTTATTGGACATCTTTTTACTTCTTTACTAACATCTTTTATTACTTTATCTGGCATCTTTTTATTAGTATGTATATTGGTCATATTTAATTAATATATTGGTCATATTTTATATCGGACAGTCTCCGTAAGTGGTTCCTGTTATTAAAAAGTGACATAAAGCGAGCACCATGAGGTTGCGCAGACCATCAGGAGCAACATTGTTCCAACCCAGCTGTGATTCCATAAATCTATGGCCGGGAATACACATTCTTCCAACCCGGTGTACTCCAACCCAGCGTACTCCAGCCTGGTGCAGTCAAGCCTAGTGCACTCCAGCACAACGCTACACACGGACAACTCCCGGACATTTACCGAGAGATTAAGGAGGGGTTAGAGGAGGAGAAAGAGGAGGAGTTGGAGGAGGAGACCTGGGCAACGGCGTTTATTTCGGGGGCCGGATGGAACCGGATGTTAATCCGACGAATCCGACCCCTCGATCCCAGGTGATCACACTTGGCTCTAATACTACACCATCAAGTCAAGAATGGAGAGATCAATACCGCCACATTGGACAAATCCAAGACCGAAGTGAAAGAAAGCCTCAATCTCGCACTGCCAAACGACATACGCACTGCTGTTACCAAACTCAGAAGGCAAAGAACCATTGCGAAATGCCAGCAGAGGAGGCTAAGCTTAGACCAACCAAGAAGTGCCCAGGAAGTTATTAGAGTGCTATGAACGATTACATGGACCACAACATCCAGGCTATTTATTTTTTAGCAATTCTCTAATGGACGCCAGGCAAGAGATGATTCGGCAGGTCCTCTGGGACTCTACTTTGACCTTGGTGGTTGAACGTTTGGGCTGGCCTGTCGACGCTACAGCCATTACATTTTGTATGGTCGAGCTGCCCTACTGGTTGGGCATGCTGGCCTGATTTGTTCCCACCGCCTTCGGGATTTGTTAGAGTGTCAGGGGGCTGGTCACCCTACCCCCTTGTGGTCCGTGATCCCTTCTAAAAACGGGGTGCCGGTGGTTTATTGCGCCTGCACCCTTTTTAGTTGGGCGATCAACAGGCCGGTCGCCATGGAGGAGTGTCATGGGCTTCTCCCCTTGGCACACCTTCAATGCGCTGTATGTGAGGACACCCCGGGAGATATCGGCACATTACACCGTTGTAGTCCCCTGTATATTTTTAATATGCTATTTTTTAAGCGTTTTTAGTCAATATGTCCTCTAATTTGTTTCTAACACGTTTTTACTTTTTTAGAACACCATGTCCCTTGTAAATTTTGTCGGTGAGCTTCGGACGGTTTGGGAGTTGGACTGCCCCCATGAGCGAATGGTTGCATGGAATCTTCGTTTTGATTCGGTAGTGGGGCAGTGTGGGATGCCTATTAACCCCGTTACTGTAAGTCGTTGTGATTTACAGTTTCTCTTCGATGAGCTGGCGCCATTGATATGTCATCACCGGCTTATCGAAGTGCTGTCGTGCCCATTAAATGAGCACCCTCGGTTTCAGGGTGCTGGGTCCGGGGGCGTTAACATTCTCAGTTGAGCCCGAGTTGCTAGTTTGTCGGATGCGGCAGTGCCGGTATCCACGTCACCATTGGATGACTGGGTTGCCGGAATGCCCCGGCTGTCCCGGCTGCCAGTAGACGAAGGACACTGTGAATTTACTGTGAATACTGTACCTACGTGGCTGCAGGCCCAACATTCCGGTGACAGTGTTTCCTCCCTGTGTTTAATAAATTGAATCAATATAGATCTATCAACAGCTTGTCTTTATAATTTATACTTTATTGGACATTTTTTTACTTCTTTACTAACATCTTTTATTACTTTATCTGACATCTTTTTATTAGTATATTGGTCATCTTTAATTAATATATTGGTCATATTTTATATCGGACAGTCTCCGTAAGTGGTTCCTGTTATTAAAAATTGACATAAAGCGAGCACCATGAGGTTGTGCAGACCATCAGGAGCAACATTGTTCCAACCCAGCTGTGATCCCATAGAAAACATAAACACGTATCACGTCTGGCGAGACTTGAAACACGTATCACGTCTGGCGAGACTTGAAACACGTATCCGTCCGTCCAGGCAAACACCCAACCACCACATACATTTGAGATGGATCACACCAAATACCGATACATCGCCGCTTTCATTATGGCCTGCATGGACCCTGACGTTGTGTGTGCTTGAAGCGTTACTGGGTCGTGATATCGTGTATAACGTATGCTATCACTCCATCCTAGGGCTGCGGGAATGCCCCCATCGGCACCACTGGACTACCGGCCTCCCGGACTGTCAGTGTCCATTTATTATTTTATATTTTATTAATATATTGGTCATATTTTATATCGGACAACTTGAGAAATTGAACCCCGGTTTGTTGTGCTTTTAGACCCTAATTTACATAGAGAGAACACTATGAATTACAAGAGAGAGTATGCAGAGTGCGACCCTCTATTGGAGTGGGGTAGGGGATATGGGGTAGGGGATATGGGGTAGTAACATATACTTAATGGATTTCCGTATACAGGCCATGGAACAAGTTTCTATCCACACAGAAAGCAAAATGAGGGTGGAATTCGGCGACCGGGGGGAGGTCGTAGAAGTAACCGTCCTCCCCCAGGTCGGCCCGGGCAGGAGGCCAACGGTAGTACGTATCTACCACACCGGAACGAAAGCAAATCCGATAGTAATGTAAGTGACAAGCTCGAAGTTCGTGTCTGTAGCCTACACACTACACAGTATAATTTTATTGTTGCGAATTATTACGTTGTGATTGTAAATGTGAAGCATTGCAAGGTGTACATTACAAACTTACCATCAGAAACTTAATTTGTTATTTCATTTCAGCCGCTAAAGATGACGGAAATGACGAACCAGGATCGGACCCCCTCTAACCCAATCTATCTACTTCTAGTTCTCTAGTCTCATGTGGACTTTGGGAACCGGCACATTCCGATGCACAGCTTTGAAACAGCTAAGGCAATGATCCTAGATATGATAGAGATGGGGGTATTAGAACCAAGTACCGCCACGTATTATAGGTCCCCTCTAGTAGTAAAGAAGAAAACGGTAAGAATCGGATGTGTATAGATTTTAGACTTCTAAACGAAGCCACGTATAGGTCCCCTCTAGTTATAGTAAAGAAGAAAAATGGTAAGAATCGGATGTGTATAGATTTTAGACTTCTAAACGAAGCCACGGTATTGAACTCCATTACCTACGGTACAGGAGACCAGGAACATTTGGAGTGTAATGGATCTGAGTTCCGCTTTCTGGCAGGTACCCTTGCACGAAAATTCGAGGGATGTAACTACCATATGGTTGAATTCCTTGGGCTCTTGGAGACATAAGGTGGTGCCGATGGGAGCTAGGACGAGTCCTGCGGCGCTACAGTCGACTGTAGGTCCGCTAAAGACTGCAGTCTTTAGCGCACCGGTTATTTAGTGATTTAAATAATAACTCTAGAATATAATGATAGACTGTCTATTAGACATGAATAAGTTTATGACTGGCTCTGAAAGTTGTCTCAATTTGCAGGAAGGTGAGGAGGGACGAGGGAGATGTCCTAGCAAAAAAAGCCTCGGTTTTGCCAAGTTTCGAGGCTGGGTAAAATGTCTAGGACGAATAAATACAAGAAAAGGCAGGCAGCGAGAGTGGAAAGGAGGAGGATGAAGGCATGTAGTAGTAGACCATGTTCCCGTGGACAAGACCACCATGGTGTGAATAGTACTGCATATAAGGGTATGTAGTATTGTGTATCACACAGTGATAAAGGCCTTGGCTTGTAATATATGCAACACGGAAGTCGTTACATAACATCTAAAATATTATGATTTAATTTAGAAAATGACAAGAACATTGAAATTTAAACGAAAAGCAGGCTGCCAGAGTGCAGCGGAGAGCCATCCGTCCGTCCAGATTGGAACATGTTCCAATGAGTGAACTTTCGAAAATATACATGAAGACACGGACCCCGTGTGGGACAGTGAGGTAATTGTATAAAAAGTAAAATAAAACTTAGATTAATAAATTCATAAAATGATAATATGTATGAATGGGGTTATCATTAGCTGTAAATATTGTCTTAATTTGCAGGACTTACGGGATGAATTAACCCGGAAAATAGCCGAAGTCCTCCCCCGTTTCGGGGACATGAATTTTGTGCGCCAGACAGGATATGGCAATATATATGGAATATACCATGGTGACACGATCCCCATGTGGGGATGTGTTAGGTAAATTTATGGAAATTTAAATAAAACTTGAATAGCACTAATAGTAAATCTAGGAAATAATGATAGGCATGAATAAGTTTATAACTGGCTCTGAAAGTTGTCTCAATTTGCAGGAAGGTGAAAAGGGACGAGGGAGACGCCCTCCTCGGGTGGAAAAGATGTCAACGAGATTCGATGGAAATTGGAAGCCATTCTCTGTCTCTGCTGTGCGCACACCTGTCTCTGCTTGTTTACCTCGTGACGTGGGTTAGCAGAGAGGGAGAGTTGCAACAGAATAGGAGCCAGGTATCAACGGTGCTGATGGTACTAGCCTTTATGGGTAGATCTCTCGACCGAAAAAGAATAAATTTAAGGGCTCCAAGAGGAGAGAAAATAACGGATGGGGGCCCCTGCATCCAGGACCCCTTTGAAGAAAAGGACCTATACCGGACCCAGTCCGAGGCAGTAAGAAATGTGAGAATAAACATTGTAAATTATTATCTCACTAACTTACGAGAGCGGTACTGGAAAACGGTCCGGGAAGAAGCTAAGAGTGCGGTGAACAACTGGAACCGCCTGACAAAGGCCCAGATGCAGAGGAAGCGGGGAACGTTCGACGTGGAGAGCTATCGGGATTGAACAGGTATAGCCAAAACAAATGAGAATGAGATGTTAAAATTACAAGAACTACCCCCTAAGAAATTATAGCACTAATAGCACTAATAGTAACTCTAGGAAATAATGATAGGCATGAATAAGTTTATAACTGGCTCTGAAAGTTGTCTCAATTTGCAGGAAGGTGAAAAGGGACGAGGGAGACGCCCTCGGGTGGAAAAGATGTCAACGAGATTCGATGGAAGCCATTCGGAATTGATTTTAGCGGCGGTTTGCAAACGAACAAGTTACCTCGCAGAGAAAGAGCTACACTGAACTACCTGCACTAGGAACATCAGGGACGTTAAACGATTACCTCGCGGAGAGGGAGAGAGGGAGAGAGAGAGAGAGAGAGAGAGAGAGAGAGAGAGAGAGAGAGAGAGAGAGAGGAGAGAGAGAGAGAGAGAGAGAGAGAGAGAGAGAGAGAGAGAGAGAGAGAGAGAGAGAGAGAGAGAGAGGGAGAGAGAGAGAGAGAGAGAGAGTGAGAGAGAGAGAGAGAGAGTGAGAGAGAGAGAGATAGAGAGAGTGAGAGAGAGAGAGAGAGAGAGAGAGAGAGAGAGAGAGAGTGAGAGAGAGAAAGCTACACAACCGGATATGAGTGCTTTACCAGAGCAGCCTATAGCAAGAGACTTGGGCAACAGCTTACTGCACCGAGAAAGGGGAGAGATCAGGGAGAGAGCTATAAGAGAGACATAGAGGGAGATAGAGAGAGCTAGCCATAACAGAGAGGGAGAACGCGGAGGGAGAGGGAGATATAATAGGGAGAGGGATGGGAACATCTAGTAGAAATAAGGAAGCGATAATTAACTTCCTGTCATTCTCATTGCCGCGCTCAATGCATCTCCCGTCCTTCCCCGACCCCCCTCTCTATCTCTGTACGCGGTATCCCGCGGTGCATATCATGACGAGACTCTCACCAGCGCTGAAGTCAGACTCTCTAACCGTTGGAGAGAGAAAGAGAGATCTAGATAGATCCTTCCCTAACCACAGCGGAGAGGGAGAGCTGTATGGACACTCTGTCTCTGCTGTGCGCACACTTGTCTCTGCTTGTTTACCTCATGACGTGGGTTAGCAGAGAGGGAGAGAACCATTATAGCGGATCAGCGCCTCGAGGCGCTGATCCGCTATAATGTCCATCATCACAGAGAGGGAGAGCCGATTATTGCGCACACTTGTCTCTAGGGGAAGAGATAGACGGCTAGGCACGGCGTGCCTGGTGAAATTTTAACACGACCTAGCATGCGACGGGAAACCACCACTTGTACGTGGTAGCTGAGGGTCTACAGAATGGCGCTACGGTGCGGGAAAAAACATTCCATTGCCTAAAATCTTTTTTTTTTACTTTTATTTGATTTGGGTCAAAATTGGCTATATTTAACGTGGTCCCGAAAAATCCATAATGACTTAGCACACGAAATATGTCACCCCCCCCCACCTATTTTTGCACGTAGAATCGATTGCCGTTGAAGTCGAATCTCTAAAATGACTGTAAAATGGTCAAAAGTTGATTTTTACCATTTTTTGGAGGTTTTTGGCCCCTAAACCATTGAAAACGATGAGATAGGAATTTGAAACTAGTGCCAATCGTTAAAATGGTCATTTTTCTACCAAGAACCAAGTTTTCGTGTATATCCGATTTATGGTTAGATTTGGGCAAATTGTTGAAATCTGCCAACTAGGAGAACCGTAACTTGATTTTCTTGTTTTTTGGATTTTGGCATTTTTGACAAACTTCTGATTGAAATGGTCAATCGGGACCATGCTTAAGTTGTTTATGGGACAATTTTCGACTAAAATCCAAGATTTCATACCAATCCAATAACAGATCGTTGATTTATAGAAAATTTAAGTAGGCAAAACGGTCAAAATAAGCAAGAAAAGTTGTCATTTTGACCGTTTTGCCTACTTAAATTTTCTATAAATCAACGATCTGTTATTGGATTGGTATGAAATCTTGGATTTTAGTCGAAAATTTTCCCATAAACAACTTAAGCATAGTCCCGATTGACCATTTCAATCAGAAGTTTGTCAAAAATGCCAAAATCCAAAAAACAAGAAAATCAAGTTACGGTTCTCCTAGTTGGCAGATTTCAACAATTTGCCCAAATCTAACCATAAATCGGATATACACGAAAACTTGGTTCTTGGTAGAAAAATGACCATTTTAACGATTGGCACTAGTTTCAAATTCCTATCTCATCGTTTTCAATGGTTTAGGGGCCAAAAACCTCCAAAAAATGGTAAAAAATCAACTTTTGACCATTTTACAATCATTTTAGAGATTCGACTTCAACGGCAATCGATTCTACGTGCAAAAATAGGTGGGGGTGACATATTTCGTGTGCTAAGTCATTATGGATTTTTCGGGACCACGTTTAATATAGCCGATTTTGACCCAAATCAAATAAAAGTAAAAAAAAAGATTTTAGGCAATGGAATGTTTTTTCCCGCACCGTAGCGCCATTCTGTAGACCCTCAGCTACCACGTACAAGTGGTGGTTTCCCGTCGCATGCTAGGTCGTGTTAAAATTTCACCAGGCACGCCGTGTAGGGACCGATTAAGTGTGACGCCCAGCGTCACACTTATTTTGCATTTTCCGGAGACTATATAAGGCAGGGCTGTTAGCTGCCATTTGTCTTTTGTCGGAGACCCAACCCAGAGGAAACCCAGAGGAAACCCTTCTCAACCAGCCTACCTCAGAGCTATTGCCTGGCCATGCTCTCCGCTCCTCTTCCTGCCAAAAGCCCGTGTTGATTTACTTATATACTTATACATAGAAGCTAGCTAGATATGATACCAGTGCTCTTATTACATTTAGTAGTGCCATTATTAGAGTGAGAATATATATATAAGGGTATAGAACATATTGTAGTTGCTTATCTATTTATTACCCACAACCCCGTGTTTGATATTCTATCCTTGAGTAGAGATGTACTGAGCACCATAGCGGAGCTATGGAGGGGGGTTATGCGTGACTCAGTAGAGATGGAGCCCTCATATCAAGCTTGCTAACCCCTGGTTTACAATTACATAAATATATCTGAGTTAATTAGAATTCATAATAGCAGTTAGCAGTTAGCAATTAAATTTAGAAAAAACTAATCCGACCCCTTGCAGCCAAGGTGATGATGAACCTAACATTACGCACTGGAGATTCAGCTATGGAGATTCAGCTGAGCGGGGTGACAAGGATTCCATGCATTAGATACCAGACATCAGACGGTGGACAAATGATTATCGATGGGATCTCGTCCGGGCCAAACGTGGCCATCTACGAGACAAGACCTGAGGGGGAGACGCGTTTAATCAGAGAAGAGGAACCGGATTTGGGAGAAGGAGAGGAGGCAGCCCCAGACAGCGACGAGGAGGAGGAAACGGTATCAGCGGAGGCAGAGGCCCCGGAAGGAGAAGAGGCGGACTCTATCAAAAGGGAAGCCCCGGAAAACGGAGAGGAGGGGGAGACGACACCAGCCAAGGCAGAGGCCCCGGAAGGAGAAGAAGAAGAGGCCCCGGAAATGGAAGAAGGAGAGGAGGAGGCAGAGGAAACTGGCAGCGAGACAGAGGAGGAGATATGGAGGACGGGCTACATAGCTGGAGCAGGGTGGAACAGACTGGTTATTAAAAAGGTACGGCCATTGGACCCACGACTATCACCTTACCCCTCCCTGGAAAGTGTCATAAGAAGAAGAAGACCACCCCCGCCACAAAACTAGGTAGAGACAGTATAAAAAGAGACAAATCTTTTATTAGATTTTTTTTGTGTGTGATAGTAATAATTTTAATTCGTATTTGTAACAATTTTATTTAATATTTTATTGATTCCAAACTGTATATTTTATGTCATATTGATTCCAAACTGTAAATGATAGGTAAATGATTGTACGTATGTTTATAGAGTGGGGAGGACTTACGGTTGGTACGGTGGGAAGGGGGGATGGAATTGCGTGGCGGAAGGTGGGGAGAGATAGGCGGCAACCCTGTGATACACATTATAGAGATCTTGAGAGACCTGGCCGAGTTGGTGGTAGTAAAACTCGGCCTGCTGGCGGTACATCTCGTTATAGGATAATCTCGTTATAGGATAATAACAGCTCAGGGGAGCAATGCCACTGCACGAAGAAGAGCCTTGCCGCGGCGCAGTGGCTTAAGGCTCTCAGTCTTGATTGAGAGCCAACCAATCTTCTTCACCCTCCAACCTTCGGACCTATCCGACCTTCGGTATTACCGACGATAACGGCTCGCCGTCGACACCACGATCTACACACTTACAACAACCCCCTTCTCCTTCTTTCCATCTGACCTTTACCCCGCACTCTACAGACCCAAACCAAAGACGTAACGCGCGAGTACCGACAGCTGCGCCGACTACAACAGATACACAACTCCACTAACCAACGAACAGTGCGCGCGCAATCTCTCTCTCTCTCTCATCACCTCATTTCTCAAACGTAGCCTGCAGTTACGCCGCTCTTCCCTGACCTCCTCTTTCATTGCCTGTTGACAGTAGTACAGTTGTTCCTCTATACCATATCACTATAGTCACTGCAGCAACAGTATTCCTCTACAACTATCGCATTTCACTAATGTTGTTAGCAATATTGTAGCCTCACAACTCCTAAATGCTGTAGTATAATAATATCTCAATTCTCGACTGCCGCTAATTAGATGACATCAGTCTTACCTCTCTCCCCATCATCTCAAGTCTCAATTGTCAATATCCTAAGCTCTTGATAGTATAATTGCAACGCATCACCCTTAGCCTCCCTCCCTCAAAATCTGACATTGTTAATAATATTGCTCTCTACTGCCCCCATTCCAACACAACTGTAGTAGTGTAATATCAGTATCCCCTTTCCCTCGTCTCTTATTATCCAAATACCACTTGTAATTACGCCGCCCCTCCCTTCTCACCCCCTCTACACCCAACCCACCACCCTCACACCCCTATCGACAGCAGCAAATAACCAATATTCTCTCATGTAGCAACCATGGCAAGGAGACTGACCCCACAACAGAAGATAATGCGTGCCCCGAGAGGCCGCCAACTTAGGATTTATAGTACCGAGATGCTGACGCTCGAAGACGCGGATTTTAAGGATCTGGAGGCTTTCCTCCTGCAACAAAACATTCCCTTGTTAACGAACCGGGACTACCGAGGCAGATCCCTGATGTTGACTGCAGATAACATTCCAGGTGTACCTGCTCAATACGTATGTGAAGAGGATGATCTCCATACCCACTCGCTACGGGTCGTCGATACATTTAATCATTTACAATCGAGGGAGACAATGTCCAGGATTCTCGGGTGGTTAGAACCTGCAATTCTGACCAGACCTCCAGTCCAACTCAGTATAAAGGGCCATCATCTACTCTATGTAATGGGAGATTTAGCACAAGATTTGATCGTACCAGTTCCTGGTTTCAGAATACTCAATGTAAGAAGACGAGAGGGAACAGCTAGGCCCCCACCTCCCTATATAAGACAGGCAAGTGAAATACACCTCCCCTCCTCCCATAATCCCTTCCTTCAAAACTACCGAATTCAGAATAATATAAAAGTACAAACCCACTACCAACCCCCCCCTAACAACCCCCTAACTTATATAAGACTGGTAAACAAATTACCACTCCCCCCTCTAACTATCAAATTCTGAAGATGAAGTATAACAATCCCTACTAACAACCCCTCCCCCCATACAGAACCGAAACCGAAATGTTGCCGGAGTCAACGGAATGACACCAGGAAACGGAGCTGTATCTGGACATGGAGCTGTACCCGGACACGGAGTAGTACCCGGTAATGGAATAGTACCCGGTAACAATGAACCAGCGGATGAACGTATGGACCAGAATGACCAAGCTAACCAACAGATGCTAGACCAGAACGCCAACACAAACCAGGTACAACTCAACAATACACACCATCACCCCCCCCCCCCCCCCATAACCTTCACCCCCATCTCCACACCCCACCCAACTAACCCCTCCTACAGCAACTCCACCTACAGGCTCTGTTAGCACAACAACAGGAGATACAAACTCTGGCCCGACAACAGATGGAGCAGCAAGAATACATCACACAGCAGCAACTATTGATGCAGCAACAGGCGGAGCAACTCCAGCAACACCAAGCAGCACTACAAGAAGCACAGAACCAACTCAGACAAGAAAAGGATAAGAGGAACAAGAATAAGGACAAGAAGCAGGTACTATAACTAGACTTACGTAATTAGTAACCGACCGAACCAGGAAATATTACTTACCGATTGGCTGAGAACCAGTCACTTTACCCAAATAACATTTCACACGTCTGAGAAAATCTGGTTTTCTCCCAAACCATCCCCTAACAACACATCCTCACCACAGGGACAGACTGGAAGCTCAAGCCCCAAGACCAAGGACCCTGGACTCAAACCGTTCCAACTTAAAGATGCTAGTGGAATGTTGGTCAAGGGGGTATCCGTGTTGGACATCAGCCATCCCATGGATGACTAATACCCCCTCCAGACAATCCTTTGGCCATTGTGTTGAACTGTAATCGATGAACTATTCTTTTTAATATCCATTTAAATTTTAAACTTTAAATTTTCTAACTCCAAACCTAACAAACGACTCTTAATAGCCTAAAGTCGGATTTTTTGAAGTTGTCTCCTCCCCTCTCACGCGTGGTCAAGAAACAAAGGTGGGAGAGCCAAAAAACTAGCATAAATGTTTACGACGCGCAAATAAAACATCGCGCGTCACCCAGGGGGTGACATCTTCAAAAATCAGATTTTAACCACGGGAAAAATCTCCGGAAAGCAAGACTGCCGTCCCTGTCACGCGCTAAAACACAACCGTGCGAGCAAACTGACTAGCGGCGCGCGAAGCTTCATTGCACCCCAGGGCGAGCATAAAAATAAAAAACAAATAAATTCTGTTTGTACATTTTCCCTTTTGTTTTCGAATGCGCTGCAATCCCCTCGCCGCGCGCCTCAATACGAAGAGGTAGCTGCAGCGTAGGTCATCTTCTGCTCTGAGAAACGTCCGCTAGCCCACCAGACATCAGTTCCAAGCGCGTGGTTACATGATAAGGAGAGTATAACCCCTGATGGTAGCACAGGGGAAATACACAGAACAGGGAAACAATAGAAACAAATCAAACAACTACCGCAGGAGACGCACCTCCAATCCTTGAACCACCTTCAAGTGATCGTGTCAGATGACAGGTCCTTGTTGTAACCTCTTGGTTTTTTCGTGGGGGGATTGGGGGGGCTGCTCTCCTAGTGCCGGCGATATCGCTTGCGATAGTCCCCTGTGGGCTTGCCGTTGGCAAGCCCAGGCACTCGTAGTAGTAGTAGTAGTAGGGGAGCAATGGAAAGAATAAAGGCAGAGATCAGGAGGGAGGCAGAGTTCAAGATTGAACTACAGCTGGATAAGCAGGAACTCTTGGTCCTGCGACATATCAGCTCCGGGATCAAGATGGACCTGAGCTTTGCCTCCATAAAGGACAAGAAGGAGAGAGTACTTTCGAACTCAGATCTCATAAGATGGTAAGAGAGGGAGAGAGAAGAGGAGACACAAAGAGAAAAAGAAGGAGAGGAGGAGCGAGGAATGGAAGATTGAAAGAGACACCATGATAATTTTATCTTTTTTTAGGTATACGGATGATTATGTGTACAAAACGACGGTACAAGCAGTAAAATCCCTGTTCACCGGAACTCCCTGCCTCCAAGCATCGAAGGGAGGCATATCCAATTATGCTATGTCTCTGGTGATTCGAGCAATCCTGGAGAGGGAAGGGGTAAGTAGCACCCTGTGCGCGGAAATAGGGAACTGAGCCCCATAGACAAGTCTCATTCTAAACATTATTCATTTCCAAAATTAAATAGTCCTGAGAGCCAACATCGGTACGAAAAGCAGAGAGGGAGAGTTGCAACAGAATAGGAGCTGCAGGTATCAACGGTGCTGATGGTACTGGATTTTATGGGTAGCTCTCTCGACCAAAAGAGGATAAACTTAAGGGCCCCAATAGGAGAAAAAATAACAGAGGGCGGCCCCTGCATCCAGGACCCCTTCGAAGAGAAGGACTTATACCGGACCCAATCCGAGGCAGTAAGAAATGTGAGAATAAACATTGTAAATTATTATCTCACTAACTTACGAGAGCTTTTTCTGCTTCATATACACTAGTGATTGATTTGATTTGATAGATTTGATTGAGTGATAATTGATTTATAGTCAAGGCCCAACTACGATTCCCTCCCTCTATCTTGATTGTGCATTTGAAGTACGAATCGGAGAGAGGATTGAAACTGCGACGTGCAGTATCCTCTGTTTGTTTTGCTGTCTTCTATTACTTATTATCCACCCCCAGAACCTGTGTTGTTGTCTTGTCTATTATCCTACATCTGGCCCACCTGCGATTCCCTCACTCCCATAATTAACCAATTAACGATCAAAAGGAATGTGCGAATACGTGGATCACAAAATGAGGGTAGATATCCAGAGGGACGAGAGGATACAGACATGCAGGGTAGAGGTAGTGAGGAAGGATGCTATCAGGGTACTGACGAAGGTGGGATTGCAGTACAAGATATTCGGGTCTCTTCGGAGTAATACCCTGATCCGGTCATCGGACCTGGACGTCCTGGTCTGGGGAGGGAGCAACGTCTGGGGAGCAATGGAAAGAATAAAGGCAGAGATCAGGAGGGAGGCAGAGTTCAGGTTTGAACTACAGCTGGATAAGCAGGAACTCCTGGTAATATAAGGGGGAGATAACGTTAAAATTACAGGGAATTGTAGCTATTTATAATTAAGGGAAGAAAGGGTATAGTAATAACATAAAGTTTACTCGACAGGGCGAGACTGGAGAACCGTGCAGGGAGAGGTTGTGGAGGCGGTGAGAAACTGGTATAACCGCAGCAAGGCTCACCGATAATGAGAAATTAAACTTTCGACGTAGAGAATTACTGTCAAAGTATAGATATAGATAAGAAATCAAAATCGGTTGAATACGTCTCCATATCATGACAAGTTGAGAACTGCACCAGCACTGCCATTATTGGAGTGAGAATATATATATAAAAGGGTATGGAACATATTGTAGTTGCTTATCTATTTCTTTATTACCCGCAATCCCGTGTTTGATATTCTATCCCTGGGTATAGATGTACTGAGCACCATATAGCTGAGTAGACTTCTGATCCTTTAAATGGAGGAAGATTCCCCGTGACCGAGAATCCACCGGCACTAACCAATTCAAGAGATATTCCATCAGTAAATGTACATGATCTGGAAGCTACAATCATTAGTCCTGGAGAGAGGTAAAGGAGGAGTGATTGCCGATCTCCCAGAGAATCGAGAGGATGTTTACCTAGATTTAGGAAAAAACAAGTACTGACGGTTTATCAGTCGAGGTTAACTTTTGGACGTCAATAAACCTGCTAATTTTTACTGGTATGGGGTTGATTCACGAGTCATAATTGACCAAAACTGGTAAAGTAGATCGGAAAATATTGTGGTTAAATTTATTGCATGATAAGTGTTATTTGAAGCATGATATGTATTATAATGTTAGGAATGTAAAATTATATATATGTATATGTATATATAACTATTAATGAAAAACATTTATAGCAAATGTCGTGGAATGGAACACCAGAAGCAGCGTACGAGGGAAGCGGAACGACGATATCAGAAAGCGGGTTAACAGAGAAAATACTAACTACGTTACCACCATGGGAAGAAGTAAAGGATGATCTGGATAGGCTGAGAGGGTTGGCACATAAGGGAAGAGCAACCAGAGAGGATCCACCGGGATTTTCTTCAACTGGAAGGAAGGGCTTTGAGCACTAAAATGAGTATGTAGATAACTAAATAATTGATAAAGTACGACCTAGAACCAAGGAAACCGGCATCAATTAAGAGGGACGTACAGTAAATGGAAATTGTACCATGGGTTTAAATCAACTATAGATTTTCTGAACTACAATTTGCTTACTTCACTGACGCATGTTATAGACAGTACAGAGAACCGTGAGATTTATATTTTGGCCGTGAGCTTAAAAGCTCCAAACAGGATGCTGAATGCTCTTAGCTCTAAATTAAACAGTGTGGATGTTCCACCGTGCATCATGGGGTCTAAAAGGCCGATATCATCATATCATAAATAGTGGCCCTAATAAACGAGTATCTCGAGTAACCGTTCTTCCAGGAGACCCCTCCAATTCAAGAGATATTCCATCAGTAAATGTACATGATCTGGAAGCTACAATCATTAAACCTGGAGAAAGGTAAAGGAGGAGTGATTGCCGATCTCCCAGAGCATCGGGAGGATGTTTACCTAGATTTAGGAAAAAACAAGTACTGACTTATATATCCGGTGTGTCACGTGGGGGACACCAGAGGGGACACTGGGTGTGGTCCGTGCATTTCCGACCTTTGCAACGTGCAGGCCCAATACCTGTTAGAGGCACAACGTCACAAGGAAGAAGAGGAGAGAAAGAGAGAGAATGAGATCAGGGAGAAGTGCGAAAAGAGAGAGAGAAAGAAAAAGAGACTGGACAGTGTAGGAAGGGGAAGAAGGTTCTGGAGATTGTGGTGTGGATTTTGTGTGGGGTTGTTGTTTTGTGTGGGGGTGGTTTTAAGTTGGAGAGTATCTAAATTTATTGAAAAAATAAATCTTTAATTAAGAAAATAAATTGATGTTTGTTGTTGCCTAACGGGGAAAACAGTCCTGTCTCCTGAACTGGGAAGTAAACGGAAAAATGCAGTCTGTCAGTTTCACCACTGATGAGCTGCAAATAACATTCGAACGGATATTGCCATCATGGGTAATAATTATTAGAAAATAGAGAAATAATGAGGTAAAGATGGTACTGATTAAAAAATATAGAAAGTAGTGAGTATTATCTCAAACCTAATATTAATCCCATTTCAGAATCCCAGTTCAGAGAAGGAACCAGATGCAGTGAGTGTTGGAGTGAATTAAGCGCTCCCGAGCAAAACTAGAGTTAATACTTTGTAATTAACAAGTTCATGTGTTGCCACGTTAGATATGAGTCTCATTATCAATAAGTTGATGTAATAGATAGGGACAAATTGAGACTCGTTGATTTTATTTCAGGAATAACTCAATAACTGAGTTATTCCTGAAATAAAATCAACGAGTCTCAATTTGTCCCTATCTATTACATCAACTTATTAATACTTTGTGCCCGGACCTTCAACGTTAAACACTTCATATGATAATGACTCAAACCTACTATACCCACAACAACTACTACACACTAAATTTTTGTCATTTATAACAAGACAACTATCAGCATGCATTTCAACCTGACTTGTCCGTTTGGAGTGGAATCTTATGTTTGTTTGTTAAGATCAAACTCTGTCTTTACTATTATCTAACTCTGTTATTATTCGGTAATTATGATTTTTATATGCATGGAGACATGTCTTTTGAAGATAACCGACCAAAATGAATAATACTTCATCTTTCACCCGTGTTCGCATCACCCTGAACAAACCAAGTATACGTTTCAATAAATACGTGGTTGTCCTGTAATGAGTTGTCCTGTAATCTCTTATCAGGAGTTTGACTGACTATTGAATACCTATGGTTGTGATAATAAAGGAGCTGGAAGATGTGAGTCCTAAAACCAAAGTGAGGGCTAAAATGTACGAGGAAAGAATTCTGGGATACGACAGGCCTATTCCCGGAAGTATAGCTATATAGCTTATAATATTTATTTAGATGGTGGATGTGCCATGTACATTGTTGAACCCTGTGTGGGGAGATACAGGATAGACAGAGAACCCGGGCGAACATGCCAAAACGGCGAAGGTCTCCTGTGGATCCCTAGATCAAGATGGTGAGTTCGCTGGTACCACAAGCTGCTGCAGGAAGTGACCATGGCTTCCTGGCCCATTGTCCACAGCAGACAATGTTGTGGATCTAGGAGAGGAGAGGGACTTGCTGAATGCTGATGGAGCATACCGAAATGCCGGAACCATCACAAGAGACCAACCCGTTTGCTAGCCAAGACATCCGGCTACTGACGTCACACGTCGTACCTCCACAGTGAAGGAGTTGGTGAGGAAGAAGGAGCTAGCGATCCATAAGGCGGCAGCTCAGAGACGTGACGAGCATATTATGCTGAAGGAGGATGTATGAGCGGGGGTTGCAACTGCAACAGAGTCAGAAGACCGTCTCAATGACTCCTAGCTTCAAGAAGATGACTCGGACCGCCAAGGCTAACCCCGAGTGGAAATTTTTCAAATGTGGCAGGAGAATTTGGGACATGAGATTTGTTTGTAGAGACGGCGGCAACAGAAGAACCCCCATCAAGAGCTCTCCAGATAAGAAGGAGAGAGATCAGTAAGAAGAAAGCCGATATCGAGCCATCTATAAACCACATATAATCGACAGGAGAATGTTCTACATGACTCACATTCCTGAGTTCCTGGTGGGAGTCAATAGTGACTGTTTTGCTTTGAATACAGGACTCTCCCACGGGGAGTGGGCGGACAGCATGGCCGCAGTCGGCCTTTTAAATAATAAACGTCTTTTCATACGTATTAACATAGCCTGTCTTCAACTGAAGATCTAGGATCTTCAGCTTGACAGAGATGGAATATATCTGATTAATTAGTTTTTATTAGATCTTGATTTATATTTTAAATCTGGGTACTTTGTATCATCGATATCATTTCGGATTCTTTTCATATATGTATAATTCATAATATTATAATGTCATCTTTTCTTAACAAAAGAGGTTCTTATATTTACGACTTGAGTTTCGTTACTACTTTTACTTGTTACCCAAACCAACGCGTTTTACTTCAACTACTATACTCCAAGTACTCAACTACTCTCAACGCAACCCTTCGCCTTCATCTATCTCCATCTATCTTCATCTACCTTCATCCGTCTTCATCACCGGCATCTCGACCAGGTACGTGACTGGGACTACTCTAGACGACCAGCCACATACACACGGCAACACATACTACAGTCCATGTTTTATATTCTTACATTTATCATCTTTTATTATTTAATTAGACATACTTTATTGTTTTATTGGGCTTCTTATTTATAACAGCATAATTACCAAAAGAAAGGGATTCCTCTTGGACTGCAATGGAAAACACTGTCGATCTTTGTTATTAATTGGACTTGATTTATATTTTAAATTTCTCTTTCTTTATTAATTTATAATGATAATTCTACAGATACCTTATGATCTGCATCGAAGAAGGAACTGCTATAGGGAATATATTGGGAACCTGATCCAACGAGAATGCTCCAGCTAAACTTACACTTCTTTTAGTTACTCCTTTCCTGGCAAGGAGAAAGGCAAGGTGTCCCTGCTTCTAAAGAAGAGGGTGGCATCTAGAAAAAAGATGGAGGAGGAGGGTGGCTCGGTTACAGCCACCCTGGAAGTGGATATCCGTGCTATTGACATGACCGTCCCAGGGTACACCGAAGACCAGTGTGCGGAGGCTCTGGAGGGATTAGCTACCCTCGAGAAAGTTCAGAGATCCGGACAACAGAAACAGCAGGAGTTGGAGACGGAGTTGGCCAAGAAACAAAAGGCCATTGATAAGATGAGAGATAAGACCACGGCGGTGGCATTGAGGCCATCGAAATATGTGTCCGATTCAAAGTTTATGCTCGTGCCTCCAACATCAAGGACGGTGACTGGGCCAATGTTGACCTGTTAATGTCATATTTGGACACTCGGGCCCAGAAAAGGGTACTCAGGATAGAACTTAATAAGAACTTGATAAGAACTTAATAAGAACTTGATACGATAATAAGATTAATTATTTATGTCAAAACATGTTTTACTTTATTGGTGATCTTTCATTACTTTATTGATCATAATTGATTACTTTATTGGTCATCTTTCATTACTTTATTGATCATCTTTTATTACTTTATTGGTCATCTTTCAATACTTTATTGATCATCTTTCATTATTTTATTGGTCAATAGTCATTTATCATAATTTTATTGGTCATTTTTCACAAATGGTGACGGAAGTGGTAGACTTTGTAGTGTCTGAAAAGTATTCTTTATTTAATTGTAAACATAGATATAGACAGTCGCCCATTACCACTGTCACTGAAAGGACAATAGACTCAGGACAATATAAGACATGCAATAGAGAATATAGTAGCCTCATAGAACAATGCATGAGAGTAGTAGTAATATCACCACTCGTTACCAGAAATGACCACTCGTTACATCTTGTAACATGTTGTAACGTCTGGTGACGGGACGTCACCTGAGTATAGCTAGATAGCTGAACTAGAAACCTTCACTTCCAATATGGACCATTTTCGTTTGTATTGCAACTCGTTTACTTTACTTACTTGTTACTCAAATCTCCGTGTTTATCTTCGTCTATTAAGACTCTTATACTATAGCCCCTACGAAGAGAGAGGGACGCGGCGCTAAGTGGTCTCCACAACGACGGGAGAGTCATCTTCAGAGTTCGTTATGATGGACGTGCGAACGATGTGCCTAGACTGCAAAGTCGATGGCGTATGTCGTTACAACCTTTCTCGGGGCAATGGCATGAACAATATCAAACAGAAGTCCGGGAATCTCTTTACCATGTATTGGATACTGCGGATAACAGAGGTTTGAACAGCCTTCGTGACGGATTAAATCTTGTACGCTTTCTGAGCAGGGATATAGAGATAGCAGTGAGGGAGGCTGCGCACAAATCGGCAGACAGAGAGTTATTCGCCCAGTTCAGATGGAGCAGTAGTGCGGCCACCACGGTGCGTGGGAAAGTTTTTTGTGTGCCCCCCGTTCGCATTATTAAAACTATATGAGAAGTCAGAAGAAGAATAAGTTACAAGATGTGGCGTACTAATCCATGGAATATGGGTCAAATTTTTGACGAACCCTGCATAGTGGAAGGGCAAAGGTTTCTCTTCACCAAAGTGTAGTCTAAGGGGTCCTTTATCACCAAAAAAAAGTTTACATCCCAGAAGTGGGGGATAAGGGTCGTAATTGGCTATAATTGGGTACCTGTATTTTCAGCCTGAGGTCAAAATCATGAGTACCCTTAAAATAGGAGTAGAGACAAATCTGAGGGCACTAAAGTGATCAGCGTCCTCGCATTAGTGGGGGTAGGTGCCGGAATTAAAGTAAGAGTGGCGCGCCGTGTTTTGTCACAAAACTTAGTGGATGAACGGGGAGTACCACCAGGACCATTGGTACGGTATCGAAAATTTCCAATTCTGTCTCGTTCATTAGTTATGACGTAATATGTTCATTATTTAAACTTTTATAAAATTGCTCTTCAGAAAAATCCGTGCATTGTGGATTGAAATGGATGCTTGCATCGTGTTCAGCGTCAAAAAATAGCCGGGGTACCAAATTTTGGTGTCTCTACCTTGTCTGTGACGCGAGATATCGACAAATATCAAAAACGACCAAAGTGAGAGAAAGAGAGTTTGTTACAAGTGGGTGGCGCGCACAAACAACTAGCACCCAAAGATAACAATCTCTCTTTCTCTCACTTTGGTCGTTTTTGATATTTGTCGATATCTCGCGTCACAGACAAGGTAGAGACACCAAAATTTGGTACCCCGGCTATTTTTTGACGCTGAACACGATGCAAGCATCCATTTCAATCCACAATGCACGGATTTTTCTGAAGAGCAATTTTATAAAAGTTTAAATAATGAACATATTACGTCATAACTAATGAACGAGACAGAATTGGAAATTTTCGATACCGTACCAATGGTCCTGGTGGTACTCCCCGTTCATCCACTAAGTTTTGTGAGAAAACACGGCGGGCCACTCTTACTTTAAGTCTCTATCTCATCTGGTTAATTAGATAATTGGATAATTCGGTTTGCGCATAACCGTTTTTAGGCTATATGGCTATAGCCACTTAGGAATGGTTTAGAGACTTTTCACTGGTGCCATTTTGTAGGCAATGGCCAAGTTATGGGGGGTCGACGTCGGACTTTTAAGCTCTATTTCCAACCGTTTAGCCGTTATTTGGCTTTAAAGGTGCTCAAAATCGGGCTTTTTACTCTGAAAATGAGCAAAAACGGTAAAAAGCCCGATTTTTGGTCATTTTCAGCACCTTAAAAGCCAATTAACGGCTAAACGGTTGGAGATAGAGCTTAAAAGTCCGACGTCGACCCTCCATAACTTGGCCATTGCCTACAAAATGGCACCAGTGAAAAGTCTCTAAACCATTCCTAAGTGGCTATAGCCATATATAGCCTAAAAACGGTTATGCGCAAATCTAATTATCCAATTATCTAATTAACCAGATGAGATAGAGACTCCTACCCCCAGTAATGCGAGGACGCTGATCACTTTAGTCTTAGATTTGTCTCTACTCCTATTTTAAGGGGACTTATGGTTTTGGCCTCAGCCTGAAAATACAGGTACCCAATTATGGCCAATTACGACCCTTATCCCCCACTTCTGGGATGTAAACTTTTTTTTGGTGATTAAGGACCCCTTAGGCTACACTTTGGTGAAAAGAAACCTTTGCCCTTCCACTATGCAGGGTTCGATACCCATATTCCATGGATTATACTGTTTCAGTGCCCCTGGATGGGTCACCGGCCAGTCCTCAAATGCGGTCCCTACCGGTACTGCCTTTGTGGACTGATGTCCTACTAAAAGTACGGGGGGTTGAGCCGGTGCTGCCCCCCCCCACTTCCTGGTCTGTGAAGCGTGTACCATCCGACCCCCCCCCCCCGGCACCACTGGTTGACCGGTGTACCTGACTGCCCTGGATGCCGGGGTGGCATCTTATATTATTTAATTAGAAATACTTTATTGCTATATTGGGCATTTTATTTATAACAGTATAATTACCAAAAGAAAGGGATTCCTCTTGGATCTAAATTTGGACGGTCCTATCCATATAGCCGAGAGAGAGAGCGGGGGACACTGGTTGTGGACCTTGTACTACGAACTTGGAGAAGTGTAGAAAAGTGTGGAGAAAAGAATAGAGGAAAGAAATTCAAATTCGTAAAAAAGGGGAGTTAAGATTTGGCTTGGTGAAATAACATTATAGTGGTAATAATAACTTTACTGTAATATGTCGTTTAAAATGTCGAATTGAATTCGTATAAAGTTGCAATCCATCAGGTGAACAAGCTAGGGGTTATAACGTTCAAGCATGAATCCAATATAAAGGTGGATTTTTTGCTGCGCATCAGTAAACGACAGAAAAGAGAGGGTTCTTTGGAATTCTAACTTAATTAAGTGGTAAGATATTAAAATCTAGATTAATAAAAATAGGATTATACATTATATTATTCATGAAAACACGGCGGCTTTTAGGGGCTGTGGCATTGCCACCGCAGAAGAATTTAATTCGAATGGCTCATTTCCCAATACAATAAGCGTCATCAATAAAAACTTTACGTTGTAATTGATGAAAGTTTGAACGATTATATTATGCAGGTTCACACAAGAAGAAGTATTCCGGGTAACATTATTTGAGGGGACACCGGTATTACAGGCATCCAAAGGGGGAGTGTCGAATTATGCAATCACGATAGTGATACAGGCAGTCCTAGAGGAAAGAAAAATGATAAAGGAGGCTAGTATTGATGGAGGATGCAAAAAGGGGATAACGCGGGATGATTTGAGTGGAAAATCAGCCATCATGACGGTCCTGGAGTTTATGAGTGATAGTATGGAAGGCTTAGACAATAGTACAATAGATTTGAGGAAGAAACTAGGAGAAAAAATTGAAACAGGATCGCCCAAGATCAAAGATCCTTTCGAAGAAAAGGATCTCTTGTACTGTCTGAAAAGTATTATTTAGTTAATTGTAAGCATAGATACAGAAAGCTTTGTAGACAGATTGTAGCTGTCGAGAACAATAGATAACAATTAGAACAATTTGTGGCTTCAGTTGTGGTCATGCAATAGAGAATAGAGAGACAGCATGAAACAATGTGAGAGTAATAATAATATCACTACTTGTTACCACTGGTGGCCAGTCATTACTATTTATGACTACTCGTCATAAAAAAACCATCGAAATCTGTAAAGACGTGAGCCTGCGACTGTTGGAGAGAAACCTGGAATATGAATGGGCAATGGAAAAAACCAGGGCCCAAATCTACGAGAACTTTTGGATTCTCCCGTTTCAGATGTCCCAAAGGAAAGTTACGGACTCATGGAAGGAACTCGCGAAACAGGAATTTCTGAGGTGCCTAGTATTAGATTCAACTACGGTACTAGTCCGGAAACTGAGGACAAATGTGGAAATAGGGAGACAGAATCGGCTCATCAAGAGACTCAGAAGCTCTAGAAAGAGAAGGACGACCCGTCAATCACTGGACAATTGAACATCATCAATGAGAGGAATAGCTCCATCAAACAAGGAAAGGATCGTGAACACCGTGGTCCTGGAGTTTATGAGTGATAGTATGGAAGGCTTAGACAATAGTACAATAGATTTGAGGAAGAAACTAGGAGAAAAAATTGAAACAGGATCGCCCAAGATCAAAGATCCTTTCGAAGAAAAGGATCTCTACAGGACTCAACAAGACAGCACTAAGGAGATTAGGTGGAATATCGTTTCATACTATCTAGAACACCTTCCAGTAAGAAGATGGAGGGATGTTAAGTGGGAAGTAGTAAGGGCGACTGAAAATTGGTACAAGCTACCAAAAAGAACTAGAATGAGGGAATTCTTTGACGTAGTGGTAAGATATTAAAATCTAGATTAATAAAAATAGGATTATACATTATATTATTCATGAAAACACGGCGGCTTTTAGGGGCTGTGGCATTGCCACCGCAGAAGAATTTAATTCGAATGGCTCATTTCCCAATACAATAAGCGTCCTCAATAAAAACTTTACGTTGTAATTGATGAAAGTTTGAACGATTATATTATGCAGGTTCACACAAGAAGAAGTATTCAGGGTAACCGTACAAGCGATCAAAACATTATTTGAGGGGACACCGGTATTACAGGCATCCAAAGGGGGAGTGTCGAATTATGCAATCACGATAGTGATACGGGCAGTCCTAGAGGAAAGAAAAATGATAAAGGAGGCTAGTATTGATGGAGGATGCAAAAAGGGGATAACGCGGGATGATTTGAGTGGAAAATCAGCCATCATGACGGTCCTGGAGTTTATGAGTGATAGTATGGAAGACTTAGACAATAGTACAATAGATTTGAGGAAGAAACTAGAAGAAAAAATTGAAACAGGATCGCCCAAGATCAAAGATCCTTTCGAAGAAAAGGATCTCTTGTACTGTCTGAAAAGTATTATTTAGTTAATTGTAAGCATAGATACAGAAAGCTTTGTAGACAGATTGTAGCTGTCGAGAACAATAGATAACAATTAGAACAATTTGTGGCTTCAGTTGTGGTCATGCAATAGAGAATAGAGAGACAGCATGAAACAATGTGAGAGTAATAATAATATCACTACTCGTTACCACTGGTGGCCAGTCATTACTATTTATGACTACTCGTCATAAAAAAACCATCGAAATCTGTAAAGACGTGAGCCTGCGACTGTTGGAGAGGAACCTGGAATATGAATGGGCAATGGAAAAAACCAGGGCCCAAATCTACGAGAACTTTTGGACTCTCCCGTTTCAGATGTCCCAAAGGAAAGTTACGGACTCATGGAAGGAACTCGCGAAACAGGAATTTCTGAGGTGCCTAGTATTAGATTCAACTACGGTACTAGTCCGGAAACTGAGGACAAATGTGGAAATAGGGAGACATAATCGGCTCATCAAGTGACTCAGAAGCTCTAGAAAGAGAAGGACGACCCGTCAATCACTGGACAATTGAACATCATCAATGAGAGGAATAGCTCCATCAAACAAGGAAAGGATCGTGAACACCGTGGTCCTGGAGTTTATGAGTGATAGTATGGAAGGCTTAGACAATAGTACAATAGATTTGAGGAAGAAACTAGGAGAAAAAAATTGAAACAGGATCGCCCAAGATCAAAGATTCTTTCGAAGAAAAGGATCTCTACAGGACTCAACAAGACAGCACTAAGGAGATTAGGTGGAATATCGTTTCATACTATCTAGAACACCTTCCAGTAAGAAGATGGAGGGATGTTAAGTGGGAAGTAGTAAGGGCGACTGAAAATTGGTACAAGCTACCAAAAAGAACTAGAATGAGGGAATTCTTTGACGTAGAGAAATGGGTAAAAATATAGAAAGTTAAATTGAAAATAGTGTGTGAACATTGAATCGGTATGGATTCTAAATTGAATAATTATTTGAACTGGTGAGATATCGTGATGATGACTGACATATATGTCACCTGGTGGGTGGCTAAATTCCTACATACAGAGTGGGTGGGATTCAATGATTTGGAGGATCATGTTATGAGAGGAGCGGCGTTGGCAAAATTAAAATACGAGCGAATAGAAAGAGAAGAGGAGCGTAAGAGAATAGAACAGGGGCCAAAAAGGAGGTATAGTGAGAGGTTGCAAAATAAGAGGAAGAGAAATAAAAATAAACCGACACGAGTGAAAAAAAGGTGAGATGATACAGTGGGAATGAGGGGGATTTTGGTAACTTGAAATAAGAAGGGGATATGTGATCAGATGATCAGATAAAAAATTGGTTATAGATAAAGGGTAAAAGATTAGTTCAGTCACAAAAATGTTCGCTATAATCTGTTTGGTTTACTGTGTTCCCTACATAACGGGATTGATGTGTTTTGAGGACACTAAAATTGTAGAGTGTGATGTTGGGTAAGTGATTAGTAAATATGAGGCTCTTTAAATAATTAAATGTCGAAGAAAACTTTGTTAAATTACCTTAGTGATCGCATTTCAGAGACAAATATCCGGTATGCCACGTGGGGGATGTCGGAGGGGACACTGGGTGCGGTCCGTGTATCCAGAGTTTGGAGAAATGCAGGAACTGCATTACTGACTTGTGCAATGTGCAGGCCCAGTACCTGTTGGAGGCACAACATCAGAGAGAGGAAGGGGGGAGAAAAAGAGAGAGAGAGAGATTAAAAGGGAAAGTGAAGAGAGAGGAGAAGAAAGAGAGGGAGATTGAACATTGTAGGAAAGAGAAGAAGGTTTTGGAAGTGGCAATATGGATTTTGTGTGGGGCCATCGTTTTGTGTGGGGGCGTTGTTGTGCTGATTTGGAGAGTAATCAAATTTAAAAAATAAATTCATTAATTAGAAATAATTGATGCCGTTATTGCTTAATTTAAGAACTAGATATTGTACGTAAATCTAGCATAGTACTAATAATTGAACATATGTATTTGTATAGAAAAATGTCACACACAATGACTGTGCTAATCTGGAAGGAAATGGAACAGGAGAAGTGGGTAATATACACCACTGACGAGTTAGAGATCACTTTTGAAAGGATGAGACCCTGGGTAATTAATCTAGAAATCTAAAAGAATTGGGGGGATAATGGTACTAATTGAAATATATAATAACAAATAAATAAGTATAATTCTAACATTGGTATTCCATTGAAGGAGAATCAGACGGGAGAAAGAATAGCAATGGTACAGGTGCCTGTGACTGGTGGCGCCGATGCTGCTGGGACCACCACTACAACTACAGAATAGACTTTCTAATGCGGAGTGTGGGGCGTGATTGTTACCAGATACTCATGATTGAGTATTAAATTGAATTGTATAATTGTGGATGATGTTGATAAAATATAATAGATACAGTTATTGGTGAAACGGTAAAATTACTGCGTTTGACCCTTGTTCCAAATCCTACCCACGGCGGAATAACTGTTCAGCTACTATAGTGTATCAGTAGTCTACAGTCCAGCATGTCGATATCAATACGAAGAAGATGGAAGGAGAATTGCGAAAGGAAAGAGATCAGACATCAATAATATTGAAAGTGTTAGAATTTATGAGGGGATCTATTGACAATCAATGGATAGACCTACGTGCTCCTGGGGGAGAGAAGCTAAGAGAAGGAGGTCCTTATAATCTACACCCCCGCCGGGGCTACGCCCCTGGACCCTGTTTATGGGGGGTTTCACCCCCCAAACCCCCTTACCGGGGCTGGCGCCCCAGGCCCCGGACGGTTAGGGCATCTCGTGGCCGGAGATGCCGCGAGCCGCCCTGCCTTTTGATGTCTTACCTAGAATCAGGAGTCAGGATACAAGTAATCTGCAGAGGAGTAACGTCGGACACGAGCCACGTAGGACTTAGATATTGTTGCTGTGTACAGATTACAGGATGTAGTCACGAAGTTGAGTAGGCGTGACCAATTGCATCCTACTTGAAATTGAGCATTGTGCTCGATAAATCTAAATAGAAAATTTTAATTATATATTTAATCGACGAACTCGACATGGGAGTATAATATATTTACCCAACGCAATAATTAGTAGCAAGATGAGGCATGCCACTTTTGGATATCAATTTTTGGATGTAGTCGGGGAGGAACAATGACAGGCCTAAAAACCCAAATTTTATTTAATTATTTTGAACACTACATCGTAACAAGCATGCTATTGGAGTCCCAAAAAACATAGGTACACGCCCCATGGACCCAAGGTGAACCCAGGGGGAGCCCCTCAAGTTGGGGCCCAGTTGGGGTCCCCTTGTAAACGCGCTTGTACTCCTTGAAATGCTAACAATATGATCCTCTCCGAAATTTGAAGTTTTGGGTAAAATTATCTTTGTGTTTCAGGTGAATACATAATCTTTCTTGTCTCTGTATTCTGGTAACTTTTCTCCTAGTTTTGATAGGCTTAAATAATAATTGATGAGAAAAATTATGAAATCTACTAAAACACAAGGATCATTTCTATCCTAAATTTTATATTTGAGAGAGGATCATATTGTTAGCGTTTCAAGGAGTACAAGCGCGTTTACAAGTGGACCCTAAATGGGCCCCAACTTGAGGGGCTCCCCCTGGGCTCACCTGGGGTCCATGTGGCGTGTACCTATGTTTTTTGGGACTCCAATAGCATGCTTGTTACGATGGAGTGTTCAAAATAAATAAATAAAATTTGGGTTTTTAGGCCCTTTAAATACTGGACTATATGTCGTCAGAGACGTTAAACACTGGACTATATGTCGTCAGAGACGTTAAACACTGGACTATATGTCGTCAGAGACGTTAAACATTGGAACAATTACAATGACGACAATGATTGATGTATATTTGGTGACACCAACTCCTACAGATATGAAGAGTGCCGACTATGTGACTGCATTTGTACTGGTGGCCCTCACAAAAAGATGGAAAAACTCGGCATCCTTCATTGGAATCGTGCTTGAAGAAACCGAAAAAAGGGGAGCTAGTGCAGGCCAGCGCGTAGCCGAGATTTTTGCAAAAGATGGATTGAAAATTGAGGAACATGTAAACACATTCGGAGATAATCCAGCAATAGCAAAATACAAGAAGTTACTCTGGAAGCACATCAAGGCGGCTAGAGAAATAACGAAAATCTGGACCAAAGGGGTCAACGATGTGGTAAGAGGAAGCCTTACCACGGACGAAAAGCTAGAGACCTTACAGATATGTAAGGACCTTTCAACCAGACAGCTGGAGAGGAAAAACATAGTAGCACACAAAGCGACAACACAGTGCTACGAATAGCCTTTGAAACTCGGATTCCAACTGGCTAGAGGGGAGATAAACGAGGAAACCGTGGATAGCGTCAAGAGAGATATACAGGAGGACTTACCACATGGTAGTCGACTCCACGGCACAACTAGCCCATGCACTGAAATATATTGTTGATACCGGGAACCCGATAGATGGGGCATGAAAGCGATCATGGAGTTCATGCTCGGAGTAATAATTCTGTCATTCACTTGAGATCTAGGATCTTCAGCTTGACAGAGATGAAATATATCTGATTAATTAGTTATTATTAGATCTTGATTTATATTTTAAATCTTGGTGCTTTGTATCATTATCAGCCTGTCAACTGACAGTGTCAGTTGACATGCTGATAATTTTTAGGAAAGAGTGACTCTCTGTCGATCTCAATTCTCAGGGGAAGCTTTTTCTAGTCAAGAGACTGTGAAAATACGTTTCTAATTACACTGTACATCGGAGAGCGAACTGTATTGACACATTAGTTATCTCAAAGTGGCTCCATGTTTCTGAACCACCCTGTATATGCTAATCCGACTCTATATATGGTGTGCGCGCGCTATGACATCTATTGAGAGATGGCTGCGCGTTACGTAAAGTCTTAATAATAATAATAAGGGTTTTTAGTATACCGCTCAGTCCAGACAGGGCTGGATCATTGACATGAGTCCAACACTGCCCAGATTCAGAGCGGTACACCAAGATTGTTAATATCCTGACTCACTTAGAACAAAATAGACACATCTACTGATTATATACTCCAAAAAAATTGAAAAAAGCCTAAGGAAAAACGGGACACATAAACTTCTGGAAAACAACTTGTTAGCTGCAATTAAATAACAGACTATAAATCGGGATAAAGAAACAGAGCCAGCAGCCCTCATGCTACAAACAAAAGTCAGCTCAACTGCATCAGCAGCCCCCCTGCTATAATAGCCCTAGGAAGGGAAATAGTAAGGAATTGCTATGCTAGAATTGTCTGCTCGACACGGGAAAGGGGAAGGATAGGACACCTCCGATTACAACTCTGAAGCAGATCCGAATGCCTCCTGAAATAACCTTGTCTTTAGTCTTGTCTTAAACAGATCAACAGGATGAACTGATCTGAGCTCAAGGGGGAGATCATTCCATACGTCAGGAAGAAACACTGAAAGTCTTCTTCGACGCAACTTCGAGTTTGCATTGATACTTGACAGTTTGGGATATTTTAGCCGGAAAAAGTCTGGAACAGTTGTAGCCCTCGTCATCCTCAGTGATCCATATTCCTCATCCCTAGGTACCAGATCCAACAAGTACCTAGGGGCAGTTCCTCGAACAATCTTGTAAGCCAGCAGGCATGCCTTAAAAGTTAATCTCTGCTGTATCGGAAGAATGTGAGCCTCTCTGAAATACTCCATGTAATCATCTTGATGACCATTCAGATTAAAGACAAACCGTATACAGGAGTTCAGAGTCTTCTGTAGATTTTGAAGGATTCGTTGTGGCAGTCCATAGTACAAGATATTACAATAGTCAATCTTTGATATCACCAACTGCTTTACAAGAAGGATCTTAGTACTCTTGTCTAGGCACTTGTTAACTTGCCAGAGGTTCTTCAGCATCAGTCCACATTGTCGTTTCACATTATTTACCTGACGCTCCAACGTAAGGTGATCATCAAGTAGTACTCCTAGTGTTTTTCCAGTCTGTCCTTGGCATTTCATTGGTACTAATGACGTACCCCCAAAGTTTATTACCGGATCAAAATTGAGCTTTTCCAAAGAGCTAGATTTCCCAAGGAGGACAAACTCTGTCTTGTCTTCATTACACTTTAGCCAGTTAGAGACCATCCACTTCTTCATGTTACCAAGGCACTCCTCCACTGCCTGCTTCGTTACATTCCATCCATCCGCATCAGTCGGTATCAGGCTAACATACAGTTGAGAGTCATCAGCATAGAGCTTGATGCTCAAACCGTATGGCCGGGCAATATCCTGTAATTCCTCAATGTAAAGTAGAAAAAGAACCGGTCCCAACAGAGATCCTTGTGGAACCCCACAGATAAGGGCAATAGCCGCTGAAAGTTCTCCTCGTATGTTCACTTGAAAATTCCTCGATCCTAGGTAACTCCTAAACCAGTCCAACGCCAATCCAGTAACACCAAATCTCCTCTCTAATACTCCAATTAGCGCCTGATGGTCCACCGTGTCGAATGCCGCGCTCATGTCAAGAAGCATGAGTGCAGCAACTTTTCCAGAGTCCAAATCCTTTAGAAGGTCATCAAACATACCCGCAAGAAGAGTCTCACAGCTGTGCCCAACTCTATACCCCGATTGGTTGGGGTTAAGAAGATCATTTTTCCATAGGTATCCATTCAACTGAGTGAGGACAACCTTTTCCAGTAGCTTTGAAACAAACGCTATGTTCGATACCGGTCTGTAGTTCGACAGCAGGTCCTTATCACCGTTCGGGTTCTTGATAGTAGGCATAACCAGTGCTCCTTGCAGAGCATCAGGAACACATGCCCGCTTCAGTGATTTGTTTACAATTTCCGTTAGGATTGGCGCTAACTCCTCGAGACAGTCCTTCACCAGCCAAGTAGGGATAGGGTCTAAATCACACGTCTTACTGGAAAGTTCCTTCACCATCTGGATCAGCCCACCAACCGAGATTTCCTCAAACTGATTAAGCGTACATCCTCCATGTACCGCCGATGACACGGGTTCCTCATCCGGATTCCTCTCCTGTTCCTCAAGGATAACCGACCTGATCTTTTCAATCTTTCCACTAAAGAATGATGCAAATTCATCCGCCAATTTCTTATCTGAAGGTCCACTTGGTAACGATGTCTCCGTCTTCCCCAGTACATGCCCAAGTCTCTTCTGGAGAGCCGCTGGGTCATCCTTAACCTCCTCTAGATTCCTCTTCACAAACTCCATCCTTGCCTCTTTGTCAATCTTGTTAAATTTCCTCTGGAGGTCTTTGTACTGTGCCTTGTTTAAACCGGTCTTGTTTTTCTCCCAAGCTCTCTCCGCTTGCCTCCTCTTTCTGAGAGCTTCTCTCACATCTTGTCTATCCCTCCAAGGTCTCCGGTTCTTCATTGGTTTTCGCCGCTTCATCTGGACCAGGCGTTCCACAACACTATTCAGTGCTTTGTCATAAATTCCAAGCGTATCCTCCACTGATGCACCATCTGGAACCTCAAGACACTCTCCTTGCAACTCCCTCCTGAAAGCCTCCACATCCACAGACTTGAAGTCACGATACATGTTAATCCTTTTCCGAGTAATGAAATCCTTTCCAGGGGTATTAAGTTCCACATCCACTGTTACCAAGAAATGATCCGACAAAGTTCCTTCAGGAAAGATATTAAGCCTCCTCATCTTACCAGCCAAATCCCGTTGACAAATGACCAGATCCAGGGTTCCTCCTCTAACATGAGTAGGTTCTGCTGGAACATTCTGCATGAAATCGAAAGAATCCAACATTTCTAGCAGCTTCCGTGCATAGAAATTTTCCTCATCCTGAACTTGAAAATTGAAGTCACCCATAATTAAGGGGTTGCCAGTTTTCATTAGTAGGTCAGAGAAGTAATCATTGATTTCATCAAGGAAGTTTGCCTCTGTGTATCTTGCCTTTCCAGTATATGGGGGTCTGTAAATGTTACAGAGTCTCAGTAAATCCTCTTCTCCTCCGATTAGAACCTCCTGGACTTGAAAAGTTTTAAACTTGTACTTCACTGGTGCCAATTTTACCATCACTCCATCCCGGTATAAGACTCCAATTCCACCTCCAGACCGCTCATTCCTCGGACTCGAAAAGATGTTCCAGCCATTATCTCTTATTTCCTGTATTTTAGCCGTGTCAGTGACCTTCAGATATGTTTCTTGGATAAGACACACGTCACATTCCTTCTCCTCCAGATGTGCAATAACTCCTCCTGTTTTGTTCATAATCGAATGCACATTTAACGTCCCGATCCTCCAAGTCGTTTTGTTCGCAGATCCTCCATTGCCCTCGTCCTGTAGCCGTTTTTTTCCTCTTTGGTCACACCACTTGTCCTATCCATCAGTCGTCCACGTTCATTGATGTAGTACGGACACAATGCACTTGAAGCCATATGGGTCTTGGCATATCTTTTGTCCTCTCTACTGCTACTGTTGTTACAGTTAACACACACCATCCTTCCCACATCATTCCTCTTCCTGTTGTTACACTCCCTTGTCTCATGCCTTCCAGAACAGAATGCACAAACTGCTGAATCATCCTTCTTTGAGCACCTGATCGAGCCTGCCACATGTCCAAATTCCTGACAGTGAAAGCACTGAATTACATGGAACCGATCTCGCACAGAATGTTGCCGAAGTCTCAGGAATATCTTATCTTTGTTCGATGCAATAACCCTCCGGATCTCTGGTGACACCTGAAGCACCGCAAATTTTCCTCTAGAATTGATATGGATGACCTTCAATGTCTCTCCTTGGTCAACAAGAGTCTTGATTCTCTCATTCTTCACACTTGCCAATTCTGCAAACAGTGCCTCCTTGTTTAGTAAATCCTCTCCCAAATCATTTATCGCAATTCTTGGGTCGAGATAGGCTTTCTTTTCCGTAAACATCTGGACATCCTGCGCAAACACCGGGGATAGAACATCCTTAGCCTCCTTGAGCTGGTCCTCTGTCTGGAACGATAGTCTAACACTCCCCTTGTTGACTACTGTATTCAATACTGGAACTCCTTTCAGTGCCTCCTCCACTTTAGGCCTTACATGATCAGCCCATTGCACTTTAGGACACACCGGTACCGATTCATCATCCTCAGTGACAGTTGTATCTAGCTTGATATCAACATAACGTCTCATTGGGGGTACAGCCACTTTCTCCTCTTCATTATCAGAAACAGTTTTCTGTAAAATCGCTGTCACCTTGTCCTCCACTTTCCTTTCGATCGTACTCAATAAATCAGATTTAAGACTCTCAAAACTTTCCTTCAGTAAGTCTGCATGTCCGATAGAGATGTCAGCTACTGAGCTTCCGCAACTGTCGAAACGTGTTCTTGTTCCAGAAGGTAGCAGAGAATGGGTCTTCATCAGGAGTATCCAGAGCTGGTCTTTGGTGACCCCCTCCGGAGCCTTTCCCGCGTCGAGCAGACGCCTCAGGACAACACAACCCTGACCCCCCGACCTATCAGAAAAAACAGTTCTAGCCATAGTACTATCAAACTCCTCTCTATTCGTAACTTCATCAAAATCGTTCATCCTAAAACACCGGTTCACACTCCTGGACAGCACTAAAACTGACTCCCAATACTCCAAGAACGTTCAAAAAAGCCCACAGAGATTTACGCTACTTAGAGATATCAAAAACCAGAAAATTAGCACTGACACGGATCGCCAAAGAGATTACAAGCGGAACACTCAAATTAATTTGTTTAAAGTAGTGTTGAAAAGTTTGAAGTCTTGACAGAAAAAACCTTTCCTCTGATCACAACACCTCGACAACTGCAGCTGCAGAGGTGTTGTGTGTGCTGAGTGCTGGTAGTATCGTATGAATGTTGAACAAGCTGCAAAGCAGTGTCACGATCCCTGATCCAGGGACATGAAGCTCAGAGATTGAGCACCATCTGACTTCAAGTCGTTCAGCGAAGAAGAGGAATTGAAGTGTGAGTGGGACGAGAAAAGATAAGTTTGAAACTTCAACTTCTCTACGTCAGTCATCTGTCCAGACAAAAGAACGGAAGCTATGATTATCTATTAAAAACACTAATTTAATTAATTTACTTTAATGCTTGAACCTCTCGCCCACCGCCCATGACTTGTAAGGGATGGTTAGAACATATATATTAACTGGCAAAGTCACACACTGCAGATTTAGTTTATTCATATGGAAGTTTCATCTGCCAAGTGAGACATCTCTCTAGTTTCTCCACCCTCCTCACACTGCCCACCACTCCACCCTCCCTCACACTGCCCACCACTCCACCCTCCCTCTCTAACTAGTTTCTCCACCCTCCCTCTCTAACTAGTTTCTCCACCCGCCCTCTCTCTCTAGTTTCTCCACCCTCCCTCACACTGCCCACCACATGAATATTGAATACCCTGAGGGTCAGAATATTCCAACAAATTAGGGTCCCTCACACAGTTTTACACCCGGAAATGAGCTTCCTCTGTAGTTGCTCGGCCCCCACAATTAAAGAGCGGAGTAACCACAGAGGAAGAGAGAGCCTCTCTCTCTCCGCACTCAATAGGTGCACGGTGAGAGGGCCTCTCTCTCTCCTTCTCTCTCTCTCACACAAACCACCCACCGCTTTCAAGAGGTACACAAAATGAGAGGGCATCTCTACCATACACGTCTTGCAACTTGTAAGGGAGGACCGTTATAACAAAGCGTCTCTCACTGCACACTCTTACTTGGTACATGTCAAGCCGGAAGTCCTTTGTTATCAACCTCCCCCCACTCCATTCCTATCCGATCTGCAGAGAGAGAGAGAGAGAGGGGTGTTAAAATGTATGACCATGTTTCACAGGGCAGAAAATGCATCAATTGTTTGTTATGTTCTGCGAAACACAGTCTAGGTAGCCAATCAATTATAATCCACCCAGCAGGGATATTTCTGGGGGATGTCACCGGGAGATCTCCCAGAGGTGCAAGCGAAAGGCTGGGTAACTTGAAACTTCGCTACCTATATCAACGAATCAAAACGAGAATACGTTCGATCAGTATAAAACATGAAATATTCTACCTTGATAAAGAGTTTTCTTGTTCTTGCTAGATGGACTCTACTTGAAGTTTTACAGATAAATTGAAGATAATCGTCTTCTTTCTCTTTATAATCTTCTTTTTACCCCAACTAATAACAAAAGGGGTTGGTTACACAACATGGGATTGTCGCATCTTAACTGGACAACGAATCTCAGAACTAAAATTATTTCAAATTCAAGCTAAATCAATAAATTGGATACCTTGACATGCATGGCGTGGCTGAACTGTTTCAAAGTATTGTCAGCGGTAGTTTCATTTGTGGCATTCCTCAAGGTTTCCCCTTTCATAAATCTATAAATGAGTTGAGAAAACATAACATGATTTTGAATGTTTTTCTGGAAGGCGAGGGTATCTGGAAAATGCTTGAGGCTCCTGAGGGGTCGAGGGAATCGGATAGAGGAAAGTTCTAGGTATATTGTCAAATGTCAACCTTTAATATTATCAAGACTGTCATTATTGTTTCGCAGAACAAGAAAGCTCATGAACGCTTCTGGGAGAAGGAAATGTGAAGCATTTCTCACAGAAAGAACATTGAAACGGTTTCTCGCCAGTGTGCATTCTCATATGTTTCCTAATATCATCTGCTCGAGAAAACAGTTTACCACAGACCTCACATTTGAATGGAAGCATTCCATTATGCACAACAACATGTCTTTTATAAGAACTAAAATAAGAAAAATTCTTCCCACAGATCTCACATATGTATGGTTTATTACCATTATGGTTTCGTGCATGCTCCATTAAATTCTTAGATGACTTGAAACTCATAGGACAAATATCACATTGAAACTTCTCTTTCGGGTGTGCCGTTATGATGTGGTCGAACAACTCATTCTTGAATACTCTCACGCCACAATTTTTTCTTTGGCAAGAAACAATTTTTTTGTCATTATGAGTAGAAAGTTGATGTCGCTCAAGAGTGCTTCTCGTAACAAACTTCATTCCACACTCGTCACATTGGTGAGGTTTATCTCCACTGTGGATGCGTTTGTGCCGATTAAGGTGACCAGATTGCTTAAAAGCTATTGGACAGACATTACACCGGTGTTTTCTGTCAGAGTGTTTAATCCTAACGTGCTCAAACAAGTCCTTCTCCGAAGATTTTACGACCGAGCACCGAACAATTTTACACTGGTAACCAGATTTCTGCACATTTTTCTCAGTCGAATCCTCTGCTAACGAATTTCGAATGTTTTTACCGAGTGTTTTATTTTGAGCAGGACCGACCTCTCTTTCACTCGAGGACCCAGGAGACAAATACAGTAGGGACTCTTGATCTGGACCAGCTTTAGCTCTTTTATTCCTGGCAGATTTCCGACGACAATCAGGATTGGAAGTGGTCGGTTGGTTATTAATAGATTGCGGAGGTAGGATTTGTGACTGGGGAACAGGGAGTTTTGTAGAGTTGGGTTTCTGGGAAGAATTCTGTGGAACACTTTCTTCTTCTTCACTGGAATCACTGAGTGTCTCATCTGTGAGACATAGCATCATGTCATCTTCAGAGCTGCTAACCTCTTCCTCACCACTAGATTCATCCAAAGATCCCTCTTCATCTGAGTCAGAGCAAGCCTCATCTTCGGAAGTATCTTCTGAAAATAAAAAGGAGGGTTAGAACTTTATAAAATAAAAAATCCACTTTTTGCATCTGTTCCCCCAAAATTGAAATTTGGAATTTTTTGCACGTGTTACACGTTAATTTGATAAACGCACAAAACAATTCTGTGCACGACTTTGGAGGTGGAAGTTGAAAGTATAGGTTTGGATAGGTTTGCGTGAAAATAGACAAAAATTAACTGACAAAGTACATAGTAAAAGGCAACGGAATGTTATTGGAAAGATTCCCCACAAAACTTACCATTATTAGATGCAGAAGACGCAATAATTGGCGAAGAAGCAGAAACAGAAACTAGGACAGGATTGTTTTGGTTATTCCTTTCCATTGCATCGTCTAAGATTCCAACCTCTGATCCTATCATTCCAGAAGCCTTTACTTGAATCTCAGAGGCATCACCAGTTTGAGAACCAACCTCCACTAACGTGGCTGTTCTAACTAGTCGGTACTCTAAACCCAAATGGTGAACACCCGATTCCCCACAACCACCACATGTGTAATAGATGGTGTTATCTGCTATACCGGTAATCTCCGAACTCTTGGAGTCTGTGCAGGGTGGGTCGATCTCTGGTTTGATGATATCTTCCACCATAATTTGTTCTGTTTTCAGGAGGGGAGGAATTACAAACTTTCTAGCAGATCTAGTGATGATTTTTACTGACTCTCCAGTACCAGATCTAAGTGATCTCTTTGCCATACCTTGATGGGAGAAAAAGGGGCATAAGGGTTCAGGGCACCGCCACGCAAAAATGGCCAAAACACCAAACCCGAAACACCAAACCCGAAACACCAAACCCGAAACACCAACAAGGCACACAGAAACAGAAACACAGAACAAAGAAAAGCTTGCGATGTGTCCACTCGACGGACCGTTTTTCACGGGCGCCGTTACGATCTGGGTGTTTGGAGGCCTGTTTACAGGTGCACGCTGCCAAAAAAGTTGATTTTATTTTCAAACTTTTCAACACTACTTTAAACAAATTAATTTGAGTTTGCCGTCAATCGTTCCTGATAACTGTGTTAGCATCTATTCTCTAATCTTTTAGATCTCTGTTAGGCCTACTTTAACTTAACTTACGAGTGATATCAGTGAAGAGTTTGTTGTTGGCCGGCGTGCAACGGGTGTTTTAGGATGACCGTTACGAGTAATTATGACATATGTATCACTAAGAGTGATTTTGAAGACGTGTTAGCAGGAGAAGTATTTAGTAATGATTATAAGGGTAGTGATTTGTTAGTGTGCCTTGGGAGGGGTGACACTGTTTGTCCGTCGTCTGTCCATAAACCTCAGTTGTGGCATCTTCTCAAAGCCTGTTACAACATGCTTCCGGCGTCGGCACCGTTTTCTGTTCCTGGAGACCAGACTGATCTGAAAGAGTCGTTTGCAAAGCTGCACAAGGATCTGGTTTCCACTATCTCTGCTTTGGTCAAACCTATGGAGAATAGTAGAAGTGATATTGGTGGTGGTGATCCAGAGGAACCGGTTACACCTACGATGAAACACTATGTGAATATTAAAACTGGCATCAATGAGGAAGGAGGGCCAGGATTCTGTGCGAAGAAGTGGACTGATGAGGTCAAACCCAAAGTGGAAACTGCGTTGAAGACGATACCGGTGGTGAGATCCAGAGTGAACAGTGACCATACCCGGCTGTATTTCCCTGATGAAGACCAGATGAAGGAAGCAGAGAAAGTTTTGACTCCACTTGCACAGGACTGTTCCATGTCATTTTTCTCAGAGGAGGCCAAGAAGCTTGAACCAAAGGTAACTATAAATGATTTGGACCCAGACCTACTGAAAAAGGAGACTATCCTGGCAGCGATTTTGGACAAGAATGTGGATATCAGAAAACTTTATCATGAGGACAAGAAGTTGAAGGTGGTGTTTGTGAGCGAAAGAGACAGGTATGCAGTGATCCAGATGGCTCCAGAGATCCGGAGGCTTTTGTCTACTAACGGGGATAAGATCAACTTGGGTCTTCGGCAACACTTTGTCAAGAACAGGTATCATGTGATACAGTGTTTTCACTGTCAAGGATTTGGGCATATAGCAGGATCGATTTACTGCCCCCAAAAGGATACTCCAATATGCTGCTTCTGTGCTGGATCGCATCAGACGAAAGACTGTAGAGCAAAGAAGAACAACGAGACTGGTAGGATGAAATGTGTGAACTGTGAAGTTGGAGGATCAAGAGAGGACAAGAAGTATTCGAAGACCCATACGGCTTCAAGTATGTGGTGCCCTTCCTACATCAATGAACGAGCACGGCTTATGGAGAGGACTGCAGGTGTAAGCAAAGAGGAAAAAAACCTGTACTGGACGAGGACCAAGGAGGAGCTACACAGGAAAAGACTTGGAAGATTGGGACACTAAATGTCCGCTCTCTTATTAACAAAACTGGAGGTGTTATTTCGCATCTGGAAGAGGAGGATTGTGATATTTGTCTTATACAGGAGACATTTTTGAAATCAACGGACACTGGAAAACTTCAAGAAATCAGAGATAATGGATGGGACATTTTCTCATGCCCCAGAGGAGACAGAGGAGGTGGAGGAATCGGAATACTTTTTCGAGATGGCATAGTTCTTCGGCAGTGTCCAGTGAAGACCAAGTATAAGTCTTTTCAAGTACAAGAGGTTCTGATCAGTGACAGAGATCAACCGAAGAGAATCTGTAATGTCTATCGTCCTCCGTACACACCGAGGTCGAGACTTACAGAAGCAACTTTCCTGTCGGAGTTTGGTGACTACCTTTCCGAGCTTGTTATGAAGCAAGGTACTCCGATCATCGCTGGTGACCTAAACTTCCAGGTGCAAGATGATAATAACTTCTATGCAAGGAAACTTTTGGAGCTGCTGGATTCATTTGATCTTCAACAAAGAGTACCAATGTTGCCTACTCACCAGCTGGGAGGAACCTTGGACTTGGTGATAACTACAAGAGAAACTTCTCTAGGTGACATATCCATATTTCCTAATGGTACTACATCAGATCACTTCCTAGTACAGTTTGGGATTCAAGTGAGACCTGACCTGTCGAACTCCTGTCTGAAGAAATCAGTGCATCGAGAATACATGGATTACAAGTCAGTGGATTTGGAAGGATTTAAAGAGGACTTGCGGAAGGCAGATTTTGAAGGAGGTAGGGATCCAGAGGAGGGCGTGGTGAATTTCTATCGTTGGCTGGAAGGTATAGTGGAGAAGCGAGTACCGAGGAAACGGGTGAGGACTGGTAAAAAGTTTAAGCCATGGAGGGATGAGGAACTTAGAGGATTACTTCGAGAGAGGAGGAATGCAGAACGGTGTTGGCGGAAACTTGGAACTATGGATGCGAAACGGAGATTTAATGACCTGAAGAAACTGTATGGAAAGATGGATAGGGAAAAGAGGTCACTTTTCATTAAAGAGGACTTGGTTGCTGCCAAAGGTGACCCAAAGAAATTGCAAAGTAAGCTCCAGAAACTCCTTGGAAAAGCTGAAACAATTCTTCCTGAAACAACAAACACCAAGAACTTGGCAGATGATTTCTCCCAGTTCTTTAGTTCCAAAGTGGAAAAAATTCGAACCCAAGTCAATGAGGAGCAGAAGCAAGCTGGCGACTTTGAGGAACCCGGAAAAGCCTGTCATTCAACATGGAAGGAATTCAAAGAGATATCGGAGGAGGAACTTGTTAAGGTGGTGAAGTCTATGTCAAGCAAACATTGTGACCTTGATCCGTTGCCCACTTGGGTAGTAAAGGAGTGCATTAGGGATCTTGCTCCGGTATTAACATCGATGGTAAACCAATCTCTACATCAGTCTACAGTTGCGGAATCTCTCCAGAAAGCTATCGTGTTTCCTACCATCAAGAATCTGTACGGAGATAGGGAAGCTCTCAGTAACTATCGTCCTGTCTCTAATATCCCATTCCTTTCTAAGCTCCTAGAAAAGGTGGTGCTCACGCAGCTGAATGAGTACCTTGAAAGCAATTCACTTCTGGGCAAGCATCAATCCGGTTATCGTGCTGGTCACAGTTGCGAAACGCTGTTAGCCAGCATGTTTGATGATGTATTAGGTGAGATGGATAAAGGAAATGTTGTTGCTCTGATCTGTTTGGACATGAGCGCTGCGTTTGACACAGTGGATCATGGAAAGTTGTTGGAGGTGTTGCAGAAACGGTTTGGAGTGGATGGTGATCCTCTTCAATGGTTTAAGAGCTACCTGAGTTCCAGATCTTTTAGAGTCTCGGTTGGTGATTGTCTCTCGGATACCCTGGCCTTACTCTGTGGAGTGCCCCAGGGGTCTCTTCTTGGTCCTATTTTGTTTCTACTTTACATTGAAGCTGTGCAAGATATTGTGGAACCATATGGACTCCGGATAAAGTTATATGCAGACGACTCCCAGCTCTATGTGAGTTTGGTTCCTACGGATTCTACTGGCTGGTCTAGGACGAAGGTGGATATTGAGGAGTGTCTGGCGAAGGTGAAACGGTGGATGGTGGGGCAGTGGTTGAAGTGTAATGAGGCCAAAACGGAATTCATCCTGCTTGGAAAGCGCAGTTCTTTGAGTAAAATCTCTTTCGATCCAGTTATCAACTTTGGAGGAACGGAAATCTTCCCCAGTGAATGTAGTGGAGCAGATGGGAAAACCTTGGGAATACTCTTGGACCACAATCTTAATCTTGAACGACAGGTTAACAATGTGAGGAAACAGTGTGGGCTGATACTACGGAATCTTTGGCAGTTACACAGATGTTTTGATATTCAAACGAAGATAATGCTGGTCAAACAATTGATTATATCGAGGATTGATTACAGTAATATTCTGTACTGTGGACTTCCGGCCCGAGTTCTTGGTGGGCTCCAGAAAACACTAAACTCCTGTGTACGCTTTATATTCAACATCCATGGGCATCAAGAGGATTACTCGGAATACTTCAGGCAGTGTCATATTTTACCCATCTCCTACAGACTGGACTTCAAAGCCTGTCTAATCGCTTATAAGATAGTCTATGGAACGGCACCAGGTTACCTCCAGGAAATGGTTCCTCTTGATAAAAGCTGGGGAGTCTCCAGGACAACAAGGATGACTAGTGTTATTGATCCTTACAGATTAAAACACCCCAAGATGACCAGTATCAACGCCAATTCTAAATTGAGACGTAGGAGACTATCAGTATTTCTGCCTGCTATTTGGAATGAGCTACCCCTCGAGTTAAGGTCGATCCCCAACGTTGATACCTTTAAAGCTCGCCTGAAAACACATCTCTTCGTTGGTGCATTTGGAGTGGGTGATGGGGAACCCATGGCTGAGTTGTAATGTTTGTTGTAGTTGTGGGGTCTGCGGGCAATCAGTGTCATCCTCTCTCTAGTCATGTTATTAAGTCGCTATCTGGTATCCTTTTTTGAGCAGGTGTGAGTATAGCGTGTTTAAAATTATATCTACAGGTTTATGGGACCAGTTATTCCCCCAGTTTGATAAGTCCAGTTAATTTGGTTTTCCATATATTGTCTTTTTCAACCAGAATTGTTCGTGTGCGATATTTTTACTCTAGGATATACCGCTCTGATGACTCGTCGGAACATCGCCAATATTTTGACATGTTTCCGTCGGGTATGGGCGGTATATAAGCGCGGAATATTATTATTATTATTATTATTATTATTATTATTTTATTTTTATTTAACTAATAATCGAACTTTTGTACTGTGAAATAAAGTCTTGAGAGGTGGTCATGTTTTTGTTGATAGCCTTAATTATTTTTAAAGTTTCAAGATTCACTAAAATGGCTCTAACCGCCAAACCACTCAACCGTTTTGGCTAATTCAAAGTTTATCTGGTAGGAAATGCCAAGGCCTATCCCCAACCCAAACCCCAACACTAACCCTAGCCCTACTTCAACCCTAACCCTAAAAAACCGTTTATCTGTCAGCACTCTAACTTTTTTACTCACCAAACACCCAGATTTTAACCCTGGCCGTTTTTCACGGGCGCCGTTACGATCTGGCTGTTTACAGGTGCGCGCTGCCAAAAAAGTTGATTCACTAAAATAACAATAACAATAACAATAACATTTAACATTTATAAATCGCTTTTGAGCGAAAAGTGTTTATCTCGATCGACTTATACTAAAGCGTCCTTTCGATCAAAACTCGCTTTCTAAAGCGCATCTTCGTATCAATGTCCTTCCGAAAGTCCTCGTTGTCATATAATTAAATACATAGTTAATAAGTTAATTAAAAAACAGCATAAACTGTCACATATAATTAATAAATAAGTTAATCAAAACAGCATAAACTGAACACTGAATATCCACAAGATAGAATCATACAAAAGTCTAGAAAAATATAGCGCAACAGAGGCCATAGATCTCAACGTAAAAAATTACTACACCAGTCTCAATAAGGAACTTGAAAGGTCAAAGGTGTGCCCGTCATGGAAAAGATGAGGTCTTAATCAGGTAATGTTGAGCTTGGTCTTGAAAAATGGTGTACTCGTGTCTTGCAGAGTATGATAGTGAACGATAAAACTTCAAATCCCTTTTGGCAACATTGTGATGTGATATCCTGTGAATAGAGAGTTGATAGATTTCTACATGAAACGAAAATTGAAAGAGCAACCACAACTGCAAATGCAGTTCAGAAAGATATAAAACGCTCTTGGATCAAGGGATCCAAAGATAGCAAAATACAAACTAAAGTCCAATTTCCCACTCAAGCGACAGGTCGCCACACACCAACTCGCTCAACAGATGTGAAACTGGCTGAACCAGTGACGCTCGACAAGGCAGAGACCTATCCAGTGATACCAGGATCAAGCCCCATACCACCAAGACAAGACCAGAGAAAAGAATTAAGTGCCCGGCACCCCGCCACTCGAGTAGAAAATTGGACTATACCCAAACCTAGGTAAAAAGCCGAGCAATGATACAGAAATATACAACCTGGGTGAAAGACCGTTTACCAGTTTGGCCCATGGCTCTAACCGCCAAACCACTCAACCGTTTTGGCTGATTCACAGTTTATCTGGTAGGGAATGTCAAGGCCTAACCCCAACCCAAACCCCAACCCCAACCCTAACCCTAACCCTACTTTAGCCCTAACCCTAGAAAACCGTTTGTCAGCACTCCCAAAACACCCAGATTTTAAGGCTGGCCGTTTTTCACGGAAAACGTTAAAATCTGGGTGCCTTTCATTGCTAACAATTCGTAGTTTTGGCGCGCGCGACGGGTTAGGGCTATCCGTTAGGGTCTGGTTAGGGTTTGGTTTGGGGTTATCGGTTAGGGCTATCGATTCTCTAACTGATACCGTTTAGTTTACTCAAATCGGCCATGTGGTTCCATTGGCATACGTTGCAGGCCCCTTATAATATAATATAAGGGGCCTGGAGGGAATACCGCGCTAGGGGGGAATACATAATCAATCATATCTCCGGTTCCAGATAAGGTACAGAAATCGTTTTGGTAGCGTTGGAAAGAGGAAGATAACAGCTTTCAAATGCAACCGGTTTCAGGTCTCTATCTTATCAGGAACAGGAGATATGAACCAAACTCCGCAAAATCGAGTGCGGTAAAATCAAAATTTGAATGAAATTTTAAAAAAGGTGTCCCTGCAAGAATCTGTGACGTCACTTTTTGAAAACAACCCATCTTTCAACGGCTATTGCTCAGCCTCCTTAAGTCCAATTAACTTCTCTCAAAAACAGCAAGGTAGATAATCGTCAGATCTAACAACTGGTGAAAGAATCAAGTCAAACGGACTTCAGGAGCCAAAGTTATAAGCACCGCCGTTTTTTCGACCGCAAAGTTATCTTCGACCCAGCCGGGATCAGGCCAAACGCGCGCGCGGCATTCCCTCCAGTCCCCTCGTTGCGGGGGTGCGCGCATGAGGGGGCTGCAGCGCATTCCAAGTGGTTCCATGGCTATAGCCGTTTGAAAAAAGTCGGTCTAAGTAAAGTCCATTTTTTTTCAACTGTTCACCCCCCAAAGTCGTGCGCGGAAATGTTTTGCGCGTCTATCACATGTTAACGTGTAGCGCGCGCAGCGTAAATTAAAATATCGCACGCGCACGAGTTGGAGGGTGAACAGTTGAATAAAAATGGACTTTATACTCTTTTGGTAGCGCGCACCTGTAAACAGGCTGCAAGGCACCCAGATTTTAACGTTTTCCGTTTTTCACTTTTTTTATACTCCATTTTTTTTCAACTGTTCACCCCCCAAAGTCGTGCGCGGAATTGTTTTGCGCGTCTATCACATGTTAACGTGTAACGCGCGCAGCGTAAATTAAAATATCGCACGCGCACGAGTTGGAGGGTGAACAGTTGAATAAAAATGGACTTTAAAGTCGGATTTTTTGAAACTGTCACCCCCCTGAAATAACAAAATTTGCCATATTTCCGGTTCCTGATAAGATAGAGACTTGAAATTTGGAGGTTCGGAAGAACTTAGCAAGATCTTCGTAACCTCCAAATTTCAAGTCTCTATCTCGTCAGGAACCGGATTTATGGTCATTTACGAAATTTGAAAATACCCAGGGGGGTGACAGTTTCAAAAAATCCGACTTTATATTCAGCAGTATAAAAAATATATATATGGTATATATATCCATTATCGAGCGCGCAGCGCAACAATTTGCTTCGTCACGCGCAAAATCAGAATTTACGCCGCGAACGCACGCGCACTGTTTTTACGCTTAAGCTTAAGTAATATAATAATAATAATAATAATAAAAATGACAGTTTATATCCCGCACTGACACAGTTTAATTACAGACAACTCGTTTTCCTTCATTTGAAAGGGACTGCAGCAGACTGCCTGCTCCTAGCACGGTTCTCTGATAACTTGAAACTTTACAGTTTTCAACAACCTTGAAAAATCTTAGATTTACTTTTTTTTAAAACCTTTGAAGCGCTTGAAATGCGATGCATTATCCCCTAAACCCCCGCCGGGGCTGCGCCCCTGGACCCCGCTTGTGGGGGGTTTCACCCCCCACGCCCCCTGACCCGGGCTAGCGCCCAAGACCCCTGAACGCACAGGTACGCGCTGGGGGCCAGCGTTAAAATCTGGGTGTTTCGTGAGTGCTGACAAACGGTTTTTTAGGGTTAGGGCTAAAGTAGGGTTAGGGTTAGGGTTGGGGTTTGGGTTGGGGTTAGGCCTTGACATTGCCTACTAGATAAACTTTGGATGAGCCAAAACGGTTGAGTGGTTCGGCGGTTAGAGCCGTTTTAGTGAATCAACTTTTTTGGCAGCGCGCACCTGTAAACAGGCCACCAAACACCCAGATCGTAACGGCGCCCCGCGCTGGGCCGAAGGCCCAGCTGCGTCCCTGATCCCACACTGTGAATGGGAACTGTAGAAATTAACCCCATACTGTTCTTATTTTACTGACTTACTGACTTGCACTGCAGTTTCCAGTGCGTATATTATTTTTTAAATTTTGACTCCACTGGCCACGAATGCGTCATGCGTGTTGGAGCTGTGATTGGTCTAAACATGTCACGCAATACAGACTTAAACATCTACGAGAAAAGTACATTATTGAAAATTAATCAGTTCTACAGTAAATAGCAATCAATGAACTAAGTATTTTGGTACATACATAACTAAAAAACAGTTTATGCCAGAGTACACTTAGTTTTCTTGGACTTCTTCTGTCCAGCAAGAGCAGCCCTAATGGCTTCGTCAAACACTTCTTTTAAGCCTATATAAAAACAAAGTGGTTCAGTAGTTACCAGGTTGTTGGCATTCATTTAGCTAAATTGGGGGACACTGAATGGACATACCTTCCTGGTTTAGAGCAGAACATTCCATAAACTTCACCGCTCCAATCTTCCTTGCCATGCCCACTCCCTCTGCTAAACCAACGCACGACAGATTGGGATCATATCGGAGGTCTGCCTTGGTCCCCACCAGAATGATGGGTACTCCCGGGCAGTGGTGAGACAACTAAAGGGAATTAACAGGTGACTGAAATTCCAAAATTTGGGATATACAGGCCAAAGTTATCTTTTAAGGATTTATTTTTATTACCTCTGGCATCCACATTGATTCAGTATGCTCAAATGAATCTCTATTGTCCACGGAAAAACACAAAATGAAAACATCAGTTCCCGGATAGGATAGAGGTCGAAGACGATCATAGTCTTCTTGTCCTGCAGTGTCCCAAAACTGAAGAGATACTGGATTCTCCTCAACAATTAGGGTGGTCTGGTAGTTCTCACCAACACTGATATCAGTAGTGTAGTGTTAGTAAGTCACAATAATTCACAATAAGTCGCCTTAAATTAAGTACAGTTCTAGCAGTGTTATTCAGCCTGGCTAGTAATTAGTAGAACTCCTTACGTTGGGATGTATTCACTCGGAAAAGTGTCCTCGGTATAAGTAATTAGCAAACATGTTTTCCCAACTGCCCCATCACCAACTATAACTACCTTCACATTAGACGCCATTATATAGTGCTGCAATGGTAGAGTTATATTGGTAGATTGGCCGAGAAGGTTAAGATTGACACTTCCAGAGCTCGTAAAAACTTATTAGTTCAATGAATCAGCGTGGTAAATGTGCAGTAAAGCAATTCAACAGCAGGTTTGAAATGTGTGTGCTAACTAAACAAAAGTGAGGCATCACCAGCAAATTACTTCCTAAATGCGTTACCATAGTGTCAGAATTATCTGGGTAACAACTAACAGAGTCGAATACCAATTACATTCGGACCCCGGGAAAGGAGAGAGAGAGGAGGATAGTCTTCCTTTAGTACACGTTCCACTGAAATGATCATCCGGTGAATACCGAAGCCCGAAGGGCAGGGGACAATGTGTTACAGCCCCCACTCACGCATCCCAAGAGGAGACTATAGCGCATGTCAAGCCAAAGTTTTCTGTAGAGTTGGCTGATTCCAATAAAGATACCGTTTCACACAGCGTCCTCCCTGATGCCTGCTCCTAGTACAGACCTTCAATTGTTCGGTGTTTGATACATAATGTGATAATAGTTTATGTGTGTAAGATATTAGTAAATCATTTTCATGCATGACACACTGGAGAATTCAAAAATTCAATATTTGGTCACGACCATAAAAAGCATGAAGTAAAATACACAGTTCACAGTGTGTACTACACACACATAAATGACTAAAAAACAGTTTACAGAACTGGTTTCACGAAAGAGTACATTTAGCTTTCTTGGCCTTATTCTGTCCAGCAATAGCAGCCCTAATGGCTTCGTCAAACACTTCTTTTAGTCCTGCGTGAAAACAAGGTGGTTTAGCTACAGTAGTGATCAGAGTCCAGGTAACATAACATTTAAATAAAGTGTAAATTGGGGGACACTGAATGGACATACCTTCCTGCTTTAGAGCAGAACATTCCATAAACTTCACCGCTCCAATCTTCCTTGCCATGCCCACTCCCTCTGCTAAACCAACGCACGACAGATTGGGATCATGTCGGAGGTCTGCCTTGGTCCCCACCAGAATGATGGGTACTCCCGGGCAGTGATGAGACAACTAAAGGGGTGATTTAATGATAGGGCCTAGTTTGCACTTTACAAAAAACAGGCCAGGAACCGACCGAATCAGGAAATACTGGTACCTGATTGGCTGATAACCAGTCACGTGACCTAATTCACGAGTTCTGTTTAGTTGTTTACTTGTTTCGCTCGGTTTAACAGCCCAAACGTATCTTTATTACCTCTGGCATCCATATTGATTCAACATGACCAAATGAGTCTCTATTGTCCACGGAGAAGCATAGAAGGAGAACATCGGTTCTCGGGTAGGAAAAAGGTCGGATGCGATCATAGTCTTTCTGTCCAGCGGTGTCCCATAAACCAAGAGATACTTGATTCTCATCAACAGTCAGATTGCATGAACAGTACTCATAAACACTGATATGAGGAGGATTGAGTTTCTAATTATGAGGGTTAGTTAGATATCATCTCAAATTGAGTAGTATCAGCCAAATTTTAATTAGCAAATTGTAAAACTCCTTACGTTGGGAGGTATTCACTTTCATCTGGGAAAATTTCCAGCTTGTATGACATTATCAAACATGTTTTCCCAACTGCCCCATCACCAACTATAACCAACTTCACATTAGACGCCATTATACACGGCGTGCCTGGTGAAATTTTAACACGACCTAGCATGCAACGGGAAACCACCACTTGTACGTGGTAGCTGAGGGTCTACAGAATGGCACTACGGTGCGGGATAAAAAAATCCATTCCCTAAAATCTTTTTTTTTACTTTTATTTGATTTGGGTCAAAATTGGCTATATTAAACGTGGTCCCGAAAAATCCATAATGACTTAGCACACGAAATATGTCACCCCCACCTATTTTTGCACGTAGAATCGATTGCCGTTGAAGTCGAATCTCTAAAATGACTGTAAAATGGTCAAAAGTTGATTTTTTACCATTTTTTGGAGGTTTTTGGCCCCTAAACCATTGAAAACGTTGAGATAGGAATTTGAAACTTGTGCCAATCGTTAAAATGGTCATTTTTCTACCAAGAACCAAGTTTTCGTGTATATCCGATTTATGGTTAGATTTGGGCAAATTGTTGAAATCTGCCAACTAGGAGAACCGTAACTTGATTTTCTTGTTTTTTGGATTTTGGCATTTTTGACAAACTTCTGATTGAAATGGTCAATCGGGACCATGCTTAAGTTGTTTATGGGACAATTTTCGACTAAAATCCAAGATTTCATACCAATCCAATAACAGATCGTTGATTTATAGAAAATTTAAGTAGGCAAAACGGTCAAAATAAGCAAGAAAAGTTGTTGTTTTGACCGTTTTGCCTACTTAAATTTTCTATAAATCAACGATCTGTTATTGGATTGGTATGAAATCTTGGATTTTAGTCGAAAATTGTCCCATAAACAACTTAAGCATGGTCCCGATTGACCATTTCAATCAGAAGTTTGTCAAAAATGCCAAAATCCAAAAAACAAGAAAATCAAGTTACGGTTCTCCTAGTTGGCAGATTTCAACAATTTGCCCAAATCTAACCATAAATCGGATATACACGAAAACTTGGTTCTTGGTAGAAAAATGACCATTTTAACGATTGGCACAAGTTTCAAATTCCTATCTCAACGTTTTCAATGGTTTAGGGGCCAAAAACCTCCAAAAAATGGTAAAAAATCAACTTTTGACCATTTTACAGTCATTTTAGAGATTCGACTTCAACGGCAATCGATTCTACGTGCAAAAATAGGTGGGGGTGACATATTTCGTGTGCTAAGTCATTATGGATTTTTCGGGACCACGTTTAATATAGCCAATTTTGACCCAAATCAAATAAAAGTAAAAAAAAAGATTTTAGGGAATGGATTTTTTTATCCCGCACCGTAGTGCCATTCGTAGGACCCCCCAAGGTACCACGTTTCAAGTGGGGGGTTTTCCCCTTGATTTTTTAGGTCCGGTTTTTTTTTTTTTTTTAAAATTTTTCCCCCGGCAAGCCCGGGATTTTTTTCTTCAAGGTTGGGGGTTTAAATAGAAATAAAAAATTGGGAGAGGGACTACAGATAAGGGGTTTACCCCTTTTCCCGTCCCGGAAAGGGAGGAAGGGGGGATAGGGGTTGATTTTAATTTTTTTTTTTTTTTTTTTTAAAACCCAAATAGTAACCCCGTAAGGGGGGGGGATTTTTTTAAACCAAAAGTTTGTAACCAAAATAGGGGGTTTTTATTTTTTTTTAAAGATAATGGACCAAGATTTTTTTTCAGTTCAAAATTTAACAAAGGAAAACAAAAGTGGAAAAAGAAAAAAAGAATTTTTCAAAAAAAATTAAAATTTCCCAGGGAAGGGGAGGATAAAGGAAAAGAAAAGAAAGGGGGAAAAGGGGGAGAAGGAAAAAGAACCCCTTTTTCCCCTTAGGGGGAGACGGATAGAGGGAGGAGGGGAAGAGGGGGAGGGAAAAGGGGGGAGAAGAGGAGGGGAAGAGGAGAAACGGGAGCGAGGCCGAGAGAGGAGGCAGAAAGGGAGAGGGAAAGGGGAGAAAAGGGAGGAAAGGAGGGGCGCGGGAAAAGCAGAGAGGGAGAGAAGGACAGAAAAATGGAGACGGGAGAGAGAAAGAGAGGAAGAAGAGAGAAAAAAGGGGGGAAAAAAGAGAGGGGGGAGAAAAGAGAAAAGGGGGGGGGGAGAGGGAGAGAAAAGTAGCGAGAGAGAAAAGAGGGGACTTGGGAAAATAGAGGGGAAAAGAAGGGGAGAAGCCGGAGAAATTGGGAAAAAGGGGGGGATAGATAGAGGGAAAGAGAGAGAAGGGGGAGAGAAAAGGGGGAGAAGGTTCTTTTAAACAACAAAAACCGGGGAAAAGGGAAACGAAGTAATTTTCTATCCTCTCTCTCTCTCTTTTCTTCTTCTCCTCTTCGAAAATTATGTCGGAGTAGGTTTTAAAATAAATTTTTTAAAAATAAAAATATATTAAAATTTTATATAAATATTGCGAAAAAAAATGTGTTTTTTTTTCTTTACACATACAAATTTTTTACCTTTTTAAAAAAAACTTTGGGCCCCGGGAATTTTAAAGGGAAAAACTAACCCTACAAAAAAACCCTGCGGAGTTTGAAATTGCTCTTCCCCCCGAAAAAATTTTAAAATATCGGGGTATTTACGTTTTAAGGAAAAAAAGTGAATGCTAATATTGCTTTTGCATTTTACCGGAAAACCCGTTTCTTTTTTTTTAGGTACAGATTTTTAGGTATCTACATTAATTGTAGATGCCAGGTTTAAAATTCCCCACCCCCCTTTACAGCTTGGTAAACATTGTGTCGGAAACTGATTCCTTTTTCCCCCGTTAACGGTTTTCTAAAAAGGGTTTTTAGCACCATAATGTACATGATATATTATTGTAAATGTACAGGGATAACCAAAAGCTAAACCCAAATTTTTATTTTAAAAATTTTGTATGTATAGATTTGGTTTCAGTACGTTATACCGTAACAATGCCAAAAATTTTTAGTAAATTCCCAACCCCTTAATTTCCCTTTTCCCCCCCCGGTTTCGGTCCTTTACCGACGCCCAATGAACGATTTTTTTTATTTTTTGGTTTAGTGTTGTCCATGATATTGTCCAATTTTTGGGAATTTTTTAACTTTTTAAAATTTTAAAAATTGAATCTTTCTTTCTGGCATGTATCTTTGGATCTTACCTTTTGACTTTTTATAGTATGATTTGAAAGTTCATCTTTTATTCTTTCGCGAGGTTAAAAAATGACGGTGAAAACCCTGGGAAGGTTATAGAGAAAAAATTTGGGGATTTTTAGACCAGTGATGTTTTGGCCTAACCATTTTAGAAACCGCCACCCGGTGACCCTTCCCTGTTTGTTTTCAGGGGCCCCTTTTTTTGGGTAAAAAATTTTCCTTGAATGTGTTAGCCCCCAAGCAAAGACCCAATTTATAGTTTGAAACCCCCATCACACGTTTTACCATTTACAGCAAATTTTGATGTTCGGGACAAAAGTGGGCCCTTTTCCAGAAAAAGGCACGCCCATAAAGGGGCCAAAAATTTATGAGGCCGGGGGAGAGCGTACCCAAAACGGTATGGGGTTAAAACAAATACGGGAACATGGGAAAAATTTCCTTGGAAATTTTTGCAAATAATGAGTTTTTTTATTCAAAGTTCATTTTTCATTATGAAATTAACACTTTCTTTAATAAATTTAAGGACTCTAATTTAAGAGAGTGACCCATTTTGTTTGGGTTGAATTTTATCTTTCAATGAGACCAGAAAAAAAAATTTGAAGCCCAGGTCACATGGCATTTTGAGAAAATGACATGCAGTTTTTGGGTTTTCCCTGGACTTTCAACGCGTATAGGCAAAATTTTGTTCAATTTTTTAAAAATTTTGGGTGAACTTTGGGATAAGAAAGTTTTTTTGTCAAAAGAAAAATCAAGGTCAAAACGGGAAGTTCTTTTTTTCGTTTTGGTAGTTCTTCCACTCATTCGGGAAACCCAAACTCCAAAAGGAAAAAAGTGGGTTTTTGTTGGCCCATACCCGCGGATGGAGGGGTGTAAAAAAACTTTTCCGGGCGGGTTTATGGGGTCAGTGATAGGATGATATCTGACCCCTTTTCTGAGCCATAATAAAGGGGTTTCTCGAATCAAGCTGTGATTTGGGTTATCTGTGATCGGTATCGTCAGCAAGTTGAGAGATCTCATAGCCCCTAAAAAAATTATGATTAGCTCAAGAAATGAGTTGATTTAGATAAAGAGATTAAAAAGGACGTAAAAAGAATAAACTATTTTTCACCCCAAAATAACTCATTATGGGGCTAATCAAATTTCGAGGGCTATGAGATTTTCAACTTGCTGCCGATACCAATCACAGATAACCCAAATCACAGTTTGTTTCGAGAAAACCCCTTGATAGGGCCAGAAGAGGGTCGTATCATATGATCACAGGAACCCCAAAAATAGCCCGGAAACGTGTTTTTAACCTTCCATATGCAGGGTGGGGCCCCAAAGCAAACCCCCAACCTTTTATCACTTAGGGTGTTTGGTCCGAATGAGTGGAAAAAACTACCCCAAAATCAAAAAAAGAATTTTGTTTGACCTTTATTTTTTTGTGAGCAAAGATCTTTTTATCGTTTACCCCAATTTTTAAAAAAGGTTTTTAAAAAAAGGGTTTTGCCGTTAACAGGGTATTGAAAAGCTCCCGGAAGACCAAAAAACCCTGCAGGGGCATTTTCCAAAAAAGCCCTGTTTTTCCCCGTGCTTCAAATTTTATTTTTATGGTGCTCATTGGAAAAATAAATTCAACCCAAAAAAAAGGGTCCCCTTTCTTTAAAAAAGAGTCCCAATTCATTAAGAACGTTTTATTTTATGAAAAAAAATGAATTTTGAATAAAAACCATTATTTTTTAAAAAAACCAAGGAATTGGTTTTCCAAAATGTTCCCGGGTTTTTTTTTAGCACAACACAAACCCTTTCGGGGGGTACAGCTCGTTTCCCCCGGGCCCCATAATTATGGGCCCCCTTGTATTGGGCATGGTACCCCCCCCCTTTTTTTTAAATCTGGAAGGTTTTTATTTACGGTTTTTCCCCAAAGACAAATACCTAAACTCCCATGAGGGGTTTTGGCCCAAACTTGGGCCCCTTCATCCCTCTTTTTTTTTTTCCCACAAGGTAAAATTCCAGGGGAACTTTGGAAACGGGCGGGCCCGTCCGTTCTATGTTTTCCCCAGTTGGGGTGTCAAGGGGATTTTTTGGGGTTTGGTTTTCGAAAACACCTCACCCTCTGTTGGGGGGGACCCTTCGCGCGCGTGGGGAAGGGGGGCTTCGTAACTTTGTAAACCCAAAATTTTGGGCAGTGTCGCCCCTCCACCACTCCCAAAAAGGGTATTTTGGGCGGGACATTTACGCCCTTTCCAACCAAAATCACCTTGCAGCGGGGTACGTGGACGTCGTACCCTCCCGGTTTCCCTGCAGTAGGGAGGGGGTGTCGGGATAATTTCCCGCGGGCTGTTGGATCTTTTAAAGCGCAGATTGCAGTCACTTGCACCAAATTAATTACAAACCCATCACCGAGGGCCAAAAAGGTAAAAAATCCCTTTATAAACTTGATTTAAAATTTAAAGGACCCCCCCCTCCCCCTATCTCCCAAATAATAAAATCGGGACTCCCGTATCATATTGTCTTTCCTGCCATCGATGAATTTGATCTAATCATGGGCGCAAAACCCCAATCCCCCAATAGCCCTCCTTTTGGGAACTAAACCCGGGGTGCACCTTTTCCCCCGTAAATCGTTTAAAACCTTAAAAGCCCAATTACACACCCTCGGGTTTTGGGAGATCAAGTAATCCCCTTTTTTCACCCAATTTCCCGCGATTACTCCCAAAATTTTCAGAACGAGGGGTTATCGGGTCCCCGGGGGAAAAAGGGGGCCCACCCCATATATGTGGTTTTTAAAAACCCGGGTTTTTGATTTAATCCTTGTCTTCAGGAACCCTCGGAATTCCCCCCGGGAAACCCCCCTTTTGGGAGTAGGCTTTTTGGGGGGTTTTTTATTCTTTTGGGTCTTATAAAGGGAAAAAACCCCCTAATTTGGTTATAAAAAATAAAAAAAGTAAATATATAACATTAGAGAGACGGACTGAAGAATAGATTTAGGGATAGAATCGTGTTTAGTATTGGGGTTTAAAATTTTAAAAGGTTTTTACATTATTTAAAGCGTTTCTAGCTTGGTTTCCCCGTTGCTCCCTTTTGTTTGTAAAAATTTTTCGGGGGGGAGAGATAAAGAGGGGAAATAGAGAGAAAGAATGGTGAGGGGAGAGAGAAGGGGAGATGAGAGGAAAAGAAAAGAGAGAGAAAGGGGAGAGAGAGAGAAAAAGAGACGGAGAGGAGAAAGAGGAGAGAGGGTAGGAAAAAGAAATTTGAGAGAGGGGAGGGGAAAATTTAGAGGAGAAATAGAGAAAGAAAAAGAAAAGAGGGTTTTTTTGAACTTCCTTTTTTAGTCAGAGAAGAAAGAAAGACTTGAGATGGTAAGGGTGAGAAGGGGGAAAGAGATAGAGGGGGAAGAATGAGAGAAGAGAAAGGGGTTGGGGGAAGAGAAGAGAAGAGAAGGGGAGGGTTTGAGAAAAGCTTTTGGGGAGAGAGAGATAAAATAGAATGGGCAAGGAAAAATTTGGGGAGATTTTGGAATGGTTAATGAGGAGGAAAAGGGGGATGTATTTGGGGTTGAATTACAAGGCGGTTTTAAAAGGATGGTAAATTTGGGGGGGTACATTGGGGAGTATTGAAGGGGGGGAATTAATAAAACCCCGGAAGGTTTCCCTTTCGGGGGGGGGGGGTTAAAAAAAATTTTTCCCTTTTTTCTCTTTTTCTTCCCCTTTTTTTCCCCTTTTTCCCTTGGAAAAATTTTGGGAAAATTTGGAATGGTTTTTGGTAATAAGGTTAGGTGAATTATTGGTGAATTTTAGTAAGGTAAAGAGATAAAAAAGGAACCAAAAGGGGGGTTTTTTTAAATAAATTTCTTTTTTTTAAAAAATTAAATTTCCCCTTTTTTGCCCCTTTTTTTTCCCCCCCCCCCTTTTCCCCTTTTTCCCCCCAAAAATTTTCCCAAAAATTTCCCAAAGGGGGTTTCCCCGGGGGGGGGCCCGGGGGGCCCCCGCCGGGACTGTTGGGGGGGCCCGGGGGGCAGTTTCAAAGGAAAAAGGGCCCGGGGGAGCGGGGGGGGCTCTTTCAAGGGGGGGTCTTTTTAAATTTTTTTTTAAAATTTGGCCCGCCGTCTTTCAAAAGGGAGTTCCCCGGGGTTGGGGGGGGGAAAGGGCCAGGGGGAGGCCCCAGGTGGGGGCGGGTTTTGGGGGGGGCGGGGGGGGGGCGGGGGGGGACCTGGGGGGGCCCTCCCCTTTTCTTCTCTTCTCTTCTCTCCTCTCTCTCTTTTCCCCTCTCTCTCTCTTTTCTCTCTCTTTCTCTCTCTTTCCTCGGGGGTTTTTTTTTGTGGCCCCCTCTTCATCCCCCCATTTCTGTGGATAATTTAAAAACGAAAGAAAGGGGGGGCCTCCAAAAACTGGGGGAAGTGGGGGTTCCCAAAAAAAAAGAAAACTAGAAATTTGGTGTTTACGCAGTTAAAAAATTTTTGGGCGCAAAACCAAAAAGGGGGACGCAGCCAAACCCCACCCCCAGCCGCGCCCCCGGGGGGGCTAAAAAAGAAGCCCCCATTTTTCACACCAAAAAACCAACATTTTTAAATGAAAAAAGCAAAAAAATATATTTTCTATCTTTTTAATTTTTTTATCTCCCTAAACTTTTTAAACAACAGGCCGGGACGGTAGTATTCAATCTAGGCGAAAGTTGGCCCCTACAAACCCCGAACCCCTTTAACTTTTTTTCTACAAAATAGCAGGGGGGATGGCAAATGACAAATGACCCCTCTCCCCCCAGGGGATGTTAGAAAGAAGAGGAGAAAGAGAGAGAAAGAGAGGGGAGAGGGGGAAAGAAGAGGGGGAGAGAAAAGAGAGAGGAGGGGTTTGATTTACTTGGGACCATTCCCTTTTTTTTTTATTTTTCTTTCATTTCAGTTTTGGGTTTAAATGTTCATTTTTTTTTTCTTTTTGTTTTTTTTCTTTTTTTTTCAAATTTTTTTTCCCCTGGGTTTTTTTTTTTTTGTTTTTATTTTTTTTTCCTCTGTTTTTCTTTTATTTTTTTTTTTTTTTTTTCTTTTTTTTTTTTTTTTTTTCTCTTTTTTTTTGTTCCTTTTTAGTTTTTTCCTCCCGTTAGTTTTGTTTTTTTGTTTGTTTTTTTTTTTCTCTGTTTGTTTTTTTTCCCCTTTTTTGTTTTTTTTCTCTTTTTGTTTGTTTTTTTCCTTTTTTTTTTTCTGTTTTAGTTGGGGGTTTTTCCCTCGGGGTTTTTTGGGTTTTTTTTTGTTTTTGGGTTTGGGGCCTCGTTTTTTTTTTTTCCCTGGTTTTTTTTTTTCTCTGGTTTTTTTGGTTTTTTCTTTTTTTTTTGTTTTTTTGTTTTTTGGTTTTTCTTTTTTTTCTTGTTTGCTTTTTTCCTATGTTGTTATTTTTTTCCCTTTTTTTGTTTTTCCCACGAACCCCAAAATTACCCGCTTTTTAAAAAACGGTTATTTTTAAAACCCCCAAAACCCCCCCTTTTTCTTTTCCCCCCTTTTTTGTACTCTTTTTTAAACTATTAAAACTCTCTCTGTTTTTCCCCTCTTTTCCCTTTTCGCCACTTTTGGGCATTTTTTTCAAGCGAAACAGGGCCCACGCCTTTTTATTTGAATTTATTGTGATATGTTGCAAAGATTGCGACAAGGTGTCCAAATAGACAGATTAGAGGTAGAGGAAGAAAGAGATACATGAGTAAGAGAGAGACAGAGACAGAGACAGAGACAGAGACAGAGACAGAGACAGAGACAGAGACAGAGACAGAGACAGAGACAGAGAGACAGAGACAGAGAGACAGAGACAGAGACAGATGTGTCTCCTTGAATTACACTTACTAATGACTATGTCTCTCTATTCCTCAGAATTAAAGAAGCGCTACAGTCCCGGACCAATCCCTTGACACCCTTGCAGTTGCGACAGAGGCTTGACAACCCAGCACTTCTGTATGCCGAATTTTCTGTAAGTACCACTAAAATTGGTAATCCTCACTATTAAATATATTCACCTCATATAATATATTTCGACACGCACCTGACACCTTTCTATCATCCAGGCACTACCAGCAAATGAAGAGACGCGTGGCTCGCGGGCTCCCTCTCTCAAGAACCGATATAAGGGAGTCTTGCCGAGTAAGTGTAGTAGGGCGCGAAGACACCACTGTACGGTTTGTGTCTGTAGAGTGCGCAGAAAATGATCGCGCGCGCCATAATGTGTTTGTAAGATAAAGTGAGAGACATGGCGGAAAGTTAGTGAGGGAGAGAGAGAGCGATAGAGAGAGGGGAGGGAGGCCACGCCCTGTCATTATCAAGCGAGCTATAACAGAGAGAAAGAGGGAGATAGAGAGAGAGAGAGAGAGAGAGAGAGAGAGAGCTATAATAACAGAGAGGTATAACAGAGAGATAGAGGGAGATAGAGAGAGAGAGAGAGAGCTATAATAACAGAGAGGTATAGCAGAGAGATAGAGGGAGAGAGAGAGAGAGCTATAGCAGAGAGAGATAGAGTAAAAAAGAGCAACATTCTACACTTTCTCTCTCAGGGAGTTAGCGTAGCTGCTAAGTGTAGTACAATTCAAACAATACAATGTTTTATCTCGAGTCGCTGTACAGTCACTAAAAGTATATGAACAATTCAAGTATTATCCCAGTATACTATGTACTGTGTGTGTACATTGTAGGATTTTGATACCTTCTATATGCTAGCACCGGACACTGCCAGTAGGGGGCTACATTTCCACATGAGAGGCTGCTGAAGAAACTGGAGGAGTAGGAAGTACAGTCGGACCCCGATTTAGTGGCATCCTCGGGGGGAAATCCTGCCACTAAATCGGGGTGCCACTAAATCGGATGATCAATCAAATGGGGTATGGCGCCGCCGTACAGTGAGATGAAAGGACTACTTGTGCCACGAGACAAACTTAAAATTTGTTACGTTTATCCTCGTGCATGCTTCAAAACTTTCATTAAACATGTTCTGCTTCTTAGTAGAACAGAGCTAATCGCTTTTGGGCAAAAAATCATTTAGCTCTGTTCTATCTTCTGTGGAAAAGCTTGCCTCTGAGTACCTTGCCTCTGAGTACCTGCTGTGCCCGTGGTCAGACATAGCTGTCTGTCAATGCACACACAACTCTCTCTCTCTCTCTCTCTCTCTCTCTCTCTCTCTCTCACTCTCTCTCTCTCTATCTCTATCTCTCTATCTCTCTCTCTCTGTCTCTATATATCTCTCTCTATCACCCAACCCCCTCCAGATCTCCACACAAGAGTGAAGTTAGGGAACTCGCTGGATGGTTACATTAACGCCAACTACATCAGGGTATGTTGCAGGAACCGACCGAATCAAGTAAACAACCAATCAGAACTCGTTATTTAGGTCACGTGACTGGTTATCAGCCAATCAGGGACCAGTATTTCCTGATTCGGTCGGTTCCTGGTATGTTGTATTACTTGTGTAGCTCACATACACTGGGATTTGGGACATCAATTTATCAACGTACTCTGAGCCTCAAAATACTCTGATACATTATACTATGACGATTGATGTGCCGCCTATACCCGCTGTTCAATATATCCTATTACCACACTAAGATACTGTAATACGATGCCCCACTTACAACAATTATACCCCATGTAGTATTGTACCCACGAGTACAAAGACAGTGGGACACCCTGTATTGTACCCGCGAGTACAAAGACAGTGGGACACCCTGTATTGTACCCGCGAGTACAAAGACAGCGGGACACCCTGTATTGTACCCGCGAGTACAAAGACAGTGGAACACCCTATATTGTACCCGCGAGTACAAAGACAGTGGGACACCCTGCATATAATTGTACCCGCGAGTACAAAGACAGTGGGACACCCTGTATTGTACCCGCGAGTACAAAGACAGTGGGACACCCTGTATTGTAACCGCGAGTACAAAGACAGTGGGACACCCTGTATTGTACCCGCGAGTACAAAGACAGTGGAACACCCTATATTGTACCCGCGAGTACAAAGACAGCGGGACACTCTGTATTGTACCCGCGAGTACAAAGACAGTGGGACACCCTGTATTGTACCCGCGAGTACAAAGACAGCGGGACACCCTGTATTGTACCCGCGAGTACAAAGACAGTGGAACACCCTATATTGTACCCGCGAGTACAAAGACAGTGGGACACCCTGCATATTGTACCCGCGAGTACAAAGACAGTGGGACACCCTGTATTGTACCCGCGAGTACAAAGACAGCAGGACACCCTGTATTATCCCCGCGAGTACAAAGACAGCGGGACACCCTGTATTGTACCCGCGAGTACAAAGACAGTGGGACACCCTGTATTGTACCCGCAAGTACAAAGACAGTGGGACACCCTGTATTGTACCCGCAAGTACAAAGACAGTGGGACACCCTGTATTGTACCCGCGAGTACAAAGACAGTGGGACACCCTGTATTGTAACCGCGAGTACAAAGACAGTGGGACACCCTGTATTATCCCCGCGAGTACAATGTCCCTGCTCTATAATAGAGCAGGGACATATAGCACTCCTTATAACCCGGCTGGCCCCACCCGGCTTCCTGGATTCTAGATTTAGTGCCGTCACCCACCCCCTTCTTTCAGGGTTTCAAGGGGGCTCCAAGGGTTTACATAGCAACCCAGGGACCCCTAAAGAACACTATTGTCGACTTTTGGGACATGGTCTGGCAAGAGAAAGTTTCTACCATTGTAATGATCACCAAAATCCAGGTAAGTGGCTCATTGACCATATTTGGGCTGATATACCACGTGACATACACAACACCATATATGGACATCACGTGACACCCATCCCTTAGGAGAAAGGACGGAGCAAGTGCAGTGTTTATTGGCCCGAGACTGTTGAATCGTATGGACCGTTTACTGTGACAGTTCGAGATAGCACTCACTATGAGGGGTTCACTGTTACCTCCATGCTTGTTACCGATGGAATTGTGAGTTTAGGAGGCTAGGGGTGGTTGTTTAGAATTCACCCCTAATACGGGACGAGGGGTAATTTCATTACCACGCCGAGGGGGTGCAGTTCAAACAAAATACCAATCCTAGAAGTGCCCCCTCCCACATTTGAGCCACACCACCAATCCCAGTCCCCGCCTTATCCCCCAGCTTAGTCCCCCAGGAACAATGCAAGTCCACACATAACAAATTTCAGGAGGTGCACAAGGTTTGTCATTTGTGGATGTGGAGTTGGCCTGACCAGGGTGTCCCTGAGTCATCCAGACAACTATTATCCCTACTCTCATGTGTCCACTCCATCTGGAACACAGGTACAACACCATATATGGGCATACCACGTGACACACAACATCATGAATTGGTCATACCACGTGACACACAACACCATATATGGGCATACCACGTGACACACAACACCATGTTTGGGCATACCACGTGATACACCCTTCTCGCAGGTATATCACCATTAGTGGTCCACTGTAGTGCAGGACTGGGCAGAACGGGCTGCTTTATTGCTGTTGATATTGGTATCCAGGCTCTCCGTCAGGACAAAGTTGTGGACGTGCTAAAAATTGTAGCCAGCATGCGATTAGACAGGTAAACACCATATTTGGACATATCACGTTACTTGCCATATTCGGACACGTAACTTGCCATATTTGGACATATCACGTGACCGCCTATTACAACAACAATATTTCGTAACAGGGGAGGAATGGTTCAGACCCTTGAACAGTACGAGTTTATACATCGAGCCCTGTTACGGTATGAGGTGTCAACCAGGAACAAACACCGCTTCAAGGGCCTCCGGAAATCATCATTCTCACACGAAGGCGCTCCAGAAGGTAAAGTCCGTTTCAAGCGACTTGACCCGTAATTCTTGGAATTTGGCGCGTTGCGTGTGTATTTACAAAGGGGAAATCCTGAATTTCCAGGAATCTCAGGTCAAGTCGTTTGAAACGCACTTTATATACACGCCATATATTATATGGGCAAGACGCGACGCGACGCACACGCCATTTATTATTTCAGAGCGTTATGCCAAGAACCGACCGAATCAGGAAATACTGGTCCCTGATTGGCTGATAACCAGTCACGTGACCTAAATAACGAGTTCTGATTGGTTGTTTACTTGTGTCGGTCGGTTCCTGCGTTATGCTAACAATTCCCCCTCTGTTTCAGAGCTTTATGCCATGCCTCGGAGAATGTCCTATTCCGTGAGCAGATGCAGTATCCCAGATCACATAGATATCACATCTACATCTCTACCCAGCTACATCTCCTTACCCCCAGGTATAATGACTATATAAGGGCATATCATAACACCATATATGGACATAAGACAACTTCAACAAAAAGGTCCCAATTGTTCATCCATTTCCGCGGGGTTCCACGTTTCTGAGTCAGTCCTTTCCATAGCCGACCTTGTGGTAGTGGGCATTTCGCCATCTTCCCCCACCTCGTAGGGGTTGTCCCCATCGTGTGACCGAATATGGGCATCACGTGACACACCATGTATGGGCGTAGTATCGTCTTGTTCAGCTAGAGGGTTTACTATGACTGTCTGTCGGAGTTCCTTCCTCACCGTGTCCCAATACTTGTCATCCATGATACTGGGAACTAGGTCTTGGGTGGGTTGATCCTCTTCAGGGTTCCATTCTCTCACCTCTGGATCCCATTCCCCCGCGGTTGGATCACCATGATCCCCCTCCTCTCCCAGATCTCTCCCCCTCCTCTCCCCCTCCTCTCCCAGATCTCTCTGTAGCTTGGTGAGCTGTAGGTTTAGTTCAGTAAGTGGATCATTATCTGAGATGTCACCCAGGTGTTCTGGGGTGGTGGGAAGGTGCTTCATGAAGGGTCTCCTCCTCTTTCTCTTCCTGACAACCTCTTTTGGGCACCTGCAGGGTGTATTTTTGAAATTTAGTTCCATCTTATCTAAACGGATATTTCATATTACACGTGATTGACAAGTCCCATGTTCACAGTAAACAGTTGTAGTACATGTTAATATATTATAATACTATGTACTCGTGTGGGCCTTACTCTGGTTCAGCGGGTTGCGGGGGAAGTTCAACAGGGTTCATCAATGACATTACTTTACCGGAGCTGAATTTAACCTCCGAAAGGGTTCTGGGGATAAGATTCCCGCTCCTGATCCCCCTAACTCCCCTAACTGGCCCTCCCCCTCTTATCCCCGGTAGTCCTCTTCTACCGGCTACAGCTGCTGGCAGCCCCCTCCTACCCCCCGCCGCTGGGACTAATGATGGCGGTATCCCAGTATTGGTGTTAAATTCCAAGTCGTGATACGTCTCAAAGACCAAACCTTGACGAAGGTCATTTGTGGGTTCTGGACCTGTAATTGAGATGATAAATACTCTCAAGCATAGATAGACAGATACCGGCATGACAGACAGACAGACAGACAGACAGACAGACAGACAGACAGACAGACAGACAGACAGACAGACAGACAGACAGACAGACAGACAGACAGACATGACAGACAGACAGACATGACAGACAGACATGACAGACATGACAGACATGACAGACATGACAGACATGACAGACAGACAGACTTGAATAATTCCGTACCGCAGTTCGGAGAACTATTTTGTATCGAAATCTCCATGTTATCCAACACAACAATATCGCTGCTGATATCATTACACCCAACACTATCACCATGACATGGTAACCCCTTAGCTCTGACATCTTTCTACAGTACTTCAACTGATTAAGGCTCAACCCTCTAGTACAAACTGTTTATAGCGAGGCTCAACCCTATAGTATAAACTGCTTATTAGCAATTCTGTTTATCAAGGCCTCTCTCACCCCGATAAATCGACGGGTAACACGTTTCAAAAGGCAACAACAATTTACTGCCAAGATATGACTGGAATTGTCATTGTCATGTTGGCTAAGGAAAAACATTATTATAAGCAGTGATAATTGACAGAAACACACTTTGAGAAGCTTTACAGCCAAGAGACATGACAATCGCTCCATCTATTTTTCTCTCTCTCTCTCCCCTCTCCCCTCTCTCTCTCTCTCTCTCTCTCTCTCTCTCTCTCTCTCTCTCTCTCTCTCTCTCTCTCTCTCTCTCTCTCTCTCTTTCTTTCTCTCTCTCTTCGTGTATTCACATGCAGCTACATTTCAGAAGTTGATATACCCTCTCCGGATAGTCCCAAGCCACCCTCTCTCCTACAGCTATCTAAACTCATGGAAAAGAGTTCAAAACGTGAGTAGAACTTTCGGTAGAGGGTAAAAAATAAGCATTTGATTTTCATCTCTATCATATATATTACTTACCATAATACTATACTGTCACAATTATAACCATTGGACACTAATGCTCTCCTACTGCAGGCAAGATATCACACTTAAAGAGAGTGCCTGCCTTTGACTTCTCCTCGGACGTTGAATCCACCGAACAGCTGAGACCCCCAAAACCTGCTGAAGAGCAATCCCCATGGGTTCCTTAAAACTCCTGTATCTTTAACTAAATCATCCTTTTCCCTTGATTACGGGAGGTAGGTGTTGCCACTGCAGAGATCGATATGGACCTTACCAGAGACAAACTTGTCCATCTTTCTCCTCTTTATCCGTCCTCCCTTCTCTCCGCTTGCCTTGTTCGACCCTTCTTATAGAATAAAATAAAAAGAGTTTGAACAAAACGACTCTCGATCTCCCCATCCTTCCTCTCCCCATCCCATCTACACCTCCCGTCCCTTCTCTCTCCATCCCTTCTACACCTCCATCCCTTCCTTCTCTCCCCATCCCGTCTACACCTCCATCCCTTCCTCCTCTCACCTCCTTAAAACCTTCCTTCTCTCTCCTTCCCTTCTCTCTCCATCCCGTCTACACCTCCATCCCTTTCTCCTCTCACCTCCTTAAAACAGCTTCCATCCCTTCCTCCTCTCACCTCTTTAAAACAGCTTCCTCCCTTCCTCCTCTCACATCCTTAAAACAGCTTCCATCCCTTCCTCCTCTCACCTCCTTAAAACAGCTTCCTCCCTTCCTCCTCTCACCTCCTTAAAACAGCTTCTTCCCCAGGACGGATGTGTCTCGGAAGTTGCCTAGGTCAGCCAGCGAGGACACCCCAGATAGTCCCAGCACCAGCTCGAGGGAACATTACACCGGCAAGATGCCGTGCAGTTTTACCTTTGATTTTGACACAATTCCTGAGCCCTCTTCAACAACTTCCCATCACCGCCAATCTCCACTGGACTCTCCTATTCTTATAAACTCTTAGAGATAGAGAGGGCGTGATACAGAGTGATAGAAAGAGATATAGAGTTTCGTTTTAAAAGCTGTTTGATTAGACGCTGTCCAAAGAATTGTGTGTTAGAGACTGAGAGGTGAGAATAAGAGGGAGAGATAGAGAGAAAAACAGACAGACGGACAGATATACAGACAGACAGACAGACACAGACAGACAGACACAGACAGACAGACAGACAGAAAGAGAGAGAAAAATATTATTCAAACTCAGAGAGGGGGAACTTTCCTGATATGATAAGGGATATACCCGTCCCAGATTTTATTTCTTTGATTTTAGAAATTAACCTACATTTTAAAATTTCATGGAAACTTTATTTAATAAACTTAAACTAATTTTATTTAGTTATCATTTAAATTATATTTTGATTAAACGTTGCAATTCCAAAAACATGAAAATGAATTTGTTTCATTCAGTAAAACATTCAACAACTTAAAGTTTCTCTAACAGTTGTTGAGTGTTACAGTGTTCCTAGCCTCGACTCTATATACTTGGTTGATCCCCTGGACACCACGTCCATTCCTTGATAATGAGAGAGGGCGGTTAGGTCCTGTCAGAGCATTGGCCTGACGGGTTAGCGGGGGTATTGCTCAGCACGACCCCACATGGACCAATTCCCATAGCAACTGCGCGCGGTGGCTTTACTTTAAATGTAAGAAATGTACCGCGCGTTCCGTAACTGTCGTGTGACGGGGGTCTACAGGGACAACTGCACTGCCAAAGAACAGATTTAGAGAATGGAAAACTAAAAAAATACAAAATATTAACTATTTACATTTGTTTACAGTCTCTTTCAACCTTCTGATAGTTTTATTGATTTTCTATAATTCTCAAGCGCTTCTTCCTTCCTGAATTGCCTCCCGAGGGCCACTGCAAGCTGGGTAAATGAAGCACTATCTTTGGGTTGTAAAGAAAGGGCTTTCCTAAAATCTTCCTCTGCCTCTATATTGTTACCTGGGAAGAAACAGAGTGTCAGCAAAAACACAGAGTTTCAGCAAAAAACACAAAGTTTCAGCAAAAAATCCAGGTGCTAAGAGGACTGTGAAAGGGGGGGGGGTCGAGGTTGGGGGTCGAGACATGAGGAGTGGTTACCGAGTGTTAAGTGGAGGTTTCCTCTGTTGAAGTAGGAATGAGCTGCGAAGGGGTTTAGGGAAACTGCAGTATTGAAATCATCCATTGCCGCATCATAGTGCTTCAACATTACTCTTGCGATAGCTCTGTGGGAATTTTGGGATCATTAGTTTAATCGACTAATTATTAACTAATGAGTTAATACTTAATTAAATCACTAATTATCTTCTAATGAGTTAATTAGATAACTATTACAGACCTGTTTAGAACGGCACTTTCATCATCAGGACAGTTTTTAACAGCTTCATCGTAATACCTGAGAGAAATAAGAAGTAAATAGACTTTGTTATGTTCTAACCCTCCTCCAGAGAGGGTCGAGCTCAAAGGCAAAATAACCTGTAAGAACTTGATTATCTTACTTTAGGGCTTTCTCAAATAGCCGTAGATTGAAGTAAAGGCTAGCCGCGTTGAAATAAGCTAGGGAGTATTTTGGGTCGGCTTCTATTGCTTGTTGGAAATCCGCCATTGCGTTCCTGGCCTCTCCCATATATTGTTGGATAACACCTGAGGGTAACAACTGTTAGCACTGTGCTGGATAACACCTGAGGGTAACAACTGTTAGCACTGTGCTGGATAACACCTGAGGGTAACAACTAATTACTAGTTACCTCTGTTCGTTAGCATGGTAGGAGTGGGGTACAGTTGAACGGCCTGGTTTATGTCACTAAACGCCCCGAAGAGATGTCCCATCTGAAGGTTGGTTATGCTTCGTGCTTCAAGTGCGGCGTGGCAATCGGGGGAAATCCTAATGGCCGCCGTGAATTGTTTCCAGCCCTCATTCATTTTTTCTGGAAGGTAAATGTTGGGGTTGCATGAGTGTTCATAACGAATTAGGGTCATAACGAATTAGGGTGATAACGAATTAGGGTTTTATAAAACTTATAAAAATTGTTACCATTGCTTTGCAGAGCTATCCCCAAGTTAGTATGAGCAGCCAAGTTTGTCGGGTCATAATGTAGGGCCCTACAATAGTCCCTTTTACTTAGGGTGTACCCCTTCTCGGTGTTCATACTCATGTACACATTACCACGGGATATGTAGGCTTGGATAAAGTGTTCCTGGGAGAGAGAGAGAGAGAGGGAGAGAGAGATAGAGGGGGGAGAGAGAGGAGGGAGAGAGAGAGGGAGAGAGAGGGGAGAGAGAGAGAGGGAGAGAGAGAGAGAGAGAGAGAGCTGGTACCTGCAAGGACATCGCGTGAGTTAGAGTTTCCAGTGCCTTGGTTATTTGATTGTTTCTATGGTAACAGAGTCCCAGTGTGTGGAAGAGGAGCGCATTATCAGGGGCATCCTTGACCGCCAGTTTGAAATCAACCAGGGCGTTATTATACTCACCCCCTTGGTAATACAGTAGCCCTCGGTTCAACAACACCTATAATTGTACATGAATTTAGTTGGGCATTGTACAAATCGAAGTATTAATTAAAGTACTAATCCAAGTACAAAGTACTTAAGTACTAATTAAAATACTAATTAAAATACTAATTAAAGTAGTATAATTTATTCACCTTTTGGTTCATATCCTTCTCTAGAAGTAGTACGACCCCGTAGTCGCGAAGGGCATCCTTTGCAGAGCCAACGTGCTGGTAACACACTGCTCTGTTGTAGTAAGCCAGACTACACATAGGATCTGAGGGGGATAGTCATGCTGATTAGTATGGGGATATATGGGGGAGGGGGAGTCATGCTGATTAGTATCATGGGGATATATGAGGTAGTCATGCTGATTAGTATGGGGGGGGGGGAGTCGTGTGGCCCCGTTATTATGGTGTGTATCCTGGGAGTGGCGTCAGTCTGGTACGATCCATGGTGATCGGTAGATAACTCACCAGGAACCGATCGAAACAAGAAAACAACCATTCAGAACTCGTTATTTAGGTCACGTGACTGGTTATCAGCCAATCAGGGACCAATATTTCCTGATCAGTAGATAACTCACCCAGCTTGATGGCAGAGGAAAGATCTTGAATAGCAAGGGGGTAGTTCTTAGTTTCAAACTTTAACGCTCCCCGATACAGGTAGGCCCTAACACTGTTAGGTTGAATCCTACAAATAACTTTGAGTTAGAAATCATCATGAACAAATCTCAAACATTTTGATCTAAATGCTAGCTGCACGAGTTCTCAGTTTCAAGGGTAAATCACGGGATCGTTGTACCTATTACTCTCATCTAAAATAACCACACAAGAGCTGCCAGATACATTTGCAGTTTCATATTTGTTTCATTTTGAATGCTCTGTTACACTGACATACACCCGTCTAAGTCTCTCTTTAATCCTAAATCTATCACTTAACAACCGTATCGCCTAGTTTGGTTCAGTCATTCTGTCAAATAGTGCTCCTTCCCTGTATCTTTCAACACAGTACCTCTAATATCTGATCTCTAACGCACTCAATACATGCTCGTTTTCTTGTACTAGCCACCACCCACCCCTCCACCCCACCCACCTCCCCCCCCCCCTGGCCCTTCCCAATTTAGAGGACTTTGTGAAACACGCCACTACAGAGACAATCCTTGTGTTTTGGTGCACTAAGTCGCTTATCGCGTGTAACAATTAACAAATGTTCATTGTTCTTATCTGGCCCACCCGACTTATCTTCTAGAACATCTTACATTCCATTAGCTCTACAATCTGTCCTACCCCTTATTTGTGTTTGATCGTTTTCGTTTATCTTTGTCTCTACTGGAAATGGACAGTGGACACACTTCACATCTCAATACTCATCATCAAGAAGTCACGGTATCAATCATGCATCAAAATGCTGTAAATTCAATCTGTCCGTATTGTCTGTCCATCTATTGTGTTCACATTTTAAATGATATTATGTAGCATTGGATTTGAAAAGTGGATGTGGCGATTGAGAGATTGATTATATTTTATTACTGTTTTTTAGCTAGCTATAGCGCCACCAACAGACCCACTCGCAAAGGCAAACGTTACCTCGATCCAGACCAATCCAATTCCGCTGAGGCAAAATGTACCTGTTCCGAAAAGTAATCTATGCAAACCTCAAGCAAAACGTTACCTGCCAAACAACTGGGCTCAAACATCTCAAAGAGCAAAATCTTAACATCTCCATGATAAACAAACCCAGAGTTTCAAGCCAAACGTTAATCGGGTTCGACATACCCATCACAAACTTATACGAGTGCCATAGGTCCCGACCATTCATCAAATCGTAAAACGGGACTTAAGCGCATAGTTACCATAGGGTGTGATGGTTTGCAACAGGGACAGTATTCCAATAAAAGCATAAAACACGCTTGCTACTACTAGTAACCGACCTGAAAGATACCCCCAGATCCTAATTAGGTGCCTGACTGGTTATAGCCATCGAGACATAGATCTGTTAGGGCTTCGTTACTAGTAGGGGATGACATTGCCCATTTGGAATCGTCCTAGTTGCCAAGTACGTGCCGAGGGTAGTGCTTGGGAAACTAGGATTACGGGGCCAAGGTTAGATCTAGCAGGGAGAGCTGGTCCAAAGTTCTAGGCTAGACCTCTTTGCAGTAGGCGCAAAAACAGGATGGGTCATAAGGGCAGGAGGGGGTAATGGTGGGCAAATATTGGCAACGAAAGTTAGTAGTACTAACACTGACATGCCTTGCTCGACACTAACTCACACCACACAAATTGTAAAGAGGGTTAGAGTTGATCTAACCTCACACTGGATATCTTATAAAATGCGGTGTGATTCAGTGATTCACACAAGGTTAGAATATTGTAAGTACTGGTAAGTACTGGTAAGTACTGGTAAGTACTGACAAGTACTGGAACTATTACCTCGGCGTATGATGGATTGATACGAATTGCACTGTTTAGCGCCTCCAGTGCAGCAGAATAGTTGCCCGATTCAACATGGCACTTTCCTGAGGTTAACGTATAGGTTAACATGGGTGGTAAACGGACTCTAGTGCTAAAATCAAGAAAAGCGAACTCGAGATTTCGGCCGTTAGGCCGGAAACGAGAGTTTTCTGTGCCTCTATACTCATTTATAAGTGTTAGGGCCGTTATCAGTTATTTGGGTTCGAGTTTAGGGGTTAGTGTAAAGGTTAGGGTTAGATATATATAATATATATATATATAGAGTCCTCCTTGGGTTTAGATATAGAGTCCGTTAGCACTAGAGTCCGCCTACCAACATGGGTAGGGGTTAACATCGGTATTGGGTAGTGGTTAACATGGGCAGGGGTTAACTACATCTAGATAGCTTAGGTTATACAACATGTATGAGATTAACCTTACCAATAAGAAAATAGACCTCCGATGCAGATTTTGGCATTTCCTGTTTTAGTGTTTTAGGTTTCTGAAAGGACTAAAGTGTCAATGTTAGTTTTTAATGTTAGTGCTTCGTTGAACATGGAGATTAGTGTTTAAAGTATCTATATCTATGTATATGGTTAGATGCGACGACACAGCTTCACATAACCATGGTCACCATATGGTAACAGTACGACAAACACCGCCCAGCCATGGTAACCATGGTAACAACACTGCCCATCCCAGCTATGGTAACCATGGTAACAACACTGCCCATCCCAGCCATGGTAACCATGGTAACAACACTGCCCATCCCAGCTATGGTAACCATGGTAACAACACTGCCCATACCAGCTATGGTAACCATGGTAACAACACGGCACCTAAATTGTGTACTTCACACACGCACAGAAAACACTTTTGGCACCTTGCCCAAATTATGAAGATCCGTTTTGAAGTCCTCCAGCCCATCCACGACTGGTACAACAGTACTTCTACATCGCCGCTGTACACAACATAAGAACGGGCTCAAGAGAGAGATAAAAAAGTACCTTACTCTCGTTAATTAAGCTCGCATATTTCAAGAAACTTTTAAATAAGAAACTTTTTTTCTAGGAAACTACTGGTGTAAGCAATCCAAAAACAAAAAGAATTTCTCCTTTATCAAGAAAATAAACAAGTTAGGGGTGTTCTATTTTGTTGTGGTGTCTCTGAATTGTGTGATTTACATTTGAAAAGTTTCTTATAAAATAGTTTCTTACTAAAGCGTTTCTTAAAAAACGAGAGTAAGGTAACTAAAAAGTAGCCTAATAGCTAGAAGAAAGCTCAAAATGATGGCTTGAAAAAGATCTGGCCTTACTAACCAGGTACATGAGAGCTTTTTCAAAGTTATCAACTGCCTCGTGATATCGTTTTGCTTTTAGATAAGTCTTCCCTGAAATGACGTGGTACTTAGTACCGCTTGCTGCGTTTAAACAAAGTACCACAGGAAATTGGAAAGGGGTCTTAGCTATTATATAGTAGCTGATGCGCACTGGACCTATCATGGATATATTAGAACTCACCTAGTAGGATGTATTGGAAGGGAGATGGATCATGGATATTAGAACTCACCTAGCAGGATGTATTGGAAGGGAAATGGATCATGGATATTAGAACTCACCTAGTAGGATGTATTGGAAGGGAGATGGATCAAGGATATTAGAACTCACCTAGCAGGATGTATTGGAAGGGAGATGGATCAAGGGTATTAGAACTCACCTAGCAGGATGTATTGGAAGGGGGATGGATCAAGGGTATTAGAACTCACCTAGCAGGATGTATTGGAAGGGAGATGGATCAAGGGTATTAGAACTCACCTAGCAGGATGTATTGGAAGGGAGATGGATCAAGGATATTAGAACTCACCTAGCAGGATGTATTGGAAGGGAGATGGATCATGGATATTAGAACTCACCTAGCAGGATGTATTGGAAGGGAGATGGATCATGGATATTAGAACTCACCTAGCAGGATGTATTGGAAGGGAGATGGATCAAGGGTATTAGAACTCACCTTGTAGGATGTATTGGAAGGGAGATGGATCAAGGGTATTAGAACTCACCTAGTAGGATGTATTGGAAGGGAGATGGATCATGGATATTAGAACTCACCTAGTAGGATGTATTGGAAGGGAGATGGATCAAGGGTATTAGAACTCACCTAGTAGGATGTATTGGAAGGGAGATGGATCATGGGTATTAGAACTCACCTAGCAGGATGTATTGGAAGGGAGATGGATCAAGGATATATTAGAACTCACCTAGCAGGATGTATTGGAAGGGAGATGGATCAAGGGTATTAGAACTCACCTAGCAGGATGTATTGGAAGGGAGATGGATCAAGGGTATTAGAACTCACCTAGCAGGATGTATTGGAAGGGAGATGGATCATGGATATATTAGAACTCACCTAGCAGGATGTATTGGAAGGGAGATGGATCAAGGGTATAAGAACTCACCTAGCAGGATGTATTGGAAGGGAGATGGATCATGGATATAATTAGAACTCACCTAGTAGGATGTATTGGAAGGGAGATGGATCAAGGGTATTAGAACTCACCTAGCAGGATGTATTGGAAGGGAGATGGATCAAGGGTATTAGAACTCACCTAGCAGGATGTATTGGAAGGGAGATGGATCAAGGGTATTAGAACTCACCTAGCAGGATGTATTGGAAGGGAGATGGATCATGGATATATTAGAACTCACCTAGTAGGATGTATTGGAAGGGAGATGGATCAAGGCCCGCAGCCCTATCCAAAACAAATATCGCCTCGTCATAATTCTGAAGGAAGCTCTGTACCACGGCCCGCTGAAGTGCCGAAGAACCACTTGTTGTGTTGGGAGTCAGGACTGATGCGAATCTGATGTGTTTCGATGCCAGGTCCAGTTGACCCATTTCCAGTAGAAGCTTTCCCCGGTATAAATAATAGCGGAATATGTCCGGTCTAATATGGACTGTGGAAATAGGGGCGAGTTAGGTAGAAAGTGGAATGGAGAGAGGGGGAGGGCAGTTAGGTAGAAAGTGGAATGGAGAGAGAGAGAGAGAGAGAGAGAGAGAGAGAGAGAGAGAGAGAGAGAGAGAGAGAGAGAGAGAGAGAGAGAGAGAGAGAGAGAGAGAGAGAGAGAGAGAGAGAGAGAGAGAGAGGGGGAGGGCGAGTTCGGTAGAAAGTGGAATGGAGAGAGAGGGGGAGGGCAAGTTAGATTTAGGCCCGTATGAACGGGGAATTATAGGGCAGATACTCGACTAAAGAGTTTGTCCGGATGGCGGTTAGTAACAATAGACAAGATTTGAAAAGTATATTCCTTGTGGTCATGCGATGGACTTACTGGCTCTAGTGTAATCTACAAGGGCCATTTCATTCTTCTTGATTAGCCCGATAAGCATCCCCTCTACACACGTACGCTCTGTCGCTGGTGGGCTCCACGCTTAGAGCTGAGGTAAAACATCGAATAGCCCTGAGATGTTTGTGAACTCGTGAGAACTGTGTGAAGGTTCCTATTATAATCAGGAACCGACCGAATCAGGAAATACTGGTCCCTGGTTGGCTGATAACCAGTCACGTGACCTAAATAACGAGTTCTGATTGGTTGTTTACTTGTTTCGGTCGGTTCCTGATTATAATAGCTCACTGCAAAAGAACCGAGTAACAAACACAAATTTACATGATCTGTTAAGTAGTTACCTCTTGTATTGCTTGAGGTGTAGCAAACAGATTAAGCCGAGGTTTATATGAGCCTCAGTACATTGCCAATCTAGATCAGCAACAGCCTCAAAATCTGGGACGGCTTCTTCAAACCTTAATAGGAGAGAGTGCTTAGGTTCTAGTAGGGTTCTGCTATGTAGCTAGATAGGCTTGTATTAATTAATACTTAGTAACTAGGTCACTATATGTTACCTTTGTAGCTCAGTGTACAAGACACCTCTGTGAAGAAGTGAGTTTTTATTGCTAATCGAACTGTCCAGAAGAATTGCCACGGAAAAGTCCTGAAAGTAAAATGTTTAAATTCCAAAGTAACTAGTTTCTCCGATGAGTAACCGTGTAACTTAGGTTACCATTATTATAGGTTACCATTATTATAGGTAACCATTATTATAGGTAACCATTTTTATAGGTAACCATTTTTATAGGTAACCATTATTATAGGTAACCATTATTATAGGTAACCGTTATTATAGGTAACCATTATTATAGGTAACCATTATTATAGGTAACCATTATTATAGGTAACCATTATTATAGGTAACCATTATTATAGGTAACCATTATTATAGGTAACCATTATTATAGGTAACCATTATTATAGGTAACCAGTACTAGGTACCTGGAGAGCTCGTTTGGGGTTCTCTTTCCTCAACAATACAGCCCTGTGATAGAAAGGAAGAAAGTTTCCTGGGTCCAAGTGAATGGCACAGGATAAATCCTCAAGAGCTGCTGTGTACTTGCCCATCTTCGCATAGGCCCTCCCTCTGTAGACCCTAGCAGTACTGTTATACGGTTCTTGGATCAGCATGGATGTGAAGTCTGCTACAGCCACACTGTACGCACTGAGAAGGAGTTATGTTAGCACAGTAACCATGGTAACAGCACTGAGAAAGGAGCTGTTAGCACGGTAACCACGGTAACAGTACTGACGAAAGGAGCTGTTAGCACGGTAACCATGGTAACAGCACTGACAAAAGGAGCTGTTAGCACGGTAACCATGGTAACAGCACTGAGAAAGGAGTTATGTTAGCACAGTAACCATGGTAACAGCACTGAGAAAGGAGCTGTTAGCACGGTAACCACGGTAACAGTACTGACGAAAGGAGCTGTTAGCACGGTAACCATGGTAACAGCACTGACAAAAGGAGCTGTTAGCACGGTAACCATGGTAACAGCACTGAGAAAGGAGTTATGTTAGCACGGTAACCATGGTAACAGCACATAATTACCCTCTTTCAAAGTTGTATGTCCCCTTCTTCAGTATCGCTACAGTGTTGGAAGGACACAGTCTGTTAGCGACAGTATAATCCTCAAGTGCTAACAATATATCGCCCTTCTCCTCAAACAACGCAGCCCGTTTATAGAACGTTTCAGCATTGTCAGGGTCCCGTTTCAGGGCCTGGCTGTAGTTCAGAATGGCTCCTGTAATGTCACCCTGTCTGTGGTAGATCTCGGCCCTGGCAAGGTACACCCGGGGTTGGTTCTGGTTGTGTCTGATGATGTTAGTGAGATCGTTCAGTGCCGTCCCCAATTCTCCCTGAAAATGATGTGATAGATCTAAACACTGTGTTAATTAATAATCTTCTACCGATATAGGAAATTAACAGTAATCTGTAATCCCCGATTTAGCGGACACCCTATTTGACGGACAAAACCCTTTCTCCCCGAGGGTCCGACTATACTACATACCTGGGTCACATGTATGAGATGCCGGTGCCAGTAAGCGTCCGCCAATTTAGGCATCGCCTCAATGGCACTGTCTAGATCGGCCCTAGCCTCTTTGAACATGCCCAACATAACGTAAAGGGCACCACGCCTTGTTTTGTTGTAATGTATGTAGTCACCAGTTGCACTTTCTATGTCTGCAGTCAGCCGGTGGATCTCGTTCAGAGCCTCCGAATACTTTTCTGTGAATCGGGGAAGAAGGGGATCAATAACATTGTCAGAAACATTCAACTCTCATGGCTAGCTCTAGGCCGGCAATATAATTATATATTATATATATAACTCACCTGGTTCATCTGTCTTCATGATTTGATGAAGCATTACTATATCTTTACTGAGAATAGTGTTTAACTTCCGTGCAAAGACTGGTAAATTGCACTGCTTCAGCGCAGACACGGTTGTACTATAATTGTCCCACTGACAATCCGTGCTAGTCAGATCAGTGCAGCTGAAATGAATTGATATTAAAATTATTAGGAAACCCGGAAAATTTAATTGGAGAATCCGAACAGGAAAAGAGGACAACCGCTGCTATCAACTACATATAGTTAAATTAGTTTTGTAAGCTATGAACTCCCCCTATGAACTGTATCATACCTTCCGGCTCTTTGTTTCAACTCCCACTCCTCGTGAACAGAGGGGCAAGAGGTCGACCTCTTGAGGGTACGTTTTTCAGCCAAACATTCTTTAACTTCCTTTAGCTGTCCCTTTGTAACTTTTACTAGGGAAATCCAACAATAGAACTCAACAAATGTGAAGCAATTATTATTTTATATAGTTCAGTTAATGAATAATTAACGATTAAAATTATCCAATTAGTTTAGATTGTTACCTGCCTGAGGGGCCCTATTAATTGGGAGAAGTTTAGTATAGGAGGGTGTTAGGGAGATGACGCCTCGAGATGAAATAGGTCGCTCAAGGTAGGGTAGGACCAGCTTCTCATATTTCCCAGGGGGCGTCTTCACCTGCTGTGAGGGGGCTGAGTTACAGTTTGGTTACGATGTTACCCCTTGCCAGCGTGTGCGAAGGTCGCCCGGCGAGAGGGGTTATTTCGTAACCAAAGTTACAGTGGGGCAGATGGTACCATAGAACATGTTTATTGGGCAGCAGTTACATAAGGGAGATGGGGCTAATTGGGGAGATCTAGTACCTTGAGGTTAGCGTGGACGGCAGCTTCATCAGCTATGCGAGTATGAACTGTGCCCATTCGTTGAAGGTAATCTTCCATTCCATTATACGCAGTGTAATAGTCAGACTTGAAAGCACCTCGGGGGGAGCTTTCATCCAGTATAGGTGCAGATCCGGGTCTCATCCTGTCAGGAAAAGTACTGGGGTTCCCATATCAGTTACCAGAAAAAGAGAGTAAAAAGAGAGTAGAGAGAGAGGGACAGATACAGAGAGACAGATACAGAGAGATAGAGACAGAGAGAGAGACAGAGGGAGAGAGAGAGAGGGGGAGGGCGAGAGAGAGGGCGAGAGAGAAAGATCAGAGAGAGCGAGACAGAAAGGGATTTGTGAGGTGAACTTACAGCCGTATTCCTCTATCCTCTATTTTGTGGGGCCCCAGTTTCAAGCGAATTCTCTTTTTTCGTGCTCTGTTGTCAGCAGACCCGTGCCTTCGACCCATCACCCTTCTTCTAAGGGCTCTATCATCTTCATCAGTTTCGGGAGAGTCCGTATCTTCATCAGTAGTAGGGCTGTCTGCCGAATCCTTCTGGAATTAATTAGGACAGTAATTAGGGTAGTAAGTTTGTCTGGCTGATAGTCCATCAAATCCTTCTAAGCTAATCTGTATTAGAATTTGTTTAGTTTTTAGTGCTTAGTTACCAAGTTGAGGAAGGCTTGTTGCTCAGCTGTTGCTATGGCACTCTCATACTTGGGGAACAAGTGTGTTCGGATGAACAACGGTGGGAGATCCATTTTAGGAGGGGCGGGTGTCCAGTAGAGCTGTTTTTGGTTGAGGGACACCTTGCACCCCGCTATCTCTATCTCCTTCTTCTGTCCATCCGCAGAGGATGGGACAACATCCCCAACCTGCGATTTGGATCCTTCCTCCTCAAACCAAGATAGAGAAGTCTCCGACTGGAGAGGGAATGGGAGAATTTAGCATACTATGAAACAGAATTAAACAGAATTAAACAAATAATCTGAGCGTGCACTGTCGCCGCCAGACTCCAGAGCTGCCGCTTTACCTTTCTGACAGTGGCGGTACCGACCTGTCTAGCGGCGCCAGACTCCAACTTGATTCTCAAATGGGGCCTAATCAAGCGCGTGCACTCAGATGGGGTCGGCGGCGGCAGACAGGTACCGAGCCGATCTGAGCGCATGGTCAAACAAGTAGCTACATTACGTACCCTAACGTCTTGTAGTGTAACTTCCAGAGCCTGGGTGTGTGCTCGGCGGGTTATGTTGTGTAGTACACGGGGCAGTTGTGGCTGGACAGACATAGTACAGAAATGGTGAATTGAAAAGGGTCTCTCATCGGGTTCTTGCTCCTCAGGGGCCCTGTGGAGATGAAACTGCATGTTTTATGAAATAAGATGCAGTGTACAGATACCTAAAACTTTTCGACAATATCGGTAGACCCCCTATTTCGAATGTTTTTCTAGACGACAAAAAATTCTTAAAAAATGCTTAAAATTAATTTAATGATAAATTGAAATAAGACGATATACGAAAAGTTTTAGGTATCTGTACACTGCATCTTATTTCATAAAACATGCAGTGTGAAATGGTCAATCTATAAGGATTTGGCGGATCAAGACGTTCTAAAACACGAAACCAATAAACCAGGAACCGACCGAATTAAGTAAACAACCAATCAGAACTCATTGTTTAGGTCACGTGACTGGTTATCAGCCAATCAGGGACCAGTATTTCCTGATTCGGTCGGTTCCTGCACGAAACCAATAAACAGTATATCCTACCATGTCGACAGAAGGGTGATACTTGGTTCCTGTAGTATCTGACTAACACCCTCCTCTTCCACCCGTTCCGTTACTGATGGCTGTACCTTCGTACCATGCACACTCAGCACATCCTCATAAGTTGGCTCCCTATAAACCAGATCTTTCCTTAACTCCTCTGGATCATTTACCACGCTACCCTCCATGTCAAACTCAGTGACACTCTTCCTCTCCGACATGAATTCTCCCAAACTAAGTCCCTCCGCCTCTTCCTCTGGCATGTCCTCTATTGGTCCAATAGGAGATGTTAAGGGTCGGGGGGACTGGGTAGGACTTTCTGATGTTGAATGTCCAGGAGGTATGGAGGAAGATGGTGCTCCCTTCTCACTGCTAATCGTTATCTTCCTGAGAAATATATATGTTGCATGTCAATTATAATCGTCAAACCTCGATTTATCGTACCTCAATTTATCGGACCTCGATTTACCGGACCTCGATTTACCGAATTACTTGTTTGAGCTACTTGTTTGAGACATTAAATATTTTCACAATACATTATACATGTTATACATAATGAGATTTTTTGAGGTCCTGAGTAAAAATCTTGGGGGCTGAGCCTATTTCCCACAGCTGAATGAAACAGTTCTGCTGGTCTTTTTTGTATTTTTTATTGAATGAGAAAATCTGAACGGCTGGATTTTGTGGGAATGGTTAAATTACCATTCTTTATTTTGTCTCTCTCCCTTATCTCCGTGTCCCAATACAATATACCTATGGTTCAAGCTCACTTAGTTGCACTTGTCCTCGCGAAACTTATTCTCAATCCCCCCTCCCCCTGAGTTGTAAGATATTGAATAATAATGAGAAGTAGGTAAATCATTAAATCAAGCACCATAGCATGCATTATATAACAATTATCCGCATTATATCTTATTTTTGTTGATTTTATATTTAATCAGAGGAGTCCAAATGGCACTACATATATTATATGTATATTGTCATACTACATATTATATTATGTAGTAGTTACGAGCTGCAATATTCACAGTAAAATAATCATATAGTATTACATACTAGCGCGCCCATCGGGTGTGCCTCAAGTATGGGATGTTGACAAGCCACCCGGCTCCGCCGGTTGGTGCTCTTTATTCACATACTTCACGCCAAAATTATGGTTGCTATGGCAACTGGAACGGTAACTATGGGGACTGAACCCGGACTGAATTGTTCAAATTCATCCGAAAGTATTCACAAACTCCCAAAAGTGTGAGCAACAGCTTTACAGCTTTGAGCACATAAAGTGTTTTATGAAGGAGCAGCATGTCGCGTAGAAACGCACTGAACGAACGGCCATCACTTCGACGTTCATCTCCACTTTCAACGTCAATAATATGGTTGCCATGGCAACTGGAGTGGTAAATGGAGTGGAAATTATTGAAATTCATTCGAAAATATCAACAAACTTCCACTGGAAGTTCCAAAAGTGTGAATGACAGCTTTACAGCTTTCGTCATATAAATTGTTTTATGAAGGAGCAGTATGTCGCTTAGATACCGCCTAACGAACGACTTCGAAGACGTTCATCTCCAAATTATAATAGAGACTAGCGCACCCACTGGGTGCACCTTAAATAAGGGGTGTTCACAAACCACCCGGCTTTGCCGGGTGGCCCTCTTTAGTCCCATATTTGATGGTTGCTATGGCAACTAAATCGGTAACTATGGTGACTGAATTGCTCAATTATGTTCCGAAATAATCACTGACTGCCGGCAGAGTTAAAACATCTGCTCCCAAAAAGAGGGCCGGCTGTTTAAAGTTTTTCATTGCCCGCTTTTGAGTTTTCCATCATAGTTCCATTCGGCACTCCCATAATAATGGGTGTGGAAAGACATATGAGTACAGAGCTGATCTGCTTATGAGAAATGTGACACTGACAGTGGTTCTGATGAGGTTGGCTAATTAAGTGAAATGTGATCAGATCAGCAGGAGAACAGCAGAAGACCCGAAACTTGAAACCGTGTTCATGGCAACAGGACCTTAATGGCGTGACTGTGATGTCATGTCAGGAACGCGCGGAGAGGAAATTCTGTCAAAACCCATCAGGGTATTCAGTCAGTGTGTGCGCGCGCGATTTCCTTCTTCATAGTTACCAAATAGTCCTGAACAGCACAACTTCAGCTCGCATGAAATTTTTAATGAAGGAGCACTGTCGCGTAGATACTGCTGAACGAACGGCCACTTCTTGTTCAATAAGGTATGATGAGACATGAGTGCCGACCCTCATAGATCTGACACGTGACCCAGTACTCACACGACTCACGTTGAGAATTACGTGGTTTATTGAACAGCTTCGCATTAATTATACGAATTTATTCATATGCAGCCACACCAATTTGGTCAAATGGTTCCAATACGAACGATATATAAGCCATCTAAGTCGGAGGTACTTAGTCGGAGCCTTTTATTTTTAAAGGTACCATTAAATTGCGTCTCTAATTGTGCTTTATATATGATTCTCCGGCTATCACTTTACTGGTCATGGTGGTTAATTCTCCTCCAAAGAAGAGCCATCACTCATCCTGATGACTGTCCTGTACGAGAGTATGGAGGATTCCTTAAGCGGGTTTGCCCCGATGTGGGGTTGGGCACATCAACTTTGTTGTTACAAGCTTCCACCGACACTCGATTACTAAAATTAACACAACTTGTGCCAATGATACTAAACTTTACCAGGCATGTTTAACTGGAAACCTAAAGATCCAAAGTTCCTTCCCACAATGTGGGACTTGGTGTGAAAGATTCGATGGATCTTATGAGCTTGTTTCGGACACTTTTTTTTGTTAACTTTTGAACCGGAGCTCCAATTGACAAACCACTTTGGAGACTCTAAGATATATCGGTTGAGAAATGACGAAATGGCGACTGCGATCCTTTCACACATATTATATTGCTCGAAGCTATACAATATGTCTCTCTGAAGATCCCTGGTTCAATTCCCGGTCAAGCCCAGTATTTTTCGATTTTCTTCCCTATTTAATACTTGCTCAGATCTCATTATTCAGAATTCTGAATTTATGTTGACCACGATAGTCGTTAAAAAACGATACGATCAGATTATCGTTTCTTTCTTTATAAAAGAAAATATATATTATATCTCGAGGCATTGTATTAGCGTGATATAATATGCGCATCGATTACTTTCTCTGCTCCATTGTTTCATAAATAAAGGTGTGACTAAAGTTACTATTAAAGCTCCCCACGCTAGTTATAATCGCCTTATAAATGGTAGCAACAGCTGCAATAGTATGTGATCATTTGAGCTACCTTTGGAACCAGTACATTACCTTGTACATATAGACGAAGCATAGACTGTACCTTGTCTGACGTCTGTAGCCCATGAATGTTAATGTGTCAAAGATAGCTCAAATAATAGGGCAACCTTTCCGGCCCACTAATTTCAATTAATTTTATATAATATTATAATTATATAATACGCGATGTGAGCAAGCAGGCCGTTTCTTGAGGGAATTTTTTCGGGGAATGGATGGGGTCACCTTTGCGCTTGCCAGCGCAGTGATAATGATTTTGATACCACTCTTTACGCGGCTATAAAGGTTGTAACTATGGCCGTTGTCTGTATCATGGTATTTCTCATTGTTGGAGCAGTGACCAGCAACTTGATGGTGATAGATTATCGAGAAAGGGCTAATCGTCAATGCTCTTACGGAAATACCGAGGGTAGTCGGTGTTTAGAAGCTCTAAAGTGGCAGCTATGGTATTCTAAAACCACACATTGGAGATTTGTTAACGCCACCAAGAATGTCCAGCTACTGTTCAGAACACCGGAATTTTACGAAACGAAATGCCCATTTTTTCCAGATGCTATATGGTTGGCCACCAACATGGACGGAAACAGGTTCCTCATTGGTGAAGGTCCTCGCAAGGTCGACGAAAAGATGAAACTTCTTAAGGAGTTGTCTTTTGGAAACATCAATATGACATGTAATATAGTTACATTGCATTCCAAAGCAACCATGGGGACACTTGAGTGCTCAGAAACGAGCTTCTGTTCCACGGACGAGTGTGGTTGTGAGAATGGTGAATCGAGGTTCTTTTGTCCGAGAGGTCCTGGGTGTATCCCCTTTTCACAGGTGTGCGATGGGGTCGGCCAATGTCTACATAGTCTCGATGAGTGTCTGTGTAGCAAAAATGTCGTGGACTTGACATGTTTGAATGATGGTTCATATCACACTTGTCTCTCTGAGGAACACGCTTGCTCCATAAAAGATTCCCTCCAGTATCTAAATTGTCGGGGTTTTGATGACGTGATCAACTGCAATTCATCACTCACCGTAGGCCAGAATGCTACAGTAGGTAGAGTTCTGGTAAATTCCCAGAGCAGAATCACAAATGTGTTTCTGGATTATTCGGGCCACCCACTCCGACAAATTTTTGAGAAAATTGAATGCCAACACATATTAGAGGAGGAGTACTATTGGGTTAACATTTCAAAATGGGTCACAGACCTGTGCAGTCGGGTTTTTGTTGCAGTTCAGGAGCTTTCTCCTGATACAATAATTCCTACCGCGACAGATGATTTGAAGCAAGTTGACGTCACCCTGGATAAGCTGTGCGATGGGACCACTGAGTGTGACAACAGCTTAGACGAGCTGTATTGTCCGAACCGGTTTTACTGTTCCAAAGAAGATGGAGATATCTCCTGGGTAGCACAGAGCGAGGTGTGCGATGGGGTGAGGGACTGTGCCAATGGCCGCGATGAGTGTGAGGGATGTAAGATCGGTACATTGAGTAGCAGCAAATTAATGATTGGGAACAATGCCCTCCTCGGATCGACTCTAGTGGTAGGCTTGGCTGTTGTAACGTTGAACCTCCTCATAGGCTTCGAGACATACTGGGAAACGCCGGAAAGTGAGAAGGGTAAGGTAGATAGGATATTCCGAATGCAGGTGGCTGGATATGATCTCCTCATGGGGGTCTACCTTATCATGTTGGTCGTGGTTGCAGTTGTCCTTTACACTATTGACGACTACTGCAAAGTTGATGCAAAGTGGAGATCTAGCTTCTTATGCGCTGGGCTTGGCTGCGTTTTCTCGATCTCCGCCCATGGTTCATTTATGACCATCACTGCGATGAGTCTTGTAAGGTTTCTCATTTTCCTCGATCACGTCGACTCGTTCTCTGTGAGAGGAGCATGGGTTACAACAGGAGCCATTGGCATATTCAACGTGGTCCATGCACTAATTCCAGTTATCCCCAACTGGAGAATACAGGAGTTCTTTCGGACCAATATGGTTCTCACGGGACCAAGGTTAAATCCATTTATACAGCGCTTCGATGGCTCCCACATCTCCAAAATGCACACCCTGGTTTACAACAGTACACCTGGAGATAGGGGCATGGAAGCCGTTCTTGAGGATCTCCGGAACATCACATCAGACCCGACCATATTTGATTACCTACCCATTGGAATTACTATGGAAACAGTCCTCTGTGCGTGGCGAATGTGTTCAAAAACCAACTCTCCTACATGCCCTTACAAGATCGGATACTGCGGGTTGGTGACCATGCTGATGATCACGCTATCCGTGTCCTACATATCTATCCTGGTAACGAGCCACAAGACCAGTGTGGAGGCCGGGGCACAACCAAACTCGGTTAATAATGTGAAGAAGCTCGCTCTGAAGATGTCCCTGCTGATTGGTAGTCAGGTGGTTGCGTGGCTTTCCTATATTTTCACTATCTTCTACTTCAGTTGGATTAACCCGGCAGCGCCATCGGAAATCGTTCAAGAGGTATTCACCTTAGTGGTATTGCCTAGCAACAGCCTCCTGAATCCCATCTTTTACAGTTCTATCTATAGGAATTTAGCAGACATCCTGTGGAAGGCATGGAGGAAGTTTGCCACGAGATTCGGAACTGATAACTAGGGCCGGATGAACTAGTACATGCAGCGTGTTTCAAGTAAGACAATGAAGAGATTAGGTACATGAAAGGACTCGAATTTACGGGAAAGTTGGATTAGATTCTCAATTTATCTAGAATCCAATCAAACTTTTACTGAGGCAAGAGGCTGTTTAGGTATCTTGACTACTCCAGAGCTGATTTAAACATGATAAGAGGTGACCCGAAGCCGAACACCATAATGTCTTCCATCATGTGGCAGAGGAATGAACTCACACTGAAAAAAAGTACCCAATGGATCCATGACTTTAGTTAGTATTGTCCCCCTCAGGGCGAAAAAAACGCTTGTTTGGTTGTTCCAATGTTCCTTTTGTGTCTGTTTAAGCTGTAATTAACCATTAAAAACACATGGTTTTTGTCTAATCTACAGGACGGTAAAATTTCCCCCAATTAGGATTTAAAAAATTTTTTACACCGTATACCTCAATACATAATACCGTGGAAAATCCTTCCCTGGGGAATCCGGTAAATCGAGGTTTGACTGCAGAAGAAATGGTAGTTTAGTCAATCAATATGTAGTAATTGTTACCTGTGACGAGTTATGGGAGATGCGGAAACGGCTGAGGGGTCCATTCCGAATACTTGTTGAATTTCAATACTGGCTGCTCTATCAGGGGTTTCAGTTGAGGGTGTATCACCATCCAGCCACCTTAAGAAAATGTTAATATATCAACAATATATTATCAACAATACACACAACACAAACTTTCATCAACTACAACGTAAAACTATTTATTGAGGATGACCGTGAACTGTATGAGTCGAGTGCTGTAAATACACATATTTTGTGTGACAAGTCCCATGTTCACAGTAAACAGTTGTAGTACATGTTAATATACCTATCAAATAGGGCTATATCCTCTGCAGTAACGCTAACATCGCTAGTATCACTATCCTGGTCCCTGCCAGCGTGGTCAACAGTATCACTAATTGGGCCCTCCCTCGTAGAGGTCTCCCTCCCATCCTCCTCCCTGTTTGCTAGGTTATCCAGCGTAGCAGCGGTTGAATAAGAATCAGCTAGAGAGGTTGGGGTTACAAAGATCTGCTCACAGTTACATACTTTTTCAAATCAAATCAAATCACTAGGTATAACGTAGTTCTTGGGTACTACGATTCTCACCTCTACTCTCCAGGGTGATAATGATTTCCTTATCAGCTTCCTTCAGCACCTCCTCCGCAGTTGCAAGTGTCCTCTGTTTCATTACCAAGTGTCCGCCGCCTCGAACCCAACTCGCTCGAGCACCTGGCGGGCCTAAGAATATCATTATTTTGCCCAGTAATAAAGCGGCACCCCGCCACCGAGCGGTGTTATGATTGATTGACATAGAGGACGGTTGGGGTTATATAGTAGCAGGTAGTATGGTGGCAGCACAGCTATGGTGTCAGAGATTAGTGCAACCTCATTTAATGAGACCAGACACCTTTGATTTCTAAATGGAAGCACTGTCAATAATGAGATCTGTGATTTCTAAATGGAAGCACTGTCAATAATGAGACCTGTGATTTCTAAATGGAAGCACTGTGAATAATGAAATCTGTGATTTCTAAATGGAAACACTGTGAATAATGACTGAGACCTGTGATTTCTAAATGGAAGCACTGTCAATAATGAGACCTGTGATTTTTAAATGGAAGGCCTATGAATAATGACACCTGGGATTTCCAAGAATTTAGTTTTTTCCTCCATTTCCTCAAATCTAGCCTGAAGTCTCCGAATGTCCGCTGAGTTGATCGCTCCACAGATACTTGCTCTGCTGGTACTGCTTGTGCTGTCCACGGTTAATCCTGATTGTCTCCTCTCACTATACCCTGCCGTAAGTGCTTTCTTCCGTTTATCTTGGAGATGTAGGAAACTTTCCCTCCTCAGATGAGAGAGAAATGAATCGCGGTGTAACGTTTCCGTGAGTCTCCGCTTACCCCCGGAATCCAGGTATGTCTTGACATGACTTTCCTTGTGAGGGACTATACTATCAAAGTATTCCTGTGCACCTGTCCCTGTGAAGTGACGTGACATGAGTGACAACTGCAGTACAGTGTACATAGTGTGGTAATACATGTGGTAATACAATATTAATTGTACTATTTAATTGTACTTATCGCACGATGTCGATGTAATATATACCTTTGATTGTTGACTCGTGGAACATTAGTGACTTGTTAGTGGGCCTTATATTTATTTGGGGTAACAATTCTATCAGATCATGTTCCTGTCCTGCGTGTATAATGTGTATAACAGGTGAGTTTACTGAGGGTGACATGATTACGTCACATATTCCATTATATGACGTCACACATTCCATTATATATGACGTCACATGATGTACCTCGTCTAAACTTGCTGATCCTTTGCTCCTCGTTCTCACTACTGTCCTCTTCCTCCTCGATTTCATCTTCGGAGTCAGAGTCGCTGGAGCTTCCCGTCTTTACATTACACTTCGCGTACTTCCGTGCATCATAGGCCAACCTCTGGAGATTAATTGATTGATTAGTTAATTAGTGTATTAGTTAGCTAATTAGTGTATATATCATTATATACACTATATTTATTGTTTGGTAAATGTAAATTAGTAACAAATTGGTAATTATAATACCCATTATATGTGGGCCAATCCTCTCCCTCGACTACACACGTAGGTACATTTGATGCTGGCCTCATGAAATAACGGACCCACACACTCTCTCTATCTCTCCATCTCTCTATCTTTACTTGCCCTCTCCCCCACGTCACGCTCTACATTCACTGTTCCAGCTTTTGGTGTTGTTTGTTTGGGCACATGAACGAGCTTCGTCAGATAAGATCCGTGGAGGACTTCAAAGCAGAACAGGCGGAGGATGAGGAGGGAGGATGGGCTACGGAAAAGGATGAAATAGAGGCCCTGAAACTTCTCCTTCGCAAAGTTATTGTCAAGAAATATAACAACCGGCATATTAGGACACGGTGCTTCATATATCTCGGTCTGTTCACCCTTCTAACTCTCCTATTCGTCTATAAAGTTGGGACTGCACTCCAATGCCAATCATCACTCCTCATCCCGGCGTTTCAGGGGGACACCAGTGCAGCTACTCCCGTTTACTACCAAGAACAACAGAAAACTCCCTTAAGAAGCAATGCGCCACAGAGTCTTAGTAGGAGGAAGAGCGACTCCCTCGCCCTGAACCGTCCCTTGTTAGACTACCGACCTGAGGTGTGCAAAGTGAAGAAATACAAACCAACTAAACTGAAGACATCAATCATTATAATTGTTGATAGAGTCCCCCTTAGTGCTATCCTCCGCACTGTTTACTCGGCTGTAGTGAGAACTGGAAGTGGTAGCCTTCAGGAGGTGTTGTTAGTCGCTAGTCCTGTACAGAAACCACAGATCGAATCCCAACTATACCACCACTCCCTCTCCTCCATCGCTACTGTTATTGAGGCTCCTGTCCCAGGCATCCCAGTCCCTCTGCAGAAACATTGCTGCTCACCACGCATCAGGTTTGTGATATACTAGTGGACCCAGACCATCCTACGGATGGCTTACAATTAATTGATTACTCAAGCGACGTACACTAAACTAAAAACACCTAGGAAATTCCTCGTTTTTCGTATCGCTCTGTTTCTCTGTCTATGTGTCTCTCTGTCTCTGTGTATGTCTCTCTCTCTCTCTCTCTCTCTCTCTCTCTCTCTCCCTCTCTCTCTCTCTCTCTCTCTCTCTCTCTCCCTCTCTCTCTCTCTCTCTCTCCCTCTCTCTCTTCATTTCTATCTCAATTTCTCTGTCGTCTTTGTCTATTTTCTACTCTATATGGGGATCTCATCACGCACAGTGGACTGCTGGGTGAAATGTGGGATCTGATATTCACTGGGGTGATCTGATCATGGGTGGGGTGATCTGATCATGGGTGGGGTGATATGATCCTCAATGGAATGATCTGATCTTGGGTGGGGGGATCTGATCCTCAGTAGGGTGATCTGATCTTGGGTGGGGGGATCTGATCCTCAGTAGGGTGATCTGATCATGCATGTTGGGTGATGTGATCTGATCTTGATGACGACGATTTAGGGACCACCAAACATGCATGGGTGGGATCAAGTTTCGGGTGTTTTTGCATTATATAGTAAGATAGACCTGGAACTATCGGGTCACAAAACTCTCACATGTAGTTGAGTCTAAAACTCTATCTATAACTCTCACAAGACTTGTAGTTGAGTCCAAAACTCTATCTATAACTCTCACAAGACTTGTAGTTGAGTCTAAAACTCTATCTATAACTCTCACAAGACTTGTAGTTGAGTCCAAAACTCTATCTATAACTCTCACAAGACTTGTAGTTGAGTCTAAAACTCTATCTATAACTCTCACAAGACTTGTAGTTGAGTCCAAAACTCTATCTATAACTCTCACAAGACTTGTAGTTGAGTCCAAAACTCTATCTATAACTCTCACAAGACTTGTAGTTGAGTCTAAAACTCTTTCACCTCCCCCAGGTGATGTACTCGTGTTCGTTCCAGAAGCTACTGAGTTCCTAGCAGGATGGGTCGAACCTCTACTAGAGGCCATGGGTGATCAACCTAACTTAATGGCTGGACTGGCAATGGATGAAATAAACCCAGACTCTTTTGAGCAGGTATAATTTGTACTTAGCTATAGGTCCCTAGATGGATGAAATAAACCTAGACTCTTTTGAGCAGGTATAATTTGTACTTAGCTATAGGTCCCTAGAGATACGTCGAGCGTGACAACTGACAGTCCGCAAGAGAAGAGCGTTTTAATAATACAGCCATTGACTATCTCACTGCACCCAGCTTGTTCTAGGTTGAGCACGTCCCTTGGCATCTAATATCGCTACCTCGATGGGATCTGACTTCAGCAGTGCCAATAGAGATACCAGCACACGAGACAAACAGGAGGATTAGAACTAGCCCCTACCCAGATGCAGCCCCTATTCAGACACCTGTATTGCAGTTCAGTCCCTGGGCAGTTGGGAGATTGTCTTTCCTACAGAGGGGGGGTCTGGATCAGGGGATGGAGGGTACACGTTCAGAGGTAGAATACTTTATCTCTCTTCTTTTCACTCCCCCTCCGGCTGGCTGGCTGTCCGAGTCTGTCTCCCTTTCCTCTTCTAAAAACCAAACCTCACAGGTACCTGGTGATCTACTGGAGTTGTCAATAAGATGGTGGTGTTGTGGAGGCGAGGTGGTTTATCTCCCCTGTTCAAAGGTCGCCCCTGTCTCCCTACATGCACCCCCTAACCAACAACTTAAGGAACACACCCTAAAGAATGCTCAGAGGACTGCTGCTCTCTGGGCTAGAAGTCACATGAGCCACTTCCTGGACAGACTACCCACCGCAAGACAGGGAGGCTCAGCGGATCCTATGCTGCGCAAAGTTATTAACGATAACTCGTGCAACAACCTAGGTTGGTACATTGCCAACGTCGCCACAGACTGGGTATTTGGTGAGAAGCTTCTGAGGTCCGGTGTCATTAGGTCGGCTGCGGGGAACGTCTGCGTAGACAACATGGGTTATGAGGGTAGGTACAGTTTTGGTAGACCGGAGTTCTACGGTTGCCATGGCGGCCACACCCAACATTGGATTTGGCACGCAGCCACGCGGCAACTTAAAACAGAGACGGGTAAGTGCCTGGTTAGTGACGTTTACTGGCATGATGTGATAACTCTGCGGTACTGCGAGGAGGGTGAGCAGTGGGACTGGCAGGTTGTCCGGGGCAACATCGGGAAACTGGTCTACAAGGATCTTTGCCTGGAATGGAGAGCCGAGAATAGACTTTTATTTTACACTGAATGTAAAAATGTTCCCTCTCAAGAATTCACATTCGAGAAGTTATCTGCATGATTTAATATATTTAAACCGATTTCAAACCTTTTGTAAAAGCTCAAGCTTGCTTCCTTTGTCTGCGGGGATACTCAGAATGGGACGGCGTTCCTTTGTGCTTAATTCAACCTCAGGTACGGAGAAGGGAATTGTTCGGAACTTCTTTGCTGCACTCACTTTTATCTTCTTCTTAGGCTGGGATAGGGAAGGATTACGGATCGTACAACTATAAAAGTGTTTCTATCGCTGTGTAACCAATAACCATACAATTTATATGTGGTCAATGTTATTTTTGTCTGGTTCGTTTTTGACTTCGAAAAATGGACACTTTTACATTTAGTCATTTTTGGACAACTAAATAATGCCAAATTAACGTAATATTCCGAATTTATTAATAAAAATGTATAATAGTCGCTTTTACAACTCTAAAATTTGAATAACTCATTTCGTGAGGTGCCGGTGACATAGTTTGCAAAAGCATGTGCTTTTCCGTCAATTTTTAATAATTTTTCCTAAAATTTTCGAAAATATGCTGAAAAATGTCCAATATAAACACCTATTAAAATATGTAAGCAAACTTACTCAATCTATGAGGTGCAAACGGTGTTTAAAGTTACACTGTATACTTACAGCTACTTTTAAGCCTGTAGCACCTCCCTTTTCACGACTTTTCCTAGCTAGATACTTGCAGTAGACTCAAAACCATCATTTGTAACAAAAAAGTTCCAAAAATTTTGCTCAATGAGTGAGGTGCACCCAAAAAACGGTATTTTCTTCAAACGCTGATTGCACCTCACTCAGTGAGTATATAGTTCTAAAAGTGGCTTTAATTTGCTCATATGACATCCCCAAACACTACCTAATCGACTCCAATGTCATTACTCAACCTGTGAGGTGCCCTGGAGAAGTAGGTAAAATATGTCATTTTTCAAAGGTCTGCACCTCACTCGCTGAGTAATTTTTAGATTAAATTTTAGGTAAATCAGGGGGGGGAATTGTCCAATCTTGCTATATACCAAGTTTCAAATCATTATTCACTCATTTGACCCCTGAAGAGTAAACCTTTTGCTCTAAAAACGGCTTGCACCTCACTAAATGAGTAAAATTTTCTTAGCTTTTCACCTCATCTGATGAGTTAGAAATCAATCTAGCTTTTCCGAAAATTTCGAGATTTTTGCTCAAACGGTATTCCTGTAAATCAAGAGCACCTCACGTGGGCACCTCACGGGATATTTCAGTGTCTAGCACCTCACTGGATTGAGCTAGAGACATCGCGTTTTCACAATAATGAAGTTTTGACAATTTTTCAATTTTTTGAGGTGCTGAGTAAAACCTTGGGGGTTGTAGCCTATTTACTATAGCTCGATGGAAAATTTTGGTCGGCGAGCCAGACAAAAATAACATTGACCATGTGCTATAACACCGGTGTGTATCTGTATATTGCGCCCCGCGCGGGGTGCGATATGCACGCATATTGGCTCCTTGCGGAGCAAGGAGACGATATGCAATATATCGCCCCGAACGTAGTGAGGGCGATATATTTGATACACATAAGGTGTTATAGCATATAACGCCCACTGCAAGCAAGGAGAGAACAACACTAATCCCCTTTCAAGTTTTTCAACTCAATTTGACAAACTATTCAACATCATCAAACTTTCACAGTTCAACAACAAATGATTACAGAGAGAGAGAGAGAGAGAGAGAGAGAGGCAACACAACTCATGCCAATCCTTCAAATATGTTCCCTTTTCAACTCCAGACATGTCTAGACATGTCTAGACACTCACACACACACAAGCGAACTATTGGGTGCTAATTAAATAGAGAGAGATAAGGATTAACAATGTCTCTCTTGTCTCTCTCTCTTGTCGCCATTCCCCCGTCCCTTGTTGTGTTAATCTCTCTTTCTCCTTGCAACAGTGTGTACACAACAGTACACACACAAAAAAGAAAGATTTTTCACACCTTTTTGGGCGAATTCTTACGTGTAATAAATTGCACTTTCGGAGCGGGCGTTATGAGATTTATCATTTCGGATGCAGTCATATCAGCCCGCTACCGCGCGGGTGATATTTGTCTAAAAAAAGCGCAGTGGGCGTTATATTCAGATATTGATAGTGTTGCACTGGTCTGTAGCTCATACCTCACGAGCCTGAAATGTCGATTTGGCTGTGTTGTCCAGGTCCTTTATTAGAGCCAGTTTCGGTTTCGTTGTCTCGTTAGATGCTTGTAAAACGTGCGTCTGAAAGACATTCAGTTAGAACCATAAACAATATCTACATATTCTATAATATAAGGTGTGGTGATAGATCATTGATCAACGCCTAATAACACCCTAAAACACCCTAAAACACTCCTTTCTAAAACTCGATGTACCTTTGTGTTGTTTGTGTTGGTAAGCGTTGTAGGTTTCACCGATTCCGGAGGAGCCTTCACGTCGTACCGTACCACTACTGCCCTCGGCTGACCCTCCACCCCCGGGGTTCCTCCACCACCCTTCAACGAGAAAAAAGTCCCGGGATCCTCCAAAAATGTCTCATCAGGTTTTCTAGTAAGGGGGATTGGGGGAAAGTGAGGAGTTTATAGGCCCGGAGAGCGTTGAGAGAAAGAGTTCAACTTACTGTTGCAGGCACCGTGGCTGTTCTCTAAGTTGTCGTGTTTGGGGTGTCTTGGGGCGAATAGTACTGTCTTGACAGGGCACCACTTGGAGAAAAAGGTCCGGCTCTAACCTGTTATCGGGATATCAGGGGGATTATATTAGGGGGTGGTTATTTGAGAATATCAGGGGATATATATCATATGTGATGCAGTGAGATATAATAAAAGCATCGAGCAAGACAAAGGCAAGATTACACGGGAATAGTATAGGGAAAACTGGGAGAGACAGTAGTTAGACAATATTAATTAAACAATTAATTAATAATAAGACAAAGGCAAGACTACACGGGAATAAAATGGGGAATCAGTAGTTAGACAATATTAATTAACTAATTAATTAATTAATAATTACCCATCATCCTCCTCGACCTCAATCACAGAGTCACGTGACATTAGTTTCACTTTGCTTGGTCCCCTAGTGACAGTTCCCGTTGATATGGGAACAACACGGGGAGAGAGACCCCATGACCACAGATCATCTCCCGCTTCACTATCCGGAGCCAGGAGTCCGGCTGGGAGCTGTAATTTCTGCAGTTTCACCTGATCCTGAGGTCTCTCCTGCTCAGATCCCATCCCCACTCCCACAACTCTCTCCTGCTCAGATCCCATCCCCACTCCCACAACTTCGGTGGGGTCTTCAGACATGAAGCATTGCGGTTGGAGGAGCTATACACGATAAAATGATTGAGAATACAAGTTTAAGTGTACAAACGAGTTAAATTGCAAATTCTTATAAAACGTTTTTCTAAAATCATCATTTACAGGTTTATTTAATCTTCTTTTTTTCCTCCTCGATTTGTGCTTTGAATATGACACTATACGGCTCGAAAATGTTATTGAACGACCCCGGTTGATTATAAACCTCACTGTTCTGATAATCAATTAATTTCTCACTCAAAACTCTAACTTCGTTCTTTCTCTTCATCAACTCCTTCTGGATAACCGCCAACTCCACAATCTCTTCCCTGTATCTCCGTCTGATCTTGGCAGCGTTACTCTCACTCAAGCTCATCGCCCTAGCGTGCTGTGCCTCAAGATTCTTGTACACCTTTTTAGCCTGTGATATGATTTGCCTGTATGTTGGCTCCTCCGCCCCAACGTTCTCTATCTGTGTTCGGGATACAAGTTTAGGTGCTAACGTATCGAAACCAAGGTTACGTGTTTTCATGTAATGTGACACGAGGGGGCTCCTTCCAAAGATGTTGAATTGGACTCTCTGGAAGGAGGGTCCCGACCCAGCAGGATGAGATTCCACGACAGTTTTAGTTTCGTTAAATAGGGGAGTCACGGGTTTCTCCTCCACAGACTCCTGAGCGTGAATCTTTATCCCGGCCTGAATTTTCTCATCGTCGTCCTTTGTCGAGCTACTTGGCTCTAGTAGGTGTAGGGGCCACTTTCTCCACGTGTGAGGGGTCGGTGTGCTGCCGCAAATCCATTCAGAACACAAGTTACACAAAAACGTTTTGAAGTCATCATCGAAATGCTTGAGAGAGTTGGTGTAGACATTACAAAATGTGCTGTATAGACCCTGGGCGAGAGCAGATGGATAATGGGTGAGGATGAAGTCCTTGTGGGCCTCTCCAATGCTAAGGAACAACGAAACATAACTGTCCGAAATCCTGCTGAACAACTTATCTTGCTCCGGTCTGTTTTGAACGAATTTCTCCATTAAAACCCACCAAAAAATATCCTGTAGGATAGGCTGCAGACCCCTGAGACAGAAAGTATTTTTTCCATACCTTCATCCAACTAATATCAAAATGGAATCCCTGTGTTACTTTGTTAAGAATATGTGGCGCCTCTATTTGTCGAGGTAAGGGGGTCAGTTCCCATTCATCAAATCCAGGGAACAACGCATACTGAATAATCCCCGCTCTCCCTCCGCCCTGTCCTGATTCCTGGACTTGTTGAGGCTTTCTCACCTGTACATTTTTCACAATTTCAAGGTTTGCATCACCTGTTCCTATTTGATACTCATTTGGAACACAGGTAATACCAAATGGACCAGCCTTCCTTTCTCTCGCCTCGAGCAACATCTCACTGTATTCGGCGACTCTGTCTTCCAAACTTTTGATCTGATCTTCGACGATATCATAAGGTTCTGTATCAATCTCGATACCTTTGACAAACATCTCTAGTGTCTCTTCTTCTGAACTAAAAAGGTCTGGAAACTGAGTACGGACATCAGTAAGATTCATTTGGGAAGGAGGTAGAGGCCAGTCACCAAACCCCTGTGATTCGATCCATTCCTCGGCGGTGACGGGTGGGATATTAACCTTCCAATGAGGACGCGGAAGGTACATTATATTGTTGCATGGTGGGGGAGCTTCGTCTTTTTCTGCCATCGCTGGTGCCTGGTTCAGTTGCGAAGAAACGAGAAATGACAGATTTTCAAAAAAATCGTGACCAGAAATTCAAAATTTCGGGATTGAATTTATTGATGAGCCCAATCAAATCTATTTGCGCGCGCGTCTTCAATTTTTTTAACGCGGCGCAATATTTGCGCGTGCAAATTTATAGGCACGAGATCTAATCAGTTCCAATTTGATGAGTGACTGGATTGTTTCTGTCAATTAGATAGAGAAATTCATGACACAATGATTAAATAACTGGAAACTAATAAATTAAACCCAAATTAATACTCTAGGCCTTCCCTTAACAATAACAGTTTAGTCACCTTTTTGCATCATATCAGCAATGCTAGAGTAATACTGCAACTTCAAAACTGCCAAACATAAACACGAAGTAAACGTTCCTCACACACAAAACACACATCATCACAATTTGAGTCAAATTTACACTTATATTAAATAAAAAAGATGTAGTTTCAAAGACCTTTCCTATCCTTTTGAATGTTCTTCTTTCTCCTCTTGGCCATATATTTGTCAACTTTTCCTTCTTTCTTCAGTTCAGTAAACTTTCTCTTCAGTTCCTTCTTTCTCAACTCTCCCTTCTTCTCAAAGTAAGGGTTCTTCCCTCTTTGACTCCTGCCAGCGCCTTCTTTCTACTCTCTGCCTTTAACATCTGCCTCTCCTCCTTCAACTTCTGAGTCTGTTCCGTGGTATTAAGCCGGTTGATAACCTTTACCAGTTTGTTTCTCTCTCCCTCAGTTTTACACCCCTTCAAATCCTTCTGCAGCTTCTCTTTCTCATCAGCCCTCATCTCAGAAAGAAACCCGTACGAACTTTGAAATGTTGTCTCGTCGAATTCTCCCGACAGTCCATCGAATCTCGGGTCTCTGGTTACCGGTCGAGTACCGCTGCTGCTCTCGCCTCGTCTGATTAGTGATACTTTCTTTTTGGAGCTCATTTCCCTAGGGTGTCGTTTGTTCGATCTCTTGAAATCCCTGGGAGGTGCAGCTGTTCCCGTTTTCGTTGTTATTTTATCAAACTTTTTAGTGCCTGTACGGGGATAAGGTGTTAATTAGGATTGTAATTTACGTGTCATAGAGATTGGTTTGGGAGAGCTGCTGGTTTAAGTTGATTACAAACTCACCTATAGTCTCCCTTAACTGCATCATTTCCCCAAGAGTTAGCCCTTGGTCCGACAACATTGTGCTAAGAAGAGATCAATTCTTTAGCATAAACATATTCTAAGTAAAATCAATTTTGTAGTCAAATTCTCAAAATACCAAATAAAAACTCCATTTCACACAAACAAAAACGAGGCGAAGAGAGGGCGCGCGCGAAAATAACTCTAGTTTACACATAGCACCCCTCTCGCGCGTCACAACACAGTGTCAATAATTGCGGGACGGGGCCATCTCAGACCATCTCAGGCTCTCGGCTTATCATTTCCTTCGTCTTTTCAGCCCGTGAGTAGGCTTCTTGAAGTGTAGAAGAAGAGGTCAGACCGGCAGACAAACCAAGACCAAGACCTATAGAAAGAGTACCAGTGTAAACGGTGTGGAACACTAATTCGATCCCCGGGACAGTTCAAACAGTCACACACTACAATTACAAAACAGTAACACACAATAATTACACTCACACATACTGCAACTCTAAATGTTACACTTACTTTGAATAAACAGCATCATAGAAATGGAACACTCAAGGGGTGCCTCCTCTAACGGCAGCAGGAAACAGGGACTTGGCTCTAACAGTGACGCCTGAAAAGTCTCTATTATAATTTTGAAGTGTCGCGTCGAATCGGTAGGCAACAGTGATCCTAAAATATATTATGTACCAAAACAAGTAAAGCCGGGTTTCACACTTTCTTTTTTTGGGGGGGGGGGGGTATTAAGGGTACGCTAACCAAAAAATTTTTTCGAGTGCAGGGAAATCTCTCACCGTAGGGTTGTAGGCCATACCAAGGAGACCTCAAATATGCAATTTTAGCCCTTAAGTCGAATTCATATTTTTGCTACAGCTGTTTAAAAAATGTCATGTAAATACGTTTTTGGCATCTCAAAAATATTTTTTTAAAGATAGGAGCATGAAAATTTGGGGATTTGAAGAGGACATGAAGGTGAATAACCACAAAAAATTTTTTTGCAATCCGAGCTGATTTCCGGTCCTGAGATGGATTTCTTTTTTTCCACTTTAACGCCCTATTTGGCAAAGTTCCGAAAACATGTGAAAGCTGTAAATTGGTGAAAAGTTGCGTCTAACGATTATCTAAGTGGCCATAAATTTTGGGCGTGTCCTTATTTGAGACAAGCTGTACAGAGTTTTTTTTGTGAAAGCCGTCATTTCAGAAATAAATAAATTCCCTGTATCTCAAAAACGGCTGATCGTAGAGACCTGAGACTATGCTTAAACGATTCAGAAGGTCCGATTTTGGGGGGGTCTTCTGAGAGACATTTTGCTCCTACTTCAACCGTTTTTGCTGTAATTGCGAAAAACAAATTCTATGAAAAGGGCAAAAGCTAAACTCCAATATCCTGTAATTAGGGAATTTTGGCTAAGAAAGGACCGGAACTATGGAAAAATGTGTAACAAGCTAATTCCTTCACTATTTGGTCCATATGGGTCCCTATAATCACCAAAAACAAAATCAAAAAAATCCACGATGGCGAAGATGGGTTTTTGTTTTTCGCAATTACAGCAAAAACGGTTGAAGTAGGAGCAAAATGTCTCTCAGAAGACCCCCCCAAAATCGGACCTTCTGAATCGTTTAAGCATAGTCTCAGGTCTCTACGATCAGCCGTTTTTGAGATACAGGGAATTTATTTATTTCTGAAATGACGGCTTTCACAAAAAAAACTCTGTACAGCTTGTCTCAAATAAGGACACGCCCAAACTTTATGGCCACTTAGATAATCGTTAGACGCAACTTTTCACCAATTTACAGCTTTCACATGTTTTCGGAACTTTGCCAAATAGGGCGTTAAAGTGGAAAAAAAGAAATCCATCTCAGGACCGGAAATCAGCTCGGATTGCAAAAAAATTTTTTGTGGTTATTCACCTTCATGTCCTCTTCAAATCCCCAAATTTTCATGCTCCTATCTTTAAAAAAAATTTTTTGGGATGCCAAAAACGTATTTACATGACATTTCTTAAACAGCTGTAGCAAAAATATGAATTCGACTTAAGGGCTAAAATTGCATATTTGAGGTCTCCTTGGCATGGCCTACAACCCTACGGTGAGAGATTTCCCTGCACTCGAAAAAAATTTTTGGTTAGCGTACCCTTAAGCTGAATCAATTTTTTTCTTTCCCTGGTTATGAAACAACCATACTAAAGGTAAACCCAAACTACTATGGCCCTCACTTGGGTTTTGTGAAATTTCCCACGGTCATAACTCCACTCCATTATGAGATAAAGACTTGAAATTTGTTTTGTAGGAAGAACTCGACATGATCTCCTTCTCTATCTTATCAGGGGGTGGAGCTATGGCCGTCTAAACTCCGGTCGCGTGCAGCAAGGCCCAAGGGCCATAGTATTTTTGGTTTACCTTTAAGTACGGTCGTTTCACATCCAAATACTGGACAAGTTCGGTTCAAGAACCGGAGTCGAATCATCCTACCGCAGTCTATATCGATATAAATTTGAAGGGCTCGTTAAAAGTTACAAGTGATTGTATGTGCAGGGTATTCTAAGCTACCATGTTGGTGTTACATCAGATCAGGAACCGACCGAATCAGGAAATACTGGTCCCTGATTGGCTGATAACCAGTCACGTGACCTAAATAACGAGTTCTGATTGGTTGTTTACTTGTTTCGGTCGGTTCCTGCATCAGATGCATCTCACGAGTCACGTGATCACAACACGTGCTCTACTTAGAGAACAAAGGCATCATATCATACCGGTCGAGTAGCATACTTTTTGGTGAAATATGTTTTCCATCTGATCTCGCGACTATTGCAGACAATGTATCTCGTGTGGGTGATGCTATCTCATGTAGTATCACCCACCCTCATCCCGGATACAACACAACTGAACAAGGTACACCGGGGTGACACTACAAGCCAACCCTTGCTGGACAAGGTACACCGGGGTGACACTACAAGTCAACCCTTGCTGGACAAGGTACACCGGGGTGACACTACAAGTCAACCCTTGCTGAACAAGGTACACCGGGGTGACACTACAAGTCAACCCTTGCTGAACGAGGAACACCGGGGTGACACTACAAGTCAACCCTTGCTGGACGCGTGTCCCATAAAAGATCACAACGGATTTCTAAAGCGGGTTTGTGAAACTGGCTCGGCGAGTTGGGACGTGTTGCTTCAGTGTGAATATTCTAACCAACGCTACATGGTATGTTGTTTTTTTTGCAACGTTCAACGTTGCTTTAAAATAATCCATTCTTAAACATACCTAATTTTTAATTAAATTCAGGTTTCTCACAAAGTTGACAAGATTCACAGGACCTTAATAGTTTTAGTGAACACTACTTGCTCCAACGACACTTATATCTACCAGGTTAGTCATGTGATAGATCTGTCTACCAGGAACCGACCGAAACAAGTAAACAACCAATCAGAACTCGTTATTTAGGTCACGTGACTGGTTATCAGCCAATCAGGGATCAGTATTTCCTGATTCGGTCGGTTCCTGCTGTCTACATCATACTGTTTCAATGATGCATGTTTATCCGAGTTATCGGAATTTCTGGAGCACTTTATTACCGGGCAGTTTGCCGTGGAAAAACTTTTTTTCAGACATGTCGATTAATTGATGACTATTTTCAGGGGTGTTTGACTGTTGCAATTAGGAAGGCCGTCATGGATATACAGGATAGCATTTCCACAGTGTGGTGGATGGTGCACAAGTGTTGATTATCCGGGGAAATACCAGCAGGTGAAGAATCCAATATGGTTGTTTCAGTAGGCCACAAGAGAGCTCTATCGGCGTGGAACCGAGAGCAGATAGTACAACAAATAGAAACACGTTGGTTTACAAACAAATGTTTCGATCTTGCGATCTCATCAGTGTAATCAATTACACTGATGAGATTGCAAGATCGAAACATTTGTTTGTAAACCAACGTGTTTCTATTTGTTGCAGGTGAAGAATCCCAGTAACTGTAACAACGGGGGAGCTGAAATGGAGGTGACGGAAGTTGTTTGGGGAAACCGGAAATTCACTTATCAGGCGGGAGACATCTGCAATAAAATCTGTAACGTACCATTATCAGGCTTTGGGCCAAGCCACTTTAATAACCCTCGTAACCCATGTTATGATGAGCTTCATTGCAATGGTCTAAAGTACGGGTTCATGTGCAAAAATGAATCGATGTTCCCGAACCCATTCTCTGATTTGTGTTATGATGCGCCACCCTCTTTGTTTGAGACTAATTGTGGGGGTAATGACTATTACTTTCCCTTGTACAATGCGACACGGTGTTTTCCTTTTGAAGTTGATAACGAACAGCAAGAGACAGTGGCTCCGTACTGTATTAATGGTTTAGATCAAACGAATTGTAGTGATCCGAGCCGCGTCGCTGGCTCGTGTCTTGTTGATAAATACCCCGCCACTATCTCCTCGAATGGATTCTGTAACCCAAAACATATTGTTGTTTTATGTGATGATGGCCTTGATTCGCGGTGTCTTGAAGTAGGCCTGTTTTGTAGGGTACACAAACACTTTGTTTGTGATGGGGTTGATGATTGTTTAGCAGGGGCAGACGAACAGAGATGCTTGCTCTCTGCAAAGAAGTGTGTCCGAAGGTTTAACTTCCACCGAGGATTCCTAAGGATACCATTCCAGTGGATTTTGGATGACGATTTTGATTGTCAGGATGATATAGATGAACGGCAGGGGCACTGGATAACGTGTGGTCATGGGGTCACTACACGTTATCGAGATCACAAGAATAATTGTAGTGAGGTGTGGTGGTGTGACAAAAAAAGGGAGAACTATGTTGAGCTGGCAGAGGTTTGTGATACAATCGATAGTTGTGGCCACGAGGCGGTGATGTGTCGACAGATACATAGTAGTATTGGTGTAAGGTTTGAGTTGCCTACCTCTGGAGTTACGAAAACCTCTCCAGTCTGTCTAAAGGGTCTAAAAGGCCTTGCGAGGCAGCTAGGAGTCAACTGTGTCATTCTGACAGTAGAGCACAAGTTTGGGGGCTTCTTTGGAAAGGAAAACGAGTTGACACTAATTGCAGATGCTAAGCAAAAGGACTGTAGCTTTTATTTTGGTGAGCAGTATGTACTGATGGCATGTAGTGGCTTGTGTACTGATGCTGAGTGCCCTTTGAATACCCGACCAGTGCTACACAACTCTTGCCCAAACATAAGGAAGCGAGTTCTATCTCTCTCAGATTCAGGGTCGCTTACTCTTGTGGCATCCCAAAAGAATCACTACCATAACAACTTCTTTGTTTGTGAAAGTGGCAAGTGTATCTCCTACTCTAAGGTATGTGATACCATCGATGATTGTGGTGATGCATCGGATGAAAGAAATTGCTCCAATAATTTTAAATGTGGCTCTCAGTTCTTAGTTCTTAGCCAATTGTGTGACGGGTCGTTTGATTGTCATGATTTGTCCGATGAGTGTAACAGTAAGTGTTCCAGAAGGCTGATAAAAAGCAATGGCCTCACGATAGTAGCTGGAGTTTTTGGTAGCGTAGGATTGGGATTGAATCTCTATGTTCTTTTCAAAGATATTTTCCTTACTGGACCAGCTAAAACCCAAGGAGTGTTCATACAGCAGTCATTTGCAAGATTGATCACTCTGGGAGATATCTGTACAAATGTCTACTTGGTGTCCATGTTCGTTCTAAATCTGGTTTATGGCTCGGGATATTGCTCACAGCAATTTCAATGGCTGACAAGCATTCCCTGTATATTGTTTGGTGTCATAACCGCGACCGGAAGTGGGATTTCATCTCTCGCAATGGCCTTTTTAAGCTGTTTTCGACTCCATGGAACATCTCGTGCATTACAATTCCGAAGGGGGTTGGAGATTGATATTCGATTTCGTTGGAAGATCTACTCAATTCAGTGTGGGATCGTGCTAATATCTGGTTTGATTGCCTGTACTCCTCTCATGCCACAGCTTGAGGATAGGTTTGTAAATGGACTAGCATACCCTAGTGACATTAAGCTCTTCACTGGTTTTGTTGATAAGGCGAAACACGCAGCCATTATCCAGGGATACGTTGGAAACGATGCCAACACCAAGTCAGTTTACCGTGAAACTCGAGGACTGAGCTGGGAGACCATTAGAAAGGACGTTAAAGCTATGTTTACAAGCAAAATTACCGGGGTCGAGGGAGTTAAACAGTCGTTTTACGCCAATGATGCTTCGTGTATCTTCAAGTTCTTTGTCCTTCCCAGTGAACCTCAGGCAGTATTTGTTTGGATTTTGGGCCTTGCCATACACTGCGTCTGTTTTGTTATTGTCGTGGTTTGTCATCTGTTCATTGCAATCCTAAGTAGCAGAGAAAGTGCCGCTGCACCGCAAAATGCTCTGGATAGACACCGGCAACTTCAGAGCAAAATTTCGAGCATAATCCTCACTGATTTCTTTTGCTGGGTCCCCTTTTTGGTATGTTGTGTCCTCCACACGACCGAGGTGGTAGACATGACAGAATGGTATTCAACATTTTCCATTGCAATACTACCCCTCAACTCAGTTATGAATCCCATACTGTACACGGATCTTTACAAAAGTATCGTGGAGTGGATTTCAAACAAGATTTCGGTTTTGGTAAGCGCCATGGTGGAGAGATGGAGCAGTATTATCATGGTTATGAGGAAGCATTTTGTAAATGATGAGGATCAAGAAAATCACGAAGAGATCGAAATGGATGAGAGTGTAAAGGAAGATCATTCCACCCCACAGCAGGGAGCAGCACGTACAGTCCCCCCACAACCTAGTGACTGAGGGAGCAGCACGTACAGTCCCCCCACAACCTAGTGACTGAAGGGCGTAGATGATCAAGGTGCCTTAGATACAAGGGCCGAGCTAATACTTTTGATGTTTGGTTCTCCGTTAGGGTGCGCATAAACTGATCAAACTTGATCATTTGATCAAACTTGGACAGTAGAAACTGAAACTAATTATTCTGAATCACGTGAGCAACTCTGGCAAGTGCTCAAAGCTGAAAAAGTGTCCTAATTGAGCATGATTGGGTCAAATTGGCCACATTACGACTTTTCACCTGGAAACGACAGAAAATTATATATGTCAGGGCACTTTTCTGACTAATTGTGATACGCTGAATCACGTAACTTTCCAAGCCCTCAGAGGTCGACAAAGTGGCCTAATTGATGAGAGAGAGGGCTAACATTGAAAAGTGTTGCAAATGTGTTTATCCTCTCTCTGATGTTGTCAGAAATGTTTTTTACGCCCATTGAAGTCCTTTAAATTTTACACGTCAATTGAAGAGAAACGTGTGAAAAAGTGAACGTGAGCAAGTTGTGTAATCGCCCAACTCGCAGTTAACATGTGCACGTAAAATCTGCAGACTTGACCGGACCTTTAAAAGGGTAAGTCTCTATCTCTTATAGCCGTTATTTACGCCAAGAAAAAAATTCGCATTTTAATATGTATGGTATATTTTGAACTGTTAATTTCACGATGTTATAATTATTTAACCCTTTGATTTTATTGCTGTGAGCAAATTGTTTTAATCGTTCATAAAGGGTAGCACCAGGAAGAAATAATTGTTCCAACTTTAATTATTTTTGTTCAATGGAATACACTTAGTTTTTTAACAAACCTCAGTATATTGGCTCCCGATGGTGAAAGGGTTCTACTTCGTACGCAATTGGGGGAAATCCTAAATTAGCAGCCCTAAATTAGGGTCGATCTTTTACCAACCAGGCAGGACATCATTTAGCTAAGGCAAAGTTCTTAAAAAAACTTTGCCCTAGCAAAATGATTGTTGAAAGATCTTTCAACATACTCATTTACCCCTTTACCGTTCAGCGGGGGGAACTCAGGTTCTTCGTGCCAGCTGAGTTCTTCGAGCTCAGTCCCGTTGCCGTGGACCTGGTTGGCTGATGGTCCAGTGATTACGGTCAAATCACACCGGCTCTCTCCCCAATCTTGGGGAGTAAACTTTGCCAGAGACCTTGCCGAACTCAACTATGGCACCGAGCTCTTGCAGTGCGGCTGGTCCCTGCTGGGATTTGGTTCGGCGGTCGATTGATGAGCGGTTGGTTGACGATTGATATCAGTCGTTGATCGATCGTTTGTCGGTCGGTCGTCGGGCTGAGTCTTAGTGAGGATCCCGGTTGAACTGATAATCTCACCCCAGCCAGTAACCTTGTTACACATGGCAACCCATGATTTGTAATCACCGAGGGCCTCTGCCTACTAGGCATGCCTGATGACCAGGAAACGACCGAACCGGGTTTTTTTCCACCGAACCGAACCGAACCGAATTTGAAAAACTTTTTTACCGAACCGAACCGAACCGAACCGAACCGAATTTCGGTAACCGAACCGAACCGAACCGAACCATACAAAACTTTTTCTGTATAAATGTTTCTCTAAAAAGTCATGGAGAGCACCGATCAAGGTATTGAGAATCATTCTCTGAAATTTTGTTAAAAAATGTTTGAAAAAATTTCAAAGTCAATTTTGTGAAAAAATTTTCAAAGTCAATTTTATCGTAAATTTTCTATGTCAATTTTTGCGTACGAATCGTGTTTCGAATCGGCAATGCTATACGGGAATGGTATTGCTAATTAGCAGGATTAAACGAACCATGAATCGTGTCTCTCTAAATTTCCTAATTAGATTTGATGGGGGATCACGTATCAGCACAATCCATCTCGGACCCACTAATTACCAACATCACTCCCGTTTAGTATTGTCGATTAGAAACACGATTCGTATACCATAATTTACTTAAAATATTTTTCACAAAAAAAATTTCACAAAATTTCAGGTAATGATTCTCAATACCTTGATCGATGCTCTCCATGAATTTTTAGAGAAACATTTAATTTTGTGAAAAATCTTTGTAAAATATTTCAAAGTCAATTTCGGAAAAAAAAATTCTATGTCAATTTTGCCGTACGAATCGTGTTGCGAATCGGTGATGCTATGCGGCAGTGCTCTCGCTAATTAGCAGGATTTATTGAAACATGAATCGTTTCCCCTAAACTTCCTAATTAGATTTGATGGGGGATCACGTATCAGCATAATCCATCTCGGACCCACTAAATAGCAACATCACTCCCGCTTAGCAATACCGATTCGAAACACGATTCGTACGCAAAAATTGACATAGAAAATTTTCCATAAAATTGACTTCGAAATATTTTCCAAACTTTTTTACAAAATTTCAGAGAATGATTCTTAACACCTTGATCGGTGCTCTCCATGAATTTTTTGAAAAAAAAGTTTCTGAATTTGTTGACGCTCTCATGAGGACACGATTCGACGGGAAGTCAGGTATCAAATCAATCCATATCGAACCCGCTAACTAGCGAAATCATTTCCACATAGCACCACCGATTCGAAATAGGGTTAATACGGCGAAATTGACATTGAAATCCATACAATTTTCGTGAAATAATTGAAAAATTTTGCATGAAAAAGCCCGATTTCTGGGCATTTTTTGACCAAAAAATTCGGTGGTTCGGCCAAAATTTCCTACCGAACCGAACCGAACCGAACCGCCCAAAAAACACCGAATTTCCGAACCGAACCGAACCGAACCGAATATTCGGTCGCTTCCTGCTGATGACCCTTCGGCTGTCTCCCATTTAATTATGGGGGTAAATTCTACGCCAGAGAACTAGCCTCCCTCAATTATGGCAACCCATGATTTGTAATCACCCGGCAGCTGTAGCCTTTAAAACAGCCCTCCTGTCCAACATCCCATATTGGTCGGACGGAGGTTACCTTCTCTCGCAAAAATAGGGGTTATTCCCCTGGGGAACCTCTGCCCAAATTTTTGCCACATACTACTTTTGCAATATATCTAGAACAATCCTTCTCACTAACAAACAGATCAAGCAACACACTTGATTTGGTAAAATTCTCCAAAAGTAACCTAGCCAAAAGTAACCTATTCGATTAAACCATCCCCAACCATCCCGACCTGAAAGAAGTAGCAAACCACAGGGCAAGAATCGCTACGGCCGGGGAATTCCAACAAAACCACATCATAAGGGACCCACGATTAAGGTAGGGCAGGTCTGGGCCATAACAAAGGGCCACCTCCGCCGTATGGCAAGTAATTACCCCGCAATAGTGCAACCCCTGGGAGCTGATAATTTGCCAAATGCTCACCAGAAGTTTACATAAGCGTTTTTCATGCTTATCTGTGCTTGCTAAGAAATTAGCTGTCCGGACCCCCAGGTTGCATGCTGATAAGTACTGCTAGCGGTTTTGACCAAAGACCTGAGGTGTGATAAGATATTTCAGCCGTCACCGATTAGATGGTGAACCCACGGTATTGTCATATCCGGCAACCCACCTACCTCTACAGCTCCCTGGAGCAGTAGTAACCAAAGACCAGTCTGTGAGACAGGTAAATTCCATCCATTGTCCTGACAATATAGGTATGTCAGTCTAATATTAGATTCACTGTATCAAATACTCTTCTTGTGATGCCGGCGAAGGTTCGAGGGAAATGTTGAGCTTGCTCGACAAAATACCAGGACCCAAACCGGAACAACATCAACATTATCCCTACGTGTGGGGGACGGTGGCGAAGAGTGATATTAATATAGGTTGTCTGCCGACCATTGTGGGGCAGTAAAGTGGGAGGAATGACGGGCGGTGCAAAACACACACACACACACACCCCTTTACCGTTGTGCTGTTGCACCTCCCCCGCGGTAGTATGAACAATACAACTTTACCGATACTTTTCGTAAATCGTGACAGATGATCTAAAATGCTTTTAAAAGGCGCCTGTGATGAAAAGTATTTAAAGGCTGCTCCTTTTTGATTTGAATGATCAGAGCACTCGAGACTTGTTGGCTCCCCGACACGACCGGCGAACCGTTCTGTTTCACTCTTTTGGAAGTTTGTGAATATTGGGGGGGGGGGGTCCAGCCCTTAAAAAAAGCTAAGCCATCGGCCAAAATCAGGGTACCACTAGCCTTTTTTAAGCTTTTTTAGCCTTTTTTAGCTTTTTTTAGCTTTTTAACCCTTTTTTGCCTTTTTTAGCTTTTATTAGCCTTTTTTAGCTTTTTATAGGCTAAAAAAAGCTAAAAAAAAGCTAAAAAGGGCTAAAATTGAGTTCTTAGTGAATTCATATTATATAGGTTCGAATCCCGCTGACGCTAATTTTTTTAACTTTTATTATAACGTTTTATAACGTTTTTGAACTTTTTTAAAACATTTTTAAACTATTTTTATCAAATTAAAATAATATTTTTATCGAAAAAATCTCGCCAGAAAATGGCAGTAGGGGTAGATACAGAAATTGCTATGTATGGACATAAACGGTTGAGTATGGTAAAACAAGGTGCAGGAAATGAACAAATACAGTCAATAGGCGTCCGGAAGGATGAAAATTTAATGGAAAAGTGTCAAGATGAATGCTGAAAAAAAGATAAAAAGTAGGGCTAAAAAAGCTAAAAAAAGCCAACATAAAAAAAGCCATCGACCAAAATCAGGGTACCTTTAGCTTTTTTAGGGCTGGACCCCCCCCCCCCCCCCAATATTTTTATTTTAACAATTCACCTATGTATATATATAATATGACCCATTAATAGGTAATTACCTCCTTGCCACCCGTCTGAAGGGTAGCTCTCAGGTCAACTGAGGCATCGTTTCTCCACGATTGGCGGGCAGATATCACCAGGCTAGGAACCACAGTGTTCTCTGAGAGTGAGTCAGATTATTAGGTAGTTTTAATTACAATTATCTGTCAAATCAACTTATATATGCAGAAAATAAACAACGATATAATATACAATCGTAACACAGACAGAAGGTTTCGAGAACACTGTGTTCAGTGTTTTATCGATCTAAAGGTATGTAATACCATTAAACGCAGTTGGTGGTAGAGGCTTTCTGGTATAGAATGATTCATAGTAACGGTGATAGTTGTTCACATTTCCATTTGACAGCATTCGGTGAATCAGGTACCTCCTAAACATACACGGTTACAGCTGTTGTAGTGTAAACAGTGGTTATAGAGAGCGGTACTAGAGACAGATCTGTTGAATAGTTTTCAGTTCTTAGAACTGCGTTCTAGGATGGGGTTGGAAGATGGGGGAGAGAACACACTACCTAGAATCAGATAAGATGGGGGTGGGAGAGGCAGGATGGGGTTGGAAGGTGGGGGAGAGAACACACTACCTAGAATCAGATAAGATGGGGGAGAGAACACACTACCTAGAATCAGATAAGATGGGGGTGGGAGAGGCAGGTAGGGGAGTGGGGGAGAGAACACACTACCTAGAATCAGATAAGATGGGGGTGGGAGAGGCAGATCTTCCGAAATGTTTGTCAAGTAGCGTGTTAGCCATCTCACCGGGTTTCTCGTTTCTAATAGAAAACATTTCACTCGGCTTAGTCACCTGTAACATATTATGGGATGATACAAGGGAACTCATGTAATGTTATAACATTGAACACACGGAATTCATTTTATAACACGGGTGCACTAGCTTAACACGGAAATCAAGTTGAACGTCAACGTCGTTCATTCGTTCAGAAAGGGAGAAGGAAAGAGACCAATGAAAACCCCGGACAAAAGGGGTCACCTTTCAGCCAATTAATTCCTGTTAGTTTTTGTGCAATTACCAACATGTAAATTGTTTGATGAAAAGCCCGCCGGATAAAATTGACACAACTTAGGCGATGTTATAACTTGGGCGTTATACTGTTAAACCTACCAGGAACCGACCGAAACAAGTAAAAAACCAATCAGAACTCGTTATTTAGGTCACGTGACTGGTTATCAGCCAATCAGGGACCAGTATTTCCTGATTCGGTCGGTTCCTGAAACCTACCATGTCGGTAATCTTGTCTTGTGTCCACTTGGTCCAACTCTCAAAGTCATTGGTTGCCTCCACCAGTATCACACCCAACACAGTCTTGGTGTGGGTCGTCATGTATCGCATTGCTGAAGAGAGGGAGAAGGAGAGAGAGAGAGAGAGAGAGAGAGAGAGAGAGAGAGAGAGAGAGAGAGAGAGAGAGAGAGAGAGAGATAGAGAGAGAGAGGGAGAGGGAGAGGGAGAGAGGAGAGAGAGAGAGAGCTCTAGAGAGAGAGAGAGAGAGAGAGAGCTCTAGAGAGAGAGAGAGAGAGAGAGAAAGAGAGACAAACAAATAAGCAGACAGACAAACAGACAGACAGATAAACAGACAGACAGATCATTACCAATGTTGGCTCCAGCACCCACTCCCAGCAGTACCATCTTGTCAGTAATGCTACAGGATGTCCTGACGTGAGCAATAATGGAGGCTAGTTCATCTAGAGTAGGAACGGGGCCTGTAACATCACCTGCCCCTTCCTCACATCCTGCGGGGATAAAGTGACACGTCACGAATATTGATTGACGTCACGAATAGTGAATGACAGTCACGAATTGTGAATGACGTCACGAATTTAGGGAGTGACGTCACGAATACTAAATGTCGTCAGAGATGGGAGGGATAACGTCAAAGGAGGCTATTTCAACCTATTCATACCAGGTAAATCAATGTGATACGTTCTGAACTGTGCTAGAAACCTCGCCGCCTCTTCTCCACTCTTTTGAAATGTCTGAAACTGGGAGACGTGATCAAAGCCAAAATCATGAAGAGTAACAAGTGGAAAGAGAGATGGGTTATCAGGATCCCCGGACATCGTGACGGTGACAGGCCCACAGTTGGTGTCCACTCTAAGGGTGGTGGTGGGGGCTGAGGAGGGGGTATAACCCAGCCTTATCTCTTGGAGCTCCGTCATTGCTAGAGAGGAGGATATATTGAGGTAAATATTACAGTAGTAGGGAGGGTAGGGTGTGACAAACAGTACAGTACTACATCATGTAATCTACACGTAGAGAGGAGGATATTGAGGCAAATAGTGCAGTAGTAGGGAGAGTGCTTAGGGAGAGTGCTTCTGAGGCAAGTAGTGCAGTAGAGAGAGTGTGGTTAGTGTAGTTACTAGTAGGATGAGTGAAGTTGGAGAGAGAGTGGGAACTCTAAAACATCATTTTATAACGAGGTCATGTTGTCGTTGATAAAATAGAGAGATAAAATAATCCTCGCACACATAGAACTGGGTAAAAATAAATAAAACACTCTGTGCGAGGGCAGTTCTAACACGCATGATAGCAACTCTATAGGAAGTCCTTTCCACCCCATTCTCTCTCTCTCTGGGAGATAGCTGGGAATTCGTTAATTCCCTGCAGGGAGATAGAATAGTCCCCTAGAACACTCTGGGAGATTGATCCACGCACTTCCCTCCTTAGAAAGCGTATGTAGTCCTCATGTCTTCGAGTTTCTTGCTCACCTCCCCTGGTTGTCTGTCTAGTTCACTGGCTACTGCACGGCGTTTAGTGGGCTCTAGACTATTGTATACCTCACACAAATCACCGTCAACCACACCTGTGGGGAAATGTATATTGGATCCAGGTGGAAATGTACAGTATTTTGGATGGTGGTACAAAACACCTTACCTTTTACAGGAATGTAACCGGGGGGGGGGGGCGGGTTCAGGATTAAGTGGTCGGACGTATATGCCTAAAAATTGCTTAAGTGGTCAAAATCCAAAAGGACCCCCCATCCCCTAAAATTGACCACTTAATCAGTTTCTTTTAGTGGTTAAACCCCAAATAGACCGCTAAACCCCCAAAATTTACCGAAAAACTAGCTTTTTTGCCCAAAAAATGGCAAAATTTAGGCTGTTTTCTGGGAACAAAACAAAAAAATTTTCGCGCATGAGAAAATTGAAATTTGAATTTTGAAAATTGAAAATTTTTCAGGTCTACCTCGAAGAATCTCAATTTTTACCGAAAATTGACCAAATTTGGCCAAAACATGACCATTTAGCGAAAAACACTAAGTGGCAATTTTGAAAAAACACCCACCCCCTTAAGTGGCATATACGTCCGAACCATTTATCCTGAACCCCCCCCCCCCCCCCCCGATGTAACTGCTCCTATATAGGCCAGATCTGATCTCTTACCTTTTACAGGAATGTAACTGCTCCTATATAGGTCAGATCTGATATCTTACCTTTTACAGGAATGTAACTGCTCCTATAGGTCAGATGATCTCTTACCTTTTACAGGAATGAAACTGCTCCTATATAGGTCAGATGATCTCTTACCTTTTACAGGAATGTAACTGCTCCTATAGGTCAGCTGATCTCTTACCTTTTACAGGAATGTAACTGCTCCTATAGGTCAGCTGATCTCTTACCTTTTACAGGAATGTAACTGCTCCTATATAGGTCAGATGATCTCTTACCTTTTACAGGAATGTAACTGCTCCTATATAGGTCAGCTGATATCTTACCTTTTACAGGAATGTAACTGCTCCTATATAGGTCAGATGATCCCTTACCTTTTACAGGAATGTAACTGCTCCTATAGGTCAGATGATCTCTTCCACAGATCGGAGAGCTCTCGTTCCTCATATGCATTTCAAGGTGCTGGAAGAAGTCGATGTCCTCTCTACTGGTGAAAGGTACAAACATGCCAATGGTACCAGAGAGAGTTGCGTAGACAAGAGCTTCGGAGCCACCAGGGATCAGGGTAGCTAGGTCCAAGTAGCTCACAGCCTCACCAATATGGAACATGGACAACATATCGAGCTTCTGTGAGGCCCCATTCAGTAGGCCCCTGTCCCAAATGGACTTGCTTCCTGTGGGATCATCCTCTATGAAATCCCGGGCATCCTGGGAGAGTCTCAGAACAGCTAGATTTCCAAACTTGTCTGCTACAGCTACAGTGTAGTAGTCAAGTAACGTTGCCTGGGTTACCCACCGGGGCATAGTATCGTCGGCAAACACGCTCATTGCATTCTCACTTTGTCTGTATCGGAGGAAATGGACCGATTCCTGATTATCCGAGACTAGGATCCTCTGGCCACTGCACTTGATACCCACAATGTGGTTTGGTATTTGCTTGTTCTCACATTTCCTCAGCAGTTTCCTCTTCCCTAGATCGTAGATTCGGAGGAGTTTGCCGACCCCCACCAGGAGTCGGCCACTAAAGGAGCACAGTGCTGTGGGAATATCATCGACAGGTGTTTTATGTACCAGTTCTAGATGGCACCCATCATCAACGAGACGGTAACAGTACAGGTAACCCCCTGAGCTACTTCGCGGGGCTAGGGACATCTCCTTAACTGTCCCAACGACAACATAAACAGCCCCCGGAATGGGAGAGTTATTGAACTGACAGACACAGACACTAAATGCCGCCTCGTTCTGCTCAAACTTGATAATTTCAAGGGTTTCCTGCTTGATGGGGTTCAAGATTCGGATCTGGGAGGCCCATGTGGAGGCCCCCGCTTTGGGGGAGGTGAACGTCTCCTCAGCTAGGTCGTCTGTAAGGAACTGTTCCGCTAGTTTAACAACCTCAACCCGACTGCTCTCATCTGCGGTCTCTATCATTTCCTCCGCTATTTGCTGCTTCCTCTGCAACTTGCTCGCTTCAGTGAACGTGTTGTGATCTGTCTCTATCATGATCATATTGCTACTCTCATCATCAACTACAAACTTCCGTGGGGTGTATTTTAGTGGCATGGTAACTTGGTTAAATATCGCCCCCAGTTTTTCCAGGGCGAGAATCCTCAGAGTATTGGTTGATATGGCAACTATACCCTGAGAGCACTGCTCACTACTGAAACCACACGCGTACTCGAGGGCGTCATAAGACAGGGGCGAGAGGTGGAATCTACTCTGGTAGAAGTAGCTCAGCCATGACCTACTAGAGATAGCGAGAACGGCATCAAACCCTTGAACGGGGATCCTAAACAGTTTCACCGCCCTCGTTCCCAGATATCTGGTTCTGGTGTCAGATAGCTCGCCAGTAACACCGTCCATAACAGTCCTCAGTAGGACCCCAATAGAGAGACCAATATTGAGGAACATTAGTAGTGGTGTTAGTACCACTACTGTCATCTTGGGCTCCCATATCCACAATACACAGAGACTCCGGTCGGGCAGGAAGGGCCTGGGTGCTCAGCGGTGTTAGACAGTCGTTAGTATCTAGAGATATTATCCTAACCGTCTCATCAGCCAGGCCCACAGCTAGGAACCGAGCTCTCTGCTCCCCCTGGGGAACCTTAGGAAGTGCCATACATATCACCTCACTGTTCAACTCCTTTCTCTCCGTATACTCGTTCAGTTGTACCAGTTGTATCCATCTCAAAGTACACAATCTCCCCGCCACTGAGAGCAATAACAACCTGTACGCTGGTTCACCGCACACCTAACAATGTACTTCTTCCCAGGACTCTTCCACTCAGTTGATCCTCCTATCACTTCTAATGTGTCTGATGCCATCGGGGTATATCTGGAGGAGGGCGTCGTTACCGATACTACTACAACTTAGTGTTGGCTGTAGTGCCAAGGAATCCACTGTCAGTCACCTCCTCCACCGTCTCCCCGATACTTAGAACCAGAGGTGGCATTCACAAAGGAGACTATGATGTAACTATCGAAATCATCGTGAACACTCGTCTTCACAGTCCAAACGGCGTTGGGAGAACCGGGGAGGTCTGAGACGGCCATCTCAGATACCTCGAGACCGTGTCGGAGGACCCGGAGGGAGGATCGGGGTCCACGGCCACATACGGCATACAGTTGAGGGGTATCCTCATTGGCGAGATCGGATATAGCACAATGTAGGATGGGAGACAGGGAGTCCATTTCATCCACTAGGACCTGGGGGAGAGAGATAATATTATGATTAATTTAGGGGGTTGAGAGAAAGTTAGCTATTTCCCTGGTTAAATCAATTTTTATTAAGTGATTGTGATATTTCTCTTGACCAGACATTTGCTTAGCAGGGGCAATTTTTGAAAGATAAATACTTTTCAGCTATAGTGCTGGTAACTAATACAATCTGCTTACCAGGTTTTTGATGGGTCGAGGCTGGAAGAAGAACGTTTCTCCCTCTTCTAAAGGCATTGCAGATGAGAACTCTGGTTCTCCGTCGTCTTCACCCAAATGAGCGATCTGGGGATAGTAGGGGATTAGTTAGTAGAGAATCGAAATCTGGTGACATTAGGGGGGGGGGGCTTAGTAGGTGACAATAGTAGGGGCATTATGGGGGGACAGATTCACGGATGTTAGGGCCACCATCTAGATGCATTTATGCCATGATTTCCTTTCTTCAGAGCTTCACGCGACAGGGAAATTCAGCGTTATGTTAGAACTTGTGTTGGAATAGAAATGATCTTGTTTGAATCTCTCTGCATGGTGCTGAACATAATATTTTCATGTGTTTTTTACTACATATTCATTGTTGTCCTACTTTATATTCTTCAACTCAAATTTATTCAACAATCTCTCTATCTTTTAGTGTCTTACCCTCTGCCTTCCCCACAGACCCCACCTCCAAAGCTAGGGGGCAGGATTGTTGATTTGTTGTGTAGCATTTCTCTGTTGCTACACAACAGTCATGACAGGACAGTCCTGTCCAATTATAATGCTACAAAGCTTTATCCCATTATAACGGGGCAGAATTTTTGTGTAGCCGCTCTCTCTTGCTTAGCGTTGTTGTGTTCAATGCTCTCTGGCTCCCTCTTCTAAATAACTCATCACGGCTCTCCCTTCCCAATAAAGCTTAGCTTTCTCAACTACAGCTCTCCCGGGGGCCAGGGAGGAAAAAATAGTACTAAGACACAGAAAGCTAAGTGTTCTTCGGAGGGGGGAGAGAGAGAGAGAGAGAGAGAGAGAGAGAGAGCGCACGAGAGAGCGCACGAGAGAGAGAAAGGGGGGGGGCAAGGGAGAGCCTAGATGAGTTATTTAGGGGAGGGAGCTAAAGAGCATTGAACACAACTACGCTAAGCAAGAGAGAGAGAACAATCCTGCCCCGTTATAATGGGGATAAGCTTTGTAGCATTATAACTGGACAGGACTGTTGTGTCTCTCTTAGTACTATTTTTCTTCTCCCTACTATTTTTCTTCTCCCTACTATTTTTCTTCTCCCTACTATTTTTCTTCTCCCTACTATTTTTATTCCCCCTACTATTTTCCCCCCGCCCGGATGCCTTTTGCAAAAAGGCATTGGGGTTTAGAAATCTAAACGGACATAGTGACTACCTGTAGCAAGTCAGCTCTCTTGTCCCGTTTCAGGTTGCGAGGGGCAACATGTAGCAACTAGAGCTGAGCCGTGCACACAACAACAACCTGCTCCTTCATAAACCACTTCATTGACACGTTTTTAGGAAATGTGTGGAACGCAATTCCGCAATGTGGCGCGCAATTTAGCGCTACTAAACACAAGGATTTGTTCTATACTGTTTGCGTGATCTATAAATGATCCGAAATGTCTGTCCCGCCTTCGTGTTATAAATGAAACCTTGGCGGGTAAACATAGCATTATGAAACATAATGCATTAATTCTTGTTCTTCTCCCTACTATTTTTCTTCTCCCTACTATTTTTCTTCTCCCTACTATTTTTCTTCTCCCTAGCACTAGAGGGTTTTAGGACTACAGGGGGACTACAGCTGTACGGGCATCTCGATTTACCGGGCAAAACATATCGGGGTCCGAATATATTATATATTAGGTCATTCCATAAAGAATTTCGTGTCCCGATATCTTGGGACCTATTAGAGATAGAGACTTCTACCTAGTTTTAACTTGTTCAGTGGACGATTCTCTACCTGGAAACATGTTTGGAATAGTATACGACCATTTGAAGTGCTCGAAAATTGGTGCTATGACACCGGAAGTCGTGCTGCCGCTGCACGGGGTTCCCAGAGTTTTTCAAACGCCGCTGGAACAGAGCCGGTACACATTTTTTACTTTCTACAGTGCTCAATCGATAGCCCATTGTCTAAGGATGAGATATATATGTGATTTGGGTCTCGACGCGTTGCCTAAAAATCTCTAGGACAGTAAATGTAACATCAAAAATCGAAAAAGTGCAAAATCTGACCTCAATTTTCGGCCTGTTTTGGGGGTATCTTCGAAAACGTCAATTACTCACTTTTATATGTTGACAAATCAAATAATTGGCTTCACTATGGCATAGAACTTACTTGGAACTATCTTTTACTGCAAAGTTTTTGATTATAAGCCACTCCTATGAAACGTGAAGGGACCCGGAAGTGAAATTTTCTAATTTTTACCAAATTTTTTTGGAGGCCCATTGCTCAGCCGCGAATAAAGCTAGGATCTTCTAATACGTCTTAAACGAAAGAGAATTGTCTAATGAACAAGCTTGATGCAATAAAACATCCCACAGATGCAATATTTAAGAAGTACAGCAGTTTCAGTACTATGCGCGTTTTTCCCGTGCAGCGGCAATTTGAGTTCAATTTTTTCCGGGTTCGCCGAGAGCCACCCCTGATCAAAAATTTCAAAATAACTACTGTTGTGAGTAGTCAAGAGCTCAATTAACAAGCTAGAAAAGGGTCTATGTGAATATCTTGAGTACTTTCGAAAATATCGGGACACGAAATTCTTTATGGAACGACCTAATATGTACCTTTATTATACTCCTTTTCTTGAACTAAATCACAAGGATTTGCTTTATAATATTGTCTGTTTGCACCCCTACCACAACTTATAGGCTATGATTTCCTTTCCTCAAAGCTTCACACAGTTTAATGCAAACAATCTTGTTATATTTGAAATGCATTCGAATGTCAGCAGTTAAGTTAGATACCGCTGCAATGAACTCAATTACATAATATACTATTTCAGTACCGCTGCGTCATTAGATCAAATAGCTATAGGATCCAAACTCTCCAGACACATCGCAAGTACTAAATATCAGTATAGAACACCCCGTGCCTGAACAAAGTTTAACCTCGGATGAAAAATGTACACTAAGCGGACTTCACTAGGGTCTTCAGATAGGTATTTGGAGTGGAAAAATGTAAAAAACACCCCAATTTTATGAAAAGTTTTTTCTCTACATGGATTTTAAAATGGGTCGTTTTGACTGTAAAAACGGCTTAAAAACCATGCTGTGTGCAGATTTATTGTCCTCTTCCGGTAAAATGGTTGTACCTGACCCGGTTTTGCATGTAGAATCGATTGCCGGTGAAGAGAAATCTCTAAAACGACTGAAAAATTGTCAAAATTTGATTTTTGACGTTTTTTTGAGGGTTTTTCGCCCCTAATCCCATCATGATATCAAGATAGAAAATTTTCACTAGTGCCAAACGTTAAAATGGACATTTTTCTACCGGATCCCAAAAGTTTCAGATAAATCCAATGAAAGGGTAACATTTGGCAAACTATTGAAAGTGGCTAGATGAGAGAAAGTGAACTTGAACTTAATTTTTTCACAATTTTTGCCTTTTTGACCAACTTCTGATTGAAATGGCCAATCAGGATCATGCTCACGCTAAAGAAGGGACAATTTCCTACTAAAATGCAAATTTTCATGCCGATGCGACATCAGGTCATGGATTTATAGTAAATTTAAGCGAGCTAACTAGGCTATTTCTACTGTCAGAAAAGGTCAATTTTTCTAATTTTCGGGTCAATTAGCAATAAAAAAGGGTACCCGACCTATTTTTCACCGAAGAATTAATTTCCGATGGAGTTGGACCTCTAGATCGCCAGGACAATTGAAGAAAACGAATATTTCAGTTTTTTTGGGAAAATATCCAGAAAATGAGTAAAAAAACAAAAAATTGACATAAACCTATTTTCCCGGAGATTAAGAGCTTCAATTCCATTTTAAATCGATTTTACGTGAAAAAATTGGGCTGGGAACCCTTTTTATTGCCGATTGATACTAAAATAGGAAAAATTACCATTTTCTGGCTATTTCCCCAAAAAAACTGAAATATTCGTTTTCTTCAATTTTCCTGGCGATCTAGAGGTCCAACTCCATCGGAAACTAATTCTACGGGCAAAAATAGGTGGGGTACCCTTTTTTACTGCCAATTGACCCGAAAATAAGAAAAATTGACCTTTTCTGATAGTAGAAATAGCCTAGTTAGCTCGCTTAAATTTACTATAAATCCATGACCTGATGTCGCATCGGCATGAAAATTTGCATTTTAGTAGGAAATTGTCCCTTCTTTAGCGTGAGCATGATCCTGATTGGCCATTTCAATCAGAAGTTGGTCAAAAAGGCAAAAATTGTGAAAAAATTAAGTTCAAGTTCACTTTCTCTCATCTAGCCACTTTCAATAGTTTGCCAAATGTTACCCTTTCATTGGATTTATCTGAAACTTTGGGATCCGGTAGAAAAATGTCCATTTTAACGTTTGGCACTAGTGAAAATTTTCTATCTTGATATCATGATGGGATTAGGGGCGAAAAACCCTCAAAAAACGTCAAAAAATCAAATTTTGACCATTTTTCAGTCGTTTTAGAGATTTCTCTTCACCGGCAATCGATTCTACATGCAAAACCAGGTCAGGTACAACCATTTTACCGGAAGAGGACAATAAATCTGCACACAGCATGGTTTTTAAGCCGTTTTTACAGTCAAAACGACGCATTTTAAAATCCATGTAGAGAAAAAACTTTTCATAAAATTGGGGTGTTTTTTTACATTTTTCCACTCCAAATACCTATCTGAAGACCCTAGTGAAGTCCGCTTAGTGTACATTTTTCATCCGAGGTTAAACTTTGTTCAGGCACGGGGTGAGAAGTACAGTCGGACCCCGATTTAGTGGCATCCTCGGGAGAGAAAAATCCTGCCACTAAATCGGGGTGTCACTAAATCGGGGTCAAATAATGTTAATTTCCTATATCGGGGGAAAAAAATCCTGCCACTAAATCGGGGTGCCACTAAATCGGGGTCCGACTGTATAGACGTACATTGCGTTTCATTCTTAATTAAACATTGTAGTTGGACGTCATGTAGGTCTCTTTAAACTTTATGTTGTAACATATAATTAGCAGAGATTAACTCAACACCATGTTAGCAGTTTATTTAACACCCTCCTATTATTAAGTGATATGTGTGTTACCATGATACGCCTCCTTCTCTTTACAGCTACATTGTGTGGAACAGTTGTTCTAACAGGTTTGTCACATAAAATTACGCATCAAATAAATATTTTACTTTTTTGGGAGAACACTAGCTCTCAGTAGGTAGTAGGAATTAAATTTAATGCGTTTTTGAGCAACACGTCAAATGTAATTATAGTTTATAAAATTTTCCATACATTTCCACAACAATTTATTGTATTTTAGACTGGATAGCTGTCGAGCGGGGTGAGAAGATACCCTGGAACCTGGAGGCAATAACTCTCCAGATAAAGACGGACTCTTCATTGGGCAGTAGCGAGTTGATACAGATACCGATGCTTGACAAGGAGAGCAACAAGATCGGTATAACTGTGGCTGTAAGGTTTTTTTCCACAATCAGGTATAAAATATTCAAATGCACCAGCGAATTCGCAGACCTGCCAGTGCAACCCCCGGAAGAGGTGGATAAGATCTGGACGATCACCAAAACAGAGACCGCCTGGATCATCACATGTAACAATGTGGAGGTGCTGAACTACCTGTTTGCAGATAGTTCAGACAGCGAATGTGGTAGTGATGTGGAGGGGATCTCATTTAGCAGTAACTTTGACACAGCATCTGACTTCTACAAAGCGGGTAAGGGTCTAAAATTTATATCACTTCTAGTATTACAGTAGAGTTCGGACCCCGATAACCGATTTACCGCCATTATATACCATTATTAGCAGTCTGACAGCTGTGGACAGCCAGGAAACAATCTTAGCTCGCACCCCGTCCTGGAAAACATTTCTTACTGATATCCTCTCAATTGCGACTAAACTATGATACATTAATTCCCCTGCAATAAACTCACGGGCTACCCTTTCCCTAATTTAGGATTGGAGTGTCCAGCATTTACTGTTGATGGATCGACACAAGGAAAGTGGACTGTCTCACTAACAGGGACAACTGCCACCATTGAATGTGCTGCCACCCATATCCTCGTTGGAAGAACAACACTGACTTGTCAGCAGGATGGATCATGGTCAAGTGATGTCCCAAAGTGCGATAGAATTGGTTAGTTTTGAAATTCAATTTATGAAATGTACATATTATTACCGTACGGTATTTAAGGTAAAAAGGGGGTTCTATTGGTAGAGGACAGATGTTTATTATTCATCATTAGATGGCTATCGGACCCTCATCCTCTGAGGCCCCAGACATGACCATCTGTATGTCAGTAATCGCTAATCACCTTCCCGGTGTCCGAGATAGAGGAATATGGGAAGACGATTCCCGTCGGCCAAATTTAATTTCGGCCATTTTTCACACAAATGACACAGTGTGTTCACCTGGCACTCCTTAGTTTTTTGGACCGAAATTCATGTCTGGGGGACGCTGGTAACGATTTCTAGGCTATCACGCACAAAATCAGACGCCGCGCGAAAATCGGTTCAAATCTACCTGTCTTACCTCAAAATAACGGGAATATTTCGGTCTCTGGCCGAAATCTTCCCCCTCTCCTTGGCCGAAAAGCGCGCATAAAGGATAAATACATTCCTGATTGCAATTTATCAAGCGCTGAGGTGGCCTAGCGGTGTAGAGCTCGCCTATCTAGCGGGAGACCCGGGTTCGAATCCCGAACGGGTCCGGGGTGAAGATACTTTTTTTAAAACTTTCTAAATGACTTATAAAGATGGTGCCCTGCTGACAGCGATATTTATTGAACTGCTGAATACTAGTCAGCTTGTTCAGTATGCTGCCTCGCCTTTAATTTGCTTCAGCCACGGAAAATCGGTCGATTTTGGGAATGGCCTACGGCCATTCCCGGCCACTTTAAACCCCCCGGACACCGGGATCACGTTTACCAATTATTGCGTTTCAGACTGGACAGATGTAGAGATTGGGGTGAATATACCCAGGGACCTAGAGAGAACACCTTGCCAGATAAAGACGGACTCTACACTGGGTAGTGATGAGACGATCGTCGTGGCGATGCGTGAAAAGGACGGCACCTTTATCAGTCGTGTGCAAGTGTTGTTCTCCTCCCCAATGCAGTATAAGATACAATCCTGCAGTAGCAGTTACAAAGACCTGCCAGTTCAGCCGCCTGTGGAGGTGGATAAGATCTGGACGATTGCCAAAACAGAGACCGCCCTCATCATCACATGCAATAATGTTGAGGTGCTGAACTACCTGTTAGCAGATAGTTCAGATAGCCGCTGTGTTCCAACGCTAGGTGGTAATGTTGTGGAGCAGATCGACTTTACCCCTAAGGATACCGCATCCGACTTCTACAGAGCAGGTAAGGATCAATATTTGATGCATACCATTTAATAATACACCACAATGTAGAATGCGTGCAAGTGATGCCATTTAACTAAGGCCATATTATCAGACAGTCTGACATCCAGGGAATAATTTCAGTTCGCTACCCGTATTGGAAGGCAGTTGTCCCTGATATCACTATCACCTGGGATTTAGAGGAAAAACCCCTCTTCATCAAGACAGACTCTCTATTTGGCAGTGGAGATCAATTGAGGTTCTTTACCAATGATGATAACGGCACTCGCCTGGCCAATTTCGCCCTTAATTTCACCTCTCCAACAATCACGTACAAGCTAGGAAAGTGCGAGTTCAACGAGGAACGTTGGATCACCGATGTCTTAGCAGAGCCCCCCGCTGATAAACATAAAGTTTGGAGGATTGCCAAGAATTCCAGCTCCCTCACTGTGACTTGCAATGCAGTGGACGTTTTGGTGATCTCATTCTCTAATAGCAGTAATAAGGCAGACTGCATGGCGAGATGGGAGGGTGATGTTGTCGGACAGATCATTTTCGCTGGCCCAACCAAGATTGCACAAGGCGGCGATATAGATACGGCATCTGATTACTATAGCAACGGGGATCCATGGTTACTAATCGGTAAGTTCAATTATGAATGAATATGACGACATAGAACAGACAACACCCCCTATAACAATACACAACACACCCTCCCATCATAATAATACACAACACACGCCCTCCCATCATAATAATAACTAAGATATCTAATTCAATGTTGATGGTCGATTGGGGGAGTAAACATGGTGACAAATGGTGACAAATGGTGACAAATGGTGATGGTGACATGGCCAAAATTTTGAGATGAGTCACCATTTGTCACCTTTCTCTCTGGAGCTTCCTACAGGCATTTAATATGATGTTATGGGACATAATATGATGTTATGGGACACTGGGGGGGGGACACTTCTACCAAGTTTCAAGTCGATTGGATGTAATTAAGGGGTTACAGGTGGTTAATTGCGCTTTTATGTGTTGTGCGAGGGAGGTACACCCTCAACGTGACTTTTGGGAAGTTTTTAGCGGTCCAAAACACTCGACCTTCTTCATTTTTTGATTGATGGAGCTTCATGTATCCGGGGGAGGGGGGTTAATAGATAAAGGAGAGTAGTCTTACGTGGGCTGATCTTCCGATGCCTATCAGATAGCAGCCGTGATATCCCGCTCGCAGCCATAAAAAGAAAACTTGATGCCCGCAAACACTCCTTTTTCCCTATAACATTGCGATAGCAAACTTGCGCCTCAAGCATTCTTTTCTAACTGCCCATTACCCGAGCAAGAGATCACGCCTGCTATCTGCAGATAGGCATTGAGATCTGAGAGAGAGAGAGAGAGAGAGAGAGAGAGAGAGAGAGAGAGAGAGAGAGAGAGAGAGAGAGAGAGAGAGAGAGTGGGGGAGGGAGAGAGAGAGAGAGAGAGAGAGAGAGAGAGAGAGAGAGCGAGAGAGAGAGAGAGAGAGAGAGAGAGAGAGAGAGAGAGAGAGAGAGAGAGAGAGAGAGAGAGAGAGAGAGAGAGAGAGGGGGGGGGGGGAGAGGGGGACCGATAGAGCAAAAAATATAACTGCCCATTATAATAGCTGAGCTGTTGGTTATTGTAGAGTCAGAGGGTCAGAGGAGGTAGACCGTAGAGGGAGAGATAGATAGAGAGAGATAGAGAGAGAGAGAGAGAGAGAGAGAGAAAAAAAAAAGATGGAGAGAATGGGTGACTGAGAGAGAGCAAAACAATCCTTCGTAGCGTTATAACTGCCCATTACCCGAGCCAATATAAGTTATCACAATATAGTTAGTTCAATAGTTGGATTGCCAGTTTTTGTTGCGATTGCATTCAGTCTCTTCTGTTTCACTGATACCAACAAGACTTATTCTATTCTCCTAATTTAGACCCGGGTTTATAATTTTTTAGTAATATGTTCTAATTCATATTTTAATATATTAGCAGAGATTAACTCAACACGGTAAGAGATTATCAAGCGATGGGGATGATAAGATTCCTAGTCTTCGCCGCTTCATTGTGGGGGACAGCTGTTCTCACAGGTTGGTTAGTTTCATGAATACTTGATACGAAGATATTATGGGAGACGGACGCTAGGTCTAACGCCTAAGACCTACGTCTAATCGGACTAGAATACCTAGAGTCCGCTTTTTGCTCAAAATACAGAGAGGACTCTGGATTCTATGTGTACCAAGTTTAAAACAGGGGGACTCTATGTCTACTAAGTCTAAAACAAGGGGGACGCTAAGTCTAAAAAATAATGGTAGTTTAAAATGAGAGGTGCACGAAAACGAAATTTGGAACAATGTCCAAACCAACTGCTTGCTACCTTCCCGGCGCCCAACTAAAAGTCCGGCAAAAAGATGACGCCTCCATGCTGTGTCCGAAACTCATTTACAACTAGGAACGTGCACGCACACGCAAGCCCCAAACACAAGTTAGAAGCATATGCGCACTGAAACCGATCGTCCGTCGATCGTCCGTCGATCGATTTTGTCTGGTCGATCGGTCGCCCAGATTGGCCCAGCGACCGACTAAAACGATCGATATCGATCGTTAAACATTCGTTTGACGATGTCCACGTTAGTCTAACTTCTGGTAGGGATGGGACCCCCACTATGTAGATTTGAAGTGTAGACGTCGACAGGACTCTCCGAATTTCAAATTTTCAGTTCAAATGTGTAGACTAGGTAACTTACTAGGTACTGTGTGCTTTTTGTCAGTGGTAGATTACCTTACTCTCGTTAATTAAGCTCGCATATTTCAAGAAACGTTTAAATAAGACACTTTTTTTCTAGGAAACTACAGGTGTAAGCAATCCAAAAACAAAACGAATTTCTCCTTTATCAAGAAACTAAACAAGTTAGGGGTGTTTTATTTTGTTGTGGTGTCTCTGAATTTTGTGATTTACATTTGAAAATTTTCTTATAAAAACGTTTCTTACTAAAGCGTTTCTTAAAAAACGAGAGTAAGGTAATTGAAAAGTATTCTCGTACCATATAAGGTAAATAGGGGGTTAATTATCCAACCTCAATTCTCTCAGATTGGACAGCTGTAACGAAGAATGTCAAAATACCCTGGCAGGGAACATCATTCCAGATAAAAACGGACTCTGAAATCGGGAGTAATGTGCGGTTCCAGGTGGTTCTATACGACAAGGACAGCAACCAAATCGGAAATTTGGCTGTGAAGTTCAGCTCCCCAATGACGTATTATATCACCGACTGTGCCACCTGGGTTGTTCTGCCAGTAGAGCCCCCGGCGGAGGTAGATAAGATCTGGGATATCTCCAAAACAGAGACCGCCTGGATCATCACATGTAATGGTGCTGAGGTGTTGAACTACCTGTTTGCAGATAGAGGCGGCAACTGTGTCACAACGTGGGCTGCAGAGGGGGTGGATCAGATTGAGTTCAGTCAATATGATACAGCATCTGATTTCTATAATGATTCAGGTAAAAACATTGTACCGCCAGCACATTATACTTGTTGTTGTTTGGTGGACTTACCTAACAACAGTATGGCTAGGAGTCGTGGTGTTTAGTTGTCGCTATTTTAATTTGGTAACCGTATATAGGACACCAGACACAGCAAGTTATCGGTTCATAGACCGGCCCAGTCTCTGATAGAGTCATATATAATTAGAACCCGATTATATCTCTAATCTCCATTCAGAACCAGTTGAGTGTCCAGCATTTACTGTTGAGGGATCGACACAAGGAAACTGGACTGCCTCACTAACAGGGACAACTGCCACCATTGAATGTGCTGCCACCCATATCCTCGTTGGAAGACCAACACTGACTTGTCAGCAGGATGGATCATGGTCAAGTGATGTCCCAAAGTGTGATAGAATTGGTTAGTGTTGAAATCCAGTTTATAAATGAATGTATGCCCGTACAACACCCCCTATAACAATACACAACCCACCCTCCCATCATAACAATACACAACACACACCCTCCTATAACAATATTAACTAAGATATCTATGCAAATGGCGAACCTCCCTTAAAAAAATGTTGGTAACATTTTAACACGCCCTGGCTAACCATTTAGCTAGGACAAAGGTACCAAAATGTATTTAAATGGGGCGGGAATGAGATTACCGGAAACTCCCGGTAAACCGGGGTCCGGCTGTGCTACAGTAATCACAGTACAGTCGGACCCCGATTTAGGGGCCCCCGATTTAGTGGCACCCCGATTTAGGGACAGGATTTTTTTTCCCCGATATAGGAAATTAACCTTATTTGACCCCGATTTAGTGGACACCCCGATTTAGTGGACAAGAGCCTTTCCCCCGAGGGTGTCCCTAAATCGGGGTCCGACTGTACCTGATACAGGTAGTGATTTCCGAATTCTGATGCCAAGAAAAGGAATCCAGTCTTGAGGACCACCATTGCATTGCAGACAGGCACCGTGTCGAAATATTTCAACTTGATCTCGGTTACTACATCTTCATCAACCTGTGTAAGGAAAAGTCACAATGACGTCACAACTTTATTACAATGTCACAATGTCACAATTTTGCAATGTTACAATTTCAAAAATTTACACTGTTACAATTTCACAATTTTATAGTAAGTTATCTTCCTCTACGGCAGTGTTATTTAAAAGATTATAACATAATGCATATCTCCCTGCTACTTACCTCGAGAGTTATCTTAAAGATATCTCCTTGTTCAGTCTGTGCAAGGAAGAAAAACATTGATTTGGTTTTGTGAGTGGAAGAGCAAATGAACAGCATTCCTCGCTCGTGGTCATCCAGATCGTTTCTTCGTCTGATGAGAGAGATAGATAGTAGAGAGTGAGAGGGAGAAAGAAAGATACAGATAGACAGAGATAGACAGAGAGGAGAGAGGGGGAGAGATAAAGTGAAAGAGATCTGACCATCTGTCAGAGAGACGGCAGGTGCCAGATCTGACCATCTGTCAGAGAGACGGCAGGTGCCAGAGGCAGGAAAAAAAGAGATAGTGTCGAGTGAGGGAAAAAGGATGCTTGTACCTAGGAATAGGGCATCTGATATCAGGTTGATCTCCAAAGTTCTTATAGGTAATGTAGTTCTCAGATGAGATGAGGACACCGCTGGGTCCCTCATTTCCACCCGGTACAGATATCAGCATGTTGGCGTGGTCTTCTAACGGCTCACTGTACTTCCTAACCACGTGATTTAGACCTGTGAAGAGATGATGATCACATGATTTGTGAGGGGGAGAACTCAGTATCCCATGTTCTTAACATGCCTTTTACAAACAAACTTTGCACACGCTGCTCCAGTTGCATTCATGACCCACAGCGGCGTTTATCACACTTATGTGAGACAAAGAGAGACGTGGTTAGATGTTAAATAACATGTCTCTCTAGTGTGTGTGATAATTGGAGGATATACCTGGAGGTACTTTGGTCTCGTGACGCATTGTCCACGGTACACAAAAAAGTATGAAAAATTCAAGGTGTATGCTTGCACACCACGGGGCTCTTATGAGTTATGACAATACATACCCAAATCCAGTTCATAGTAGGTGAGGGTTTGCTGTGCCATCTGGGCAGCCTCTCCACTTGGATCCCCATCCGCCTCCTCGTAATCCAGCTCCAGACAGGCAAATGTTGGGTTCTCAAACCCTACATCAACCCCACAGATATCAAACACAATGGTGTTCGCTTTGTGTGCCTCCAGAGGCGAGGAGATGGTCAAACGAGCCTGATAAATAGGGGGTATAGAGTGACTTGTTATTGAGGGGTTGAGGGATGAGTCTGATAAATGGGGGGTTCTTAACAAACGAGCCTGATAAATGGGGGGTTCTTAACAAACGAGCCTGATAAATGGGGGGTTCTTAACAAACGAGCCTGATAAATGGGGGGTTCTTAACAAACGAGCCTGTTAAATGCGAGGTTCTTAACAAACGAGCCTGATAAATGGGGGGTTCTTAACAAACGACCTGATAAATGGGGGGTTCTTAACAAACGAGCCTGATAAATGGCGGGTTCTTAACATTTAACAAACGAGCCTGATAAATGGGGAGGTTCTTAACAAAATGGGGGCATAGAGTGACTTGTTAATTATTCATTTGGTAGGGGTTGAGGGATAGTTTAAATGCAATTGAGGACCCTCTAACACCATGTTTGGTCCTTGTCCAGTTTACCTGATCATCACGATTCATGATGTACACTAGTTTTTGTTTTTCCACTGCTCCAACCATGACGGCCCTGCCCTTGGGGTCAACAGCAAGGTACTGACCTGGGGGGAATGGTTCAAATTGTCACAGATCCCTGTGCACTGGGAGGGTTAGTTAAATTGAGGAGACAAATTACAAGATAATGGTACCTGGCACTATTCTTCGACACCCAGACTTCCCGAAGATTTCCATGTGAACTTTTTCAAACACATTCTTCGTTGGGTTGTACTCCAATATGTTAATTTTCCCGGAGTCTGAACCCACGACAATGTAATCCTTTGACCCTCCTAGAGATAAATAACAGATATTGTATAACTCAAGAATAATGTGAGTTACAAAGGACGGATGAAAACCTTTGGCCATCGGATCGTGAATACTGAATATTATATGTATCAGGAAAAAAGGCAACAGAATAAGAATGAGCAAAACCAGGAAAGTCAGCTAAATTAATGGATGCACTCATCAGGCACTTACCGGTAAGCCGGAAAGGAATAATGGACCGAATAGTTCCGAATACTTCAGTAGAGTAAAGCTGAATAACTTTCCCGGTATTGGGATCAATCTTCAATATCTCCAGAATTTTACCTGGTAAGTTTACTGTCAGTAATCCCAATGTTAATGGCGAGAGGGAAGATTTTCATGCCCTAAACGCAGCTCCTAACCACCCTAAAACACTAACCTCGCCCAACTACGACCTCCTGTTGCTTCGTTCCAGCGAAGTTACCATGTACACAGTTATAGATACTGCTCGCTCTCTGGAGTGTCAGGTGGTAAAGGAACATTCTCCCTCCACACTACTGTTACAGTGGAGTTATTAGATACGATGTTATTGTGGGGCTTGGTATACGAACACTTACACGAAAAGTCAAAAGGGTGGTGAACAGTTGAAAAAATCGACTTTAGGGGGTCCCTAAAAATTCAGTGTTTACTTTGTATTGCACAGAGCGTCTTGAAATACGCTAAAGACCCCTTTAGGGACAATACATCCCTTCTCGGAGGACCTTTTGGATCAAACGCACCAAAATCCACCGAAGTGTTCGGCCAAAACTTCTTGTTGGGAGAAAATTTCACTCGAAAATTACAACGCGCGCAGTTTTTGTATTTGCTTGGTATGCGCTGCAGCCCCCATTATGCGCGCCGCGCAGTGCGCACCCAACTGGAAAACGTTAAAATCTGGGTGCCTTTCATTGCTAACAATTCGTAGTTTTAGCGCGCGCGACGGGTTAGGGCTATCCGTTAGGGTCTGGTTAGGGTTTGGTTTGGGGTTACCGGTTAGGGCTATCGATTCTCTAACAGATGCCGTTTATACTCGGATTTTTTTAAACTGTCACCCCCCTGAAATAACAAATTTGTCATATCTCCGGTTCCTGATAAGATAGAGACTTGAAATTTGGTGGTTCGGAAGAACTTAGCAAGATCTTCGTAACTTCCAAATTTCAAGTCTCTATCTCATCAGGAACCGGACTTATGGTCATTTAAAGAAATTTGAAAACTCTAGGGGGGTGACAGTTTCAAAAAATCCGACTTTAGTTTACTCAAATTTGCCATGTGGTTGCGTGGCTATAGCCGTTTGAAAAAAAGTCGGTCTAAGTGTACTCTTTTGGTAGCGCGCACCAGTAAACAGGCTCCAAGGCACTCAGATTATAATCGCGCCCCACCCAACTCGTTTGAAATTAAAAATGTCTTTGGCCATTTTTTTCTGCTTTTTTGTCACCTTCGCCTCTCGTGTGCGTCCCCTCGTTCTGTCTGGCGCCGCTGACCCCATCTAATTGCACTGTTAAATCGGGGTATTTGTACATCATTCGATCCGGGCACTCAGATCGCGAAGGTGATGGGTCCTCGTCACTCACATCGGTTTGAAAACTCTAAAATGTGGCCCTAAAGTGCGTTTCAAACGACTTGACCTGAGATTCCTGGAAATTCAGGATTTCCCCTTTGTAAATACACGCGCAATGCACCAAATTCCAAGAATTACGGGTCAAGTCGCTTGAAACGGACTTTAACCCTAACCCGAACGAATCGTTCGGAACGATAGCCGTAACTAGTAGGAGCGCTTAGATCATACACGTGCAAAAGTCGCATGCCACCCTAAGTTTAGGTTACTGTCACTCCTTTGCTTTGCATCGAATCAATAAATGACCCCAAGTTTTTTGTAGATCTTGACAAGATCTTTCGAAAACTTGAGGGTTGATTCGATGCAAAGCAAAGGAGTGACAGTAGCCTAAACTTAGGGTGGCGCACGACTTTCGCACGTGCGTGATCTAAGCGCTCCTACTAAACCATATGAGCACACTCGGAAATGTTCAGGTCGAACAAAATTCAATCAGGTCAGGCCGACCGATCACAGCACAGAACAGCTTTTGTGATCCGCATGTTCTGAGCTGTGATTGCGAATCAGTCACTGATAGGTGGGCGTCACCTGAATGTGCGTGACATTAACTTAACTCATTCTCGTGTGCTTATACCGCGTGGGCCAATAAAAAGGGAGGGTCTTAAATCTTAGATTTCTCCGGCACCTTAATTCCAATGGTTCTGAAATTTTGACACAATGTTCATGAGCTTATGCCAGATATGTGTACAGAGTTTCAAGTCCAAAAATGCAGAAATTCATTAATGAACCGAAATTCCTTTTTTTATAGTTAATTGGAGGTTTTCCCTTGTTCCAAGTCGATTTGGATCGCAAAATTGTAGCCACTCAATAGTATTAACATTTTTCAATGGCAATCTGAAATTTCATTGAAAATGAATAAAGTTTAGTGGGTGAAATTAATGAATTAAAAATGATCATTTTTTCAAAAAACATATTTTCGCTGAAAATGAGAAATTTGCACTGTAGAGATGAAATCAAAACCTAGCTGGGTTATGCTTTAATCATTTAAGTTCATTCTGGTTTGAAAAACTGTTAAATTAAAAAAATTAATTTTTTTTAAATTTTCAAATTTTCGTTAATAACTGCATAAATTAACATTTAACTGATAGTTCATTAACAAACCGTTAGTTGAGACATTAGCAAATCGAAACCTTGCTAATGGAAGCTTACCAATGCCTATACTGATTGGTAACAACAAGCGTAATGTGACCTCCATGTAAGCAAGAAAAACGTAATCAGGTTGTGACAAAATCATGTTAGCAAGATTGCAATATGTCTCGAATTTCCTTTGTTGTACCCAGTATCACATATCCGGCGTGGAGTGCAAAAGAGGTCCCTAAAAAACGGGAAAAAAACGAATAGAGAAAACCTACATTGGCTTAAAATCATGAATTTAGGGTCATTAATGAATTTTTGCATTTTTGGACTTGAAACTCTGTACACATATCTGGCATAAGCTCATGAACATTGTGTCAAAATTTCAGAACCATTGGAATTAAGGTGCCGGAGAAATCTAAGATTTAAGACCCTCCCTTTTTATTGGCCCACGCGGTATTAGCGAATAGTGTCAACTTAAAACGTAAACTCTGCTAGCTACTGTTATGAGTGAGATCCCCTACAAGCACTGCCTGTACGATGGAGTACCGATTCCAGATTTCATAACTCCAGAACGGATGCTAGTAAGTACTACCAGGGTACCCCCAGATAACTCAATAAGTTAGACATGTACCCACCGCTTATAAAAGTCGTCGTTAGATTAGCCAGTGTATTTTGAAAATCTCTATTATAATTTAGAGATGAACGTCGAAGTGATGGCCGTTCGTTAGGCGGTATCTAAGCGACAGACTGCTCCTTCATAAAACACTCTATGTGCCCAAAGCTGTAAAGCTGTTACTCACAGTTTTGGAACTTCCAGTGAAAGTTTATTAATATTTTCGAATGCCTTTTAACATGCCAGTCCCCATAGTTACCAATTCAGTTGCCATGGAAAAAGTGGCGAAAAGAACCACTCGGCGAAGCCGGGTGGGTTATCAAAAAACCCTTACTTGAGGCGCACCCAATGGGTGCGCTAGTATATTATAAGTAGGTACTACTATAGTACTACTACTAGTCGGCTGAAGACGTCTGACATAGATCAGTCGAAAGCTCCTGTTCTTAATTGAATATTAGTACTGCAAAATCGTTGTTTATCTTTTATTACTAGTTGGCTATACAGCTGCAGAATATGATGATGATATGTGATCTCTAGGAAGTGAAAGAAAAACACAAGACAAGGGTGGATGATGTGTTCATTGCCACTTACCAAAAGAGTGGAACTACATGGCTGCAGCACATCCTTAACCAGCTTTACGATCATCCACAGGTATACCTACACATCATTCGAGATATGTACACATTATTCGAGATATGTACACATTATTCGAGATATGTATTATTCGAGATATGTACACATTATTCGAGATATGTACCAGTGTCACTTGCACAGTTGTAGATACCATTACAGAACACATTATACAGTTGTATGTGCATGTGGTATTACCATGTGTTCTGAAGGTTCAAATTACCTGCCAGACTATCATTGGTAATGAAATTACCCAGCTCCGTTATAATAACTCCTGTATGCAATAAAAGGGGTGACTTCGTAAAAGGGGTGCTTCGTAACCAAGTTCTGTTTTGCAGGGTGAACATGTGCCAAACATTAACGAGGCCGTACCCTGGTTGGAAGAGTTTAGCCAGGCCCATGTGGACGCTATGAAGTCTCCTAGAATTCTAAAAACACATGATCAATGGCGTTGGATTCCAAAGGGAGAAGGTGTCAGGTAAATGTAGTAACATCTACGGGTTTTGGATTTATTTTCGGACGAAAAGTCAAACTCGCAATGCATTCGAGTTTATATTTTGTCCATTCAAGATTGATTCCACATCTCCGATCTACCGAAGGCCTCAATTCATCCATTATGTCCCCCCCCCCCCCAGGTACATCTTCTGTTATAGGAATCCCAAGGATGTCGTCTGCTCCTATTACAACCACATGGTCAGAGTGTTTATTGGTCACTATGGCTACACTGGAACACTGGACCAGTTTTACAAGGAGATATTTAGTAAACCTGGTATCAGCGAAAATGGGTAAGTTCCTCAAAGAATTTAGTCCTTCCACCGATAGTATATAATCCATAGTTATTCTTCATAGTAGTTTGTACGTTATTATATTTGAAAATAAAGTGAGTTGTGTGTAAAATATATTGTGTGTTTTTGTAATTGATGTTAAACTCTCAACAGAGATTACTTTGACCACCTATCTGGGTGGCTGGAGCAACAACACAGAGATGACATCCTCTTTGTAACATACGAGGCAATGGTTGAGGACCTGGAGAGGGAAATCAAACGCATTGTTGGGTAATGTGTTGTTGTAGTTTGGCACATATGCCTTTCTTACCTCCCCTTCATTCCTCCCACTAAATATTGATTTTGGTATCCAGTACCTCCCCCTCTAGTAAAATATTTAGATTTATTTTATTTGTAAACTTACAAATAAAATAAATCTTTTACTTGTAAAATTAAAAGCGGCACCCCTCTCTCTACAGGTTCCTGGGGCTAGACTGTTCTGCTGATAAGATATCCCGTATAACCTCCAGCAGCATGTTCTCCAGTATGGCAGCGAACCCTAAGGTAAACTACAACTGGCGAGACGGTAGTGTAAAGGCGGTGGGCAGCAAGTTTATCCGGAAGGGTAAGGTGGGTAGTTGGAGGGAGGAACTAAAGGAGGAGCATAGCAGGGAGCTGGATGGCGAGTGGGAGAAGAGGATTGGTGGTGTATTCGGTATCAAAATGAGAGACACTCTCTAATTTAACGAGCTGTCTCTGACAGGCCTTATTATGTTCTAACCCTCTTTTAGGTTCGAGCTAGGCAAGTTAGGCCTACTATACAGGAATGTTGTATTTTTTCCCTGCCCGGGTGAATGCCCGAAGGGCATTCACCCGGATGGTCTTTTTAGCACGTGTGCTAAAAAGATCATTCAGGGTTTAGAAATCAGCAGATTGTGTAGTTAACTAAAAGTGTCCGTCCGTCCGTCACGGACAACGCCTAACAACAAGTCTGCTCCTTCATAAAACTTTCATCTCACGCTTCGTTGATTCAACAAAGGAAATGATTTACACACATTGTGGCGCGCAATTACTCGCTGATAGCACTTCCCACTATCACCTGAAATCACTTTGGGCGCCCTACAGCCATGCTATGAAGTGGTTGAACGTCTTCCAAGCATGAAACTACTGTCACACTAGTGGCTCGAGTTGAGATGCGGTTAAAGTTGAAGCACTTGGTAACTAACTGGGGTCTCCTTAGCAACTGCCTTGGCTGCCAAAGCAACTGTCTTGGTTACCATAGCAACTGCTTTGGTTACCATAGCAACTGCTTTGGTTACCATAGCAACTTACCTAGTTACCTTAGTAACCAACATCGCATCGGCCAAAAATGCTCTTTGAGCACAAAATTCGTCAGGAAATCCAGTTTTGAAGCTTATTCATCAATTTTAAATCCATTTGTGGCAGGGAAACACCGCATTATGAATACATAATGCAATAATTCTTGTTAATCGGGAATTGTTATGATACATGTTTTTATACCCTCCTTTTTAGCCTCTCTTTTTTAGATTTGTTTAAGTGATAAGCCTTTCTTTTTTAGATTTGTATAACTCATTATGATTCGCATGATTTTAAAGAATTTGTCTGGTTCTTATAAGAGCTCATTTTAAAGAGTTTTAACGTGTATACGTGCTTACATTTTACAACAGCTGATTTTTTCCCTGCCCGGGTGAATGCCGAAGGCATTCACCCGGATGCCTTTTTACTTTGTAAAAAGGCATAGCAGGGTTAGAATTCGAAAACGACATTTTGGTATACTAACTAATCGGTAGAGGGACATTTTTTGGTCACACTTTCGTTGCGAGGGCAACGGTGTAGCAACTAGAGCCGCGCGCACAGTGACGAGCTACTCCTTCATCAAACACCTCATTGGCACAGTTTCATGGACGTGTGTGCGCGCGCCACTCAACAAAACATGAAATGCTCTGCCGCGCGTTTCGCGTGTTACATACACATTTTCATCTTGCGAGTCGAGTGTGAGATGTTAGATAAGTAGTTAAGTTGGAATGTCAAAAGCTGGTTAGCAAGTATCATGTGATTGGGAGTTAGCTAACTCTAAGCTATGTGAGAAGTATACTGACAGCTAGATCGTATGCATCTCACATTACATTATGACCAAGCCTTGATCCTGTTGGCAGTGACAATGTCACTGACATGTGAAACGGTAGGGCAGGGAAACACAGCATTATGAATACATAATGCAATAATTCTTGTTATAGGATGGGAAAGCGGCTGAAAGGAAATATCTCCCCCCAAAGACAACAGCAACAGGAGAGCCAAAAACAGGAGGAACAGGAGAAACAAAAACAGGAGGAACAGGAAATTCTGCCAGAGATACCTCGGCAGTATGTCACATTATTGTGTTGCAGTACAATCTTTGTCTTCTCTCTCTCTATCTACACAGCAACAACCTACCCCTCCCTCCCCGGGGGAGACTCGGGAGAGCTAATGGTGAGTAATGCCCATATATGGCGCTGTGTGTTAACGTGATGCCCATATATGGCGTTGTGTGTTAACGTGATGCCCAAATATGGTGTTGTGTGTTAACGTGATGCCCATATATGGTGTTTTGTGTTAACGTGATGCCCAAATATGGTGTTTTGTGTTAACGTGATGCCCAAATATGGTACTCTACCGCCAGGTGACTGCGAAGGAGTTTGGAGTAGCTCATCCCCCTGGTTACCCACTATTTACCATCCTGGCGAAACTGTTCATCTACATTCCAGTGGGTTCTACTGCATACAGGGTGAACATGCTCTCTTGCTTTCTAGGTAAATACCGTGTGGGGCATAAAAAATGTTGTTATTTACATTCTAAAAATATGATGACTGGTATCGCCCTGCTGCTGTGCGCGGGCATATCAACTAACTACTATTAGATAGTAGTGGTACTAAAGCTGAAGTCTAAAGGATTGTTTCTATTCGGGTTGAGTACTATATAAGTGATTGTGAAACAGTAGTATTGAGTACTTATGTGCCTCGCCTGGCTAATCTAGTGAATCTCCTTGCTGTACAGCTTGTTAAACAAGGAAGTGAAACTAGAGGGTTCTGTACAGAGTTTCTCTTTACTATTCACATCATTTACATTCTAAAAATATGTTCTAACCCCCCCCCCCCCTTTACATGCGGGAAGCATAGCAGAGTTCTGAAATTTTGATCAAGTTTTGTCCCCTAAAGTTACTGTGTACCACGATATCTGGAACTCCGAACTATGCTAGACTTTGGGGGACTTTTTATGTCCCCACGTGGTATGTGGTTAGCCCTCATGTGTAGGATCCCCAAAAGGGGTTCACGCCCATGGCAACAGCTCAAAAGATTTCACTTGGATGCATACAGGGTCCACTACATACCTACAGGGTGAACATGTTCTATTCGTGTACTGCTAGGTATTATAACGAGAGGGGGTATAATATATCGGGGTAATGTTTATAGTTTATACATACGGTGTACTGCCGGAAATCATTAAAACATTTGTCTGTTTCCCCAAGCTTAATATCTTTCTCTATATATACTAACCCCACCATTTGGTAACAGAATTACCTCTACCTTGTGGGATACGCTAAATAAAACGTGCCTTACTATACCGCGAGGGGTAAAAAAAAATTAATTTCGATACTAACCCTACCATCTAAGTTCTCACCCCATCCCTCCCTGCAGGTGCCATAACGAACACGTTGTTATGTGGGGTGCTGCTGGGAGTAACACAGGGAAATATCCCAGTATCACTACTCATCACCGTCATGACGGGCTTCTCCCGCCTCTTCTGGATATGGAACATAACTGGTACTTGCCATGTGATATATGGCCATGTTTGTTATCACTACTATATAACGTGTTATTTGTGTGTGTGTGATTTCCTGTGTGTGATTGTGCAGATTGATTGTAAAGTGTGATTTCCTGTGTGTGATTTCCTGTGTGTGTGATTACCTATGTGATTTCCTGATGTCTTATTCACACCACGTGTACGTGATTTACAATGCATGTGTGTATTATGTTTCAGGGGAGGTATTTGCACTAAATAATGCATTGTGCATGTTGCTGATATTTATTGTACACCGATTCCTATCTCACCCTACTACTACTGCAGCCCCTGATGAAGCCAAGCCTACCCAAGTAATGAGTTGTGATGTATTCCCATATATGGTGTTTTGCCTCACGTGATATGCCATATATATGATGTTTTGCCTCACGTGATATGCCCATATATGGTGTGTTGTCTCACGTGATATATATGTTTTTTACTCTCTCCCCTCAGTTGATGTATTGTTTGGCGTTTGTGTCTGGACTGTGTATGACGAACCAACACACCTCTTGGCTTCTGGTTCTACCTACTGCCTCCTCGGTCCTGTACTATATGCGTACCCACAAGGTGAGTCACCTTGGAGTCACCTTGGAGATTCTTCGGTCGTAGCGACATCAGGCTAACGGACTGCAGACCGCGCCTTGCCCCATCCAATCCAGTAAACTGTTATTGTTCGGGGTTGTATAGTTTCGTGTCGGAAGAGTTTCTCAGCCAGATCAAGGAGAAGCTCACCAGACTGCCGTTCAGTTGCCAGGGTGTTTGTCCCTGTCCCCATGTCCATAGAGTCCCAATCTATCATGGGGAAATTAAAGTCGCCAGCCAGGATGTAGTTGGCGGGGCTGTGATCCGTTATAAATTTTTCAATACTTCTGAGGCAGGAATCAAAATGATCGACTGGACACCGTCGTTCGGGCTCGGAAAAAGAGGCCGGGGGTCTATATACTCCAACCACGACCATGTCGATAGACTCCAGGTAAACCATAGCTGCCTCACAGTATGAAGAAGAGAAGATGGCGGAGCTGCTAACCGGAACATCCATAGCGGTGTAGATGGCAACCCCTCCTTGCTTGCGGTTTATCCTATCTGCACGGAGGATGCTGTAGCCTTCTATCTCTACCTCAGCGTTAAAGACGCCCGCTTCGAGCCATGTCTCAGTGATTATCAAAAAGGGTAGTTTAGTCGGGGATGAGTGTATCCACTCCTTTATCTGCTGGAATTTGACCTTGTGTGATGAGAATTTAGGGTTTATTCCATGAGCATTCAAGAGCAGTAACTCTGCTAGGTCCCTTGTTGTTCGGGAGCTAGATGTGTTTGCTTTTTCTACACGTAGGTCTCCTCTATATTCATTTGTGTATGGCACCTCGATAATGGGGAGTTTGGAGACGGGTTGCCCTGCATTCTCCTCGCTGTCGTTATCAGGTTTTCTAAGAATCTCAGAAAATCCTGAGGGATAGGGGAAGTTGATACATTTTCTGCAGCAGGAATACTGGCGGGGCATTTTTCGTTGTAATGGGATGGTTCTGCTCCGGTGGGGAGTGCTGTGTAGAGAGAGAGTAGATAGAGAGAGAGAGAAGAGAGAGCTAGAGAGAGAAGAGAGAGAGAGCTCGTAAGAGATGCGCTACGTAAGCGAGCCTCTGTCTGAGGAGTCGAGCTCGTCTATCTCTCTCGCTCGCATCTCTCATTCTGGCTACTCTCTTCTCTCCCTCTCTTTTCTCTTCGTCACTGTCCTAGGCAATTGAGTGGATTCTCTTGCATCCTCAATCCTCAGATGTTTCTCCTGTTAGCGTAAGACCCGTCTCTTCATGAAACAATGCTGAAACATTTATATCCTTTTGCGAGCGCAACGTGGTCTCAGTTAGCTGGGAATATCATCATCTAAGTTCAGGAAGATCTTTCGATAAGTTCCAGTCAGGCCGCTCTCAATCAAAGGTTTGTTGGCTGGCTTTTATATTTGCGCGTGATAATCGAGATCAAGTTCCTGGCAATCTTAAGACTTGAACCCGGAAGCGTTGGAAAGATAATTTTAAGACCTTTTCAACGCAACCAAAACCATATCTTTATCTTATCAGAAACAGGAGATATGAGCGAAAACGTTTAGCACGCGCAAAAATACTTTTGTAAATGCGCGGCCCCTGTCCCTTGATTAAAAAATTCGACTATATGTAGCGCGCGGGTTGTTTTACTTTGGTTAGGTCGCGCAACAATACCTCTATCACATGGGTCGTTTCACACCAGCTGATTGAATGTACATGAATATGGCAATGTACATGAATATGGCAATGTACTATGTGCCAAATCTATACATTGTAGTACAATATATTTCAGATGTTCAGTGTGCACCGTGTTACTGGATTAACTCTCACCGGTCTCTCTCCTATGCTACTATATTTACAGGTTAGATCTTGTCTAGTAGTCTCTTGAGTAGACACTCCCACCCCGCCGCCCTGATCTGTCCCCACACTGCCTGATGCCAGCCCCCAGGGTCCCATTCTTACGCACACTAACTAAGTTACATTGCAGGGGTGCAGCAGAGCTGTTCGACCCCTCAGGGTTACCCCCTTACATATTTGTTATACTGGTGCAGCATCAGTCCTCCCTAGACAAGTCACACCCCTACACCCCATAAAACCCTGACCCCTATAATTATACTCATATACCTTGTTATGTTCTAACCCTCCATGATGAAACAGGGTCGAGCAAGGCAACATACTACAGGAGTGTATATGGGGTATGGGCTACCTTGTATATAATAGCAGGAACCGACCGAATCAGGAAATATTATATACTAGTCCCTGATTGGCTGATAACCAGTCACGTGACCTATATAACAAGCTCTGATTGGTTGTTTACTTGTGTCGGTCGGTTCCTGTTGTATAGTAATGTCAGCCCGGTCGGGAGGGGTTGCCTTGTTCGCGACCATACCCCTCAGTGAGAGAGGGCTTCTTTCTCAAAATTAAACGAGGGTTAGAACATAACAACGAAGAGGGCAGACATGACATCATCTTCTTCAGTTACCCCTGGCAAGTTACCTCAAGACAGCCCGTGTCTCGTGGGGGGATCACACTACCCTAGAGGGTTTTCTGTTTCACTTCCTCAGAAAGGACTACGGTACTCTCTCACTGGTAAGATATGCCATGTTATATATGCCCATATATGGTGCTACGGTACTGTCTCACTGGTAAGATATGCCATGTTATATATGCCCATATATGGTGCTACGGTACTCTCTCACTGGTAAGATATGCCATGTTATATATATGCCCATATATGGTGCTACGGTACTGTCTCACTGGTAAGATATGCCATGTTATATATGCCCATATATGGTGCTACGGTACTGTCTCACAGCTCACTGGTAAGATATGCCATGTTATACATGCCCATATATGGTGCTACGGTACTCTCTCACTGGTAAGATCACACACCACGGGTCACGACAAGATATTGGAGAGATATAGTGGCCTTCGCCAGATTTAGATTTTGAAATAAGAATGACACTTATTTGTTCGATTGCGTAGTGTATAAGACAAATGACAATGTTTGTCTACATTATAACTGTTCCTCGTTCGGTATCCAATCATTTGGAATAATTTATGGTCTACGGCCGTGGTCCTCAACTCCGTGTTGGCGACGAGGATGGTCCTCCAGAGCAGCCAAAACCACAAGCATCGCAGCCGAATCTTGGTTATATTACGAAGTCATTCCAGTTATTATATTGCATATAAGCTTTCATTATTACAGCCGAATCAGGGTTTGCCTGATCCTTCCCAGGGGTTACCTGGACGTCTGGACGTCCATAGTCATTATCCGTGAGCAGGAGCTGAGACGTCGTTACCGGCGAGGAGGTTGTCTAATCGGGCTTGTTGCAGATGAAGAAAAATAAAAGTTGAAAATAAGTCAAAATAAATAAATAAAAAATAAAAATCTGCAACCATTCCATGCCAAGGACCCCAATATGAAATAAATTTGGAGGTTTATTAATTTGTATCGGACCAACGAACTTATAAACTGGATATCTTAATTATTATATCTTCCAGATGTAGATGATGATGTGCGTGTGTGGGAAATGATTGATAGTCATTATTATAGTCGATCATGTCGTTGTTCTTGTTGATGCAGTACTTAGTGAGTACTAATTTCCCAAATGATCCTTATTAACTAGCAGTGAGGAATAAGGCCATCATTTTGGAACATTGTGTTAGCTTTAACAAATTACCTGGTTCCCGACAAAAAGGAGCATCATTGTCCCACTCTACGTCGGTAGTACAGGTCCTCTCAGGGCTTCCCTGTATCACATACTGCTTCCGACAGTTGATGGTCACCGTCTGTCCTGGATCTGTATCGTTCCAACTTACTTGCACTGATCCGTCCACGGTAAACCCGGGGCACGCTGGTGGATGGTATAAGTATTTTTTGGTGTTGATTATTAGATGAATTAATTTGTAATTTAATCTGCTACAATAATATAGCGAGTATTATTCACTCCTTCATTACCTGATGGCTTTGCCCTATAGCTGATTGATGCAGTGTCTTGTGACTGGGCCTGATGGGAGCCAAACTTTATCTTTCCCACTACATCTCCTCCCCAGCTTGAAACACATGTTTTATAAGTACTGTCACTGAACTGGTAGTTCAGAACCTCCACCCCGTTACACTCTATACTAAGAGTGGTGTTCGTCTTTCCAATTGTCCAAATCTTGTCCGTTTCATCTGGTGGTTGTACTGGGAGGTCAGTCCAATCGCTGCAGTGGTTGATGAAGTACTCCGTAGTGGAGTTGAAATTCACCAACACATTCGAAATCCAACTCGATTCATCAGTAAATATTTTCACCCAAATCATTTCCCCGCTCCCGGCAGTAGAGTTGGTTTTGATTTGAAGAGGGGTACTCTCCAGATCAAATGGTATCCTAACTGTATCACGTACCACCGGGTTCCACATAACTGAAATGAGATGGTAAAGAAATGAGATGATATTGGTCACATAATTCGCTACCTTCGTAGCTTTGTGCACGAAAGCCGAAAGGTAAGGGAGGCCCTACAATCTTGATATAGTGGCCGGGGATCTCACCTTCTGTTGCTGGAGCCATGGATGGTAATAAAATGGCAAACAGAAAAAGCCACATTTTGGGTATTCTGATAGGAGGTTTCTCTCTCTCTCCCTGTCTTAGTCTAGAAGGTTAAGGCAAACGGAGCAGTCGCTTCTTATTGGAGAATGGAGAGGCAAACACGATGCTTTTAAATGAACTCAGCTGATGACGTTTGACAATCTCTAGACTACACCTTACACACAGATCTCTCCAACATTTTCCACATCTAACTCACCCAAGTTGGTTTAAATCATTTAATGATGTTGTTTCAGAAAAAGAAGAAGAGGAGAAGAGAGAGAAGAGGAGAGAGAGAGAGAGAGAGAAGGAAGAGAAGAGAAGAGAAGAGAGGAGAGGAAGAGCGAGAGAGAGAGAGAGAGAGAGAGGAGAAGCGAGAGAGAGAGGACGAGAGAGAGCAGAGAAGCAGAGCGCGGATGCGAGAGAGAGAGAGAGAGACGCGCGATCGACAGAGAGAGCAGAGTGGAGAAGAGAGCGCGATCGAGAGAGCGAGAGAGCAGCGACGAGCGAGATCGCGGACTCGCGAGAGAGCGACAGAAGAGAGCGATGACTGAGATCTCTCTCTCTCTGCTCTCCTCTCGGCTATCTCATCTCTCTCTCTCTCTCTCTCTCTATCTCTCTCTCTATCTCTCTCTTCTCTCTCTTTCTCTCTCTCTCTCTCTCTCTCTCTCTCTCTCTCTCTCTCTCTCTCTCTCTCTCTCTCTCTCTCTCTCTCTCTCTCTCTGTCCACTACACGCACCGCTCCCACATGGGGACGTAAGGTCCCATGCGAGAGCAGGGTTAAATCCCCCGGGGAGTAAAAGTCGAACAATGGATGAACATAAAAAGGGGGAAGTAAAGCTCATGCTTATCGGGAACTGAAGAAGCAAACCGTCTGAATCTAGAGAAACCTAAGGACAAGCAGGTCATTTTGGTCATTTGGATTCAAAGATGCTCAAAATCTGTCATTTTACCGTTTCAAATAGTATGTATAGCAACCTTTCCGCCCGATTTATTTCAAATAAAGTACCAGTTCTATGGTTATTAATATTATATACTCTGCACAGGTTAAAGGAGATGAGAAAGTTGACATGGTCCAGAATTATCGGGTATTATTCACCGACTTGTGTAAAGAGCTCACAATGCCCGTCCTCTTCCTAGCTCTCTTCGCCGTTTTAACTGCCGTCCGGTAAATATATTATTATAGAATAGGGGGGGGGATTTTTAACAGCGCTGGTGTGTCTGGCTCCAAAATCAAAATTTAATTTTGGTTTTGGCGTATGTGCGTTAGGGTGTTGGATTTTAAAATCAATTTTTTGTACCTCATCTTACTAGATAGAATTTTTAACGCTGATTCCGAATCTGTCAAAATTTTTGATCTACGAGCATGTCTTCAGGTGTAACCGTGCTCCTAAATGAACTTGACTGTGCGCTGCGTTCCACTGCTGACACTATGATAGACTATCACGTGATCATGTCACGTGCTCTCTCCCCCAACCCAATTAGTTGCGCTCGCGATCTTACACACGAGCGCGTCACCCAGTGAGAAATGGAATGGTTAAACCCTGAGAGAGGGAGAGAGATTGGAAATATTATATTGGAATTCTGAAAAGATATACAGACACTGGTTCCATTGATCCAAATGCAAGAGCAGGCTACTAATTTAGCGGTGTTTCCTGAAACAAGACCTGGACTTAAAGTGTGGTCCGAGCAACAGGAAGAGATCTGAAAGAGGAAGTACCTAGTTAGTAAATCTCAATCAGTAGATCGAGTAGGATATTCCCAATCCCGACCACTTTGAGCCGGGATTGTCTTAACACACATGACAAATCACGTGTTTTGAGAAAGAGACTACCTTTTCCCAACGAATCTATCGGTTATCCCATACTTTCGGGATCCCATACTCCTAATTAGAAGAAAGTATGGGATCTCGGACAACTGCCGTATTCCCATACTTTCGAGATCCCATACTTTCGAAGTCCCATACTTTTCGGGTGGGGTTCACTAGATGCTAATCCAATCAACAAAACGGTGTTTGGTATCGCTAAATTGGGTAATTTAAACCGAGTTATGTGTGCATTCGTATCGTTTCACTATTTACGTTGCACATACACGGTGTGATTAGAATTTCGTGATCAGATGCTGAATGATTCAGCATCTGATCACGAAATTCTAATCAGTGAATCAGTGAATGCTGATCAGATGGTAAATGAACTCGGCCGAGTTCATTTACCATCCGAGCTCGGATCACTTATGGAGTGCGATTACTCAAGTCTCAAACAGGGTACCAGTCAATCAAGGTTTTGATAGGCTGATCACTGATCAGATGGTAAATGAACCATGATTACTTGAGGAGTGCGATTACTAGGAGCTAGGATATGAACGGTATATATGGTGATTGATTTCATCACAATATTATCCAATCAATGATGGACACGGTTGTATTGTCTTCTACTCATTAAGCCCCCTAGTAAGGGAGAAACCTTCACCGAAACCCTACCCGAATCGTGTCTCATATCGTCTCACACTGCTAATACAGGGTGTCCCATATATTCTGTGGGTCGGTTGGCGAGCTTTCACGCAAAAACGGTGATAGTTGTGTGAAAACAAACTACGGGAGTGTGCTGGATTAATTCCTTCCTAACTGTTGGCTTTGTTTTTAAATTAAATTTCAAAAGTTCATTTTTCATGAATGAACATTCCTGTCATTCATTCGTGAATTCTGAAATATTGTTTACCTTGAGTAAAAAACTTTTCTTTGGCTCGAAATTATCTTTCCAATGAGCACCATAAAAATCAAATTGAAGCACCGGATCGCATGGCAGGTGAGAAAATGCAAATGCATGATTTTGGCCATTCCTGCGACTTTCAATCAGCTGTATCACCGCTACTTTCAGTTCAATCCTTTTAAAAGTTTGGGTGAACATTGGTGAAGATAAGATCTTTGCTCACAAGAAAAATCAAGGTCAAAACTCAAAGTTCATTTTTCATTTTTGGTAGTTCATTCCACTCATTCAGGAACAAACATCCCTAAAGTGACGAAAAGGTTTGGGTTTTGTTTGGCCCATGTCCTGAAACGACAGAGAGGTGTAAAAACGTGTTTCCGGGCTAGTTAGTGGGTGTCTATGTGATCATTATGATATCTGACACCTGTGCTGAGCCATAATTAAGAGATTTTCTCAAATTCAAACATGGGATACGAGTATTCTGCGATTGGTATCGTGCACCAATAACAAGAGATCCCATAGCACCTCAAAAATTATGATTAGCTAAATGAAATGAGTTGATTCACGCTTGAAAATGTTCGTTTAGTCCGAATTTACATTGGTTTTAATCTTTTCAATCGTAAATCAACTCATTTTTAGCTAATCATAATTTTTGAGGTGCTATGGGATCTCTTGTTATTGGTGCACGATACCAATCGCAGAATACTCGTATCCCATGTTTGAATTTGAGAAAATCTCTTAATTATGGCTCAGCAAAGGTGTCAGATATCATAATGATCACATGGACACCCACTAACTAGCCCGGAAACACGTTTTTACACCTCTCTGTCGTTTCAGGACATGGGCCAAACAAAACCCAAACCTTTTCGTCACTTTAGGGATGTTTGTTCCTGAATGAGTGGAATGAACTACCAAAAATGAAAAATGAACTTTGAGTTTTGACCTTGATTTTTCTTGTGAGCAAAGATCTTATCTTCACCAATGTTCACCCAAACTTTTAAAAGGATTGAACTGAAAGTAGCGGTGATACAGCTGATTGAAAGTCGCAGGAATGGCCAAAATCATGCATTTGCATTTTCTCACCTGCCATGCGATCCGGTGCTTCAATTTGATTTTTATGGTGCTCATTGGAAAGATAATTTCGAGCCAAATAAAAGTTTTTTACTCAAGGTAAACAATATTTCAGAATTCACGAATGAATGACAGGAATGTTCATTCATGAAAAATGAACTTTTGAAATTTAATTTAAAAACAAAGCCATCAGTTAGGAAGGAATTAATCCAGCACACTCCCGTAGTTTGTTTTCACACAACTATCACCGTTTTTGCGTGACAGCTCGCCAACCGACCCACAGAATATATGCTTCTCTGAAATCTGAATCATGTGTTTCATACCCCGAATAATGTGTTAGCAGTGCTAATAGGGCATCCCAGATTCGTATCACATACATAATTAGAAAGTATGGGATCTCGGACAATTGTCATGGTCCCATACTTTCGAGATCCCATACTTTCTCTCTCTAATTGGGAGTATGGGATCCCGAAAGTATGGGACTAGGGTGATCACCTTCCCAACTCGTATCATGATATCATTATTCGCTTGACTATCTCGATGACTTTTGGATCCCTCAACGAATTTATTGGATCGATATTAACCATCCCCACATTGCTTTAACTTCTCGGAACGTTCCGCACATTTTCTTGCTATAAAGGAAGAAGACCAGCTTCCCTCCGGATAATGCTATAAACCTAACAGCACGGGCTGTTTTGGAAGTTTTTACTCAGAATAACGTAGCAACAGCTAGAGAAATGGGGATTAAGCGGTCAGTACTTAGAACTATATGTTGCTTGTTGTATGTTGCTTTTCAGCCAACCTGCCGTTTAGTTTGTAGTACATACATTGGTATATTTCTCCATTCTTGTTGCTTTGGAAAGAAAAAGGTACTTCAGTATTGTCATCTAGCAGTCTTGACATATTTGTCACTGAGGATTTTGTTATAATTTTAGTAATACAAAAAACATCTATAATGTATTCACAACCTATTTTCTAATCTAGAAGTCTGTTCAACCACCGAATTCAGAGCCTGAACTACCCAGTTCACCAGTCACACCTACGAGCACCCGACTCAGACTTGTTCGATCAGACCAATGTTCAAGTAATTTTATTCTACACATGACCATTGTATTTTATATCTGAGATATATATCCACAAATGTTCAGCCGGAAACATACTATTTAGCTTCTATGAAGTTTCATGATGCGTCTGTTTTGTGTTCTAAAATTCTTGGCATTTCATATTCTCATATTCCCTTCAAATTAATACGTTCCTTAATCCTTAATCTCGGAATTTCGGATAGAAAGTGAAAAACATCTCTCACCTATAGCCTGCTGGAGAGAGATGTTTCCACAGGTCTCAAGTGACGTGCTCGTGAGTCGTGTGTAAGATCGCGAGCGCAACTAATTGGGTTGGGGGAGAGAGCACGTGACATGATCACGTGATAGTCTATCATAGTGTCAGCAGTGGAACGCAGCGCACAGTCAAGTTCATTTAGGAGCACGGTTACACCTGAAGACATGCTCGTAGATCAAAAATTTTGACAGATTCGGAATCAGCGTTAAAAATTCCATCTAGTAAGATGAGATACAAAAAATTGATTTTAAAATCCAACACCCTAATGTGCGTGCTGACCCTAATCCGTTTATCCCTGAATTAGGACCGGTAGGAACATAAAGTTTGTTGGATTTCTGACATTTTCTTGGGCTGCTTACGTGACATTCTTCTGCTCCCTCGCTAACATAACTAATGTCATGGGAATCTACGCGGGTGTGGTAAGTTTCACTCTATAATACTGTCTTGAAACTCCCTCTCCGGATCGGGAATTCCTCCTCATCATGAGGTATAATACAGCGTAACTTCGTAATACCGGGCCGTTTTGCTTTGAGTTCTACATCTCAATTGGTGACCTGTCTGGAGCTGCCAGATCCCGTTTTAGTAAAACGATCTGAGCGTAAAACTTTTACAATTAAATGCACTGGCTGAGATCAGATCGGTGCACCGCCAGACAGTTACGCTCCAGTTTCAAAATTGGAACCTGACATCAGTTTCCACTGGAAACTGATACCAGGTTCCAATTTTGTAACTGGTCCAATTTTGTAACTGGTCCCTAAGCTGAACCACCAACTGTGATTAAAACCAATATGATCGGCTACAACCTGCTAAAACCACATTACTAAACCACATTGTAACCCTTATTTTTTCCTGGTCACAGATAGAGCGATTTTGGTTGCAGCCCTCACTTTACCTCGTACTATTAGCTGGAATCGGTCTGGCAGAAATGTGCACCCTAGCGAAAGTGAACAACCGATTCCTTATCCCCGTGTTGGTCGTAATTCTGGGAGCCCGGCTGGTAAGAAATAGTGACATACAGACAGACAGACAGACAGACAGACAGACAGACAGACAGACAGACAGACAGACAGACAGACAGACAGACAGACAGACAGACAGACAGACAGACAGACAGACAGACAGACAGACAGACAGACAGACAGACAGACAGACAGTAATTCTTCTCCACAGCACAGCAACTGGGGTGTGTGTGACCAGAGTCAGAATTATCACATGGAGAACTTTGGGAGGCACATTCTCTCGATTCTCCCCAACAACTCAATAATGCTTACCAGTGGAGATCTCAGTACCAACACTTTTAGGTGACCTGATCCCCTCCCTCACCTCTTTTATAGGTGACCTCCCCTCCCTCAAATCAAACCACCCCACTCTCACCCTCCCCCCTGCCCCTTTTTGTTCCAGTGGAACTTCCACTGCATTAAACTCAACAACCTGCCCCCAGGTACCTGACTATTGCGGAGGCAGTGAGACCTGATGTTTCTATATTGGATATGGCGTTCATAGGTTCCCGATGGTTTGTACCCGTTCTCGCTCACCACATGACCGGGGTTACCTTTCCTGGAGTCGGGTTAGTAATTACCCATATTTGGACATATGACGTCATCACATTCCCAAATATGGTCATATCACGTTCTTGCACACAGCTGTAACAGCTTTCTTCAGGTACTACCCCCGGCCAAACAAGCATTTCCCAACCTTTACACTCGAGCAATTCCTCGAGGCGAACACGGGACGAGATGTGTTTGTGTGTTTAAAACCCCGAGACGATACCCCTGAAATGGACAACTGGACAACTGTCCCGCACTCGTTTTGCAAAAAGGTACGAAATTGTCCCGTACTCAATACTCATTTTGAAAAAAGGTACTGAGTGAGACCCCGACGGCCGACTTTCATGAGTCTTAGAATCACACCCACGACGGTATCCACCATGTTGGGACCTTATAATCACGGTCCCTTTCAGTTTGTTAGACGTGGTAGCTACGACGTTTTGAAAATGTCTCTGGTCTCCCCCTCCCTGGACATCTACCTGCCTCCCCGGACCGAGTTGTATGGGGATGAGACCTGGGAAAATGTGGTACTACATGAATATTGGGAGGCAATGTAAGTCCAATGAATGTGATTCTTTTTAGGTAATTTATCTTTCCGGCTGTGCCTGTAAGAGGGAGCCGGAAGGATACAAATTTAGCCCCTTGATTATGTGGCTAGTAGTAAACAATCAGCCGATCTTTATCATGCCATTGTCTCACAAGTGTGACAATGTGTCAATCTATTTATGTGCCCTTTTCTCTCTACCTCTCTTTTCTCTCTCTCTCTCTCTCTCTCTCTCTCTCTCTCTCTCTCTCTCTCTCTCTCTCTCTCTCTCTCTCTCTCTCTCTCTCTCTCTCTCTCTCTCTCTCTCTCTCTCTCTCTCTCTTTCACCCCTCTCAACTACTTGTCCATCTCCCCTGCAGGGTTGCCCCCGGACGTTTCTTGTGGACCACCGCAGAACAGACTCCAGATCTCCAGAGAAAGAAAGAACTTTACACTAAAGCGTACAACTACCTCTTCAAAACTAAAACTTCTATTCGGGAGAAGATTAAGGAGGGTTTGATTAGCCCTACATCGTGGAACCATACTGCCTATTACAGTAAATATCTCGGGGTGCAATGCAGACAACTGTGGGTTCACACAACGAGTCGATCTCTAGTACCCGGTAGTATGGGGGAGAAATATAATGAGTGCCAGAGGGAACACTTTAGTGATTATATAGCGAGTGCTAGCCCGCTTGCCAAAACAGCAGACAAGGACTTTAAAAATATTGTCATGCTCCTTGAAAATCCTGGTATGTAACCACAGTTCTCGCGGGACAGGATATCAGGAACCGACCGAACCAAGTAAACAACCAATCAGAGCTCGTTATTTAGGTCACGTGACTGGTTATCAGCCAATCAGGGACCAGTATTTCCTGATTCGGTCGGTTCCTGCAGGATATGTAATGGTTTTATGGTTCGTTTTACCAAACTGTATTACCCTGGTTGTTTTTACTGCGATATATACTTACAGTTACAATTTTTAACCTGATCTTTATTAGACGATGTTTTTATCTATCGCACTTATATCATTAACAGTTATTATGTAATTGAAAGAAGTTATTTGAAAGAAGTTATTTGAAAGAAGTTATTTGAAATTGCAATACCCAAACCATATGGTATTGGTTGTTGAGTAAGGGGTCGGAGAGGGTCAACATGGTATTGGTATACTTGAGAAAGTGCGTGGCTTGATGTGTGTGAGCTATTTAATATTTGTTGTTTCGTTCAAACCCGTAGAGAAAGGGTCTAACAGGGAATTTATTTGGGGGGAGACACACTGAAGTTGGTCGCGCGCGTTCAACTCTCAACCTCGCGACACACACTGAAGTTCGAAGTTCGAAGTTTCGCGAAAAAGTTCGAAGTTTCGAGAAAATCCATTTTCGGCTGAGAAATCATTTGTAAGATTTAAATTATTTACTGGTATATCTCTCGAGGTGTCCTTTATCAATACCGGGTCAATTTCACCGTTTTTAAAATTTTTGGTGAATTGGGACAACTGTGACCGGATTAGCCAAAAATTTCAAAAACGGTGAAATTGACTCAGTATGGATAAAGGAAACCTCGAGAGATGTACCAGTAAATAAGTTAGCCTCTTACAAATGATTTCTCAGCCGAAAATGGGTTTTCGCGAAACTTCGAACTTTGAACTTCAGTGTGTGTCGCGAGGTTGAGATTTGAACGAGCGCGCCCAACTTCAGTGTGTCTCCCCCCTATGTTAATTTATATTTTATTTGCTGATATGAAAATAAATTCGTTTAATAACTAGCTGGCTGCTACAACATTGGCAAGTTGTAGCAGCTAGCGGCCGTGTTCAAACAACTATTATTGGGGTTTCTGGAAAAATTTAATTGGGTAAAATCGTTAACACATTTTAAGCACATCTAAAGCTGATATTGTGTTTTGGCAGCTCTCTCTCTCTCTCTAAATAAATATTTCTCTCACTGAGTCCTTGCTCTCAGATAAACTTCCTCTTAGTGGAAATTAGTGGAAATACTGAGCAAAGTAAGCTTCTCGATATCTCTGTTTTGTCTCCAGTTTGGGGTCCTTCAGTTTGATTTTAGCGCTCGTTCCCTCGTGGAAATGTATTTCTGAACAATCCCTAACTTTGCTGAACGCTTGGAGGTACCTGTCATAGAGAGAGAGAAAAGTGAGGGTCAAATCACACACAATATCTAGCCATTCTATACTGGCAATTATGTGTGTAGGTATCATGGTGCAACCTAGACGTACATTTGATTGATTATAAGATGCCGGACCCCTAGTTATAGGTGCCCTATTTTCTACTCACGAGGGAGGGTACTTCTCTCCGTAGACAGAGTGGAAGGAATGACAATTCCTACACAGTGCCTTATTCTTGTAAACAAAGTAATCTCCAATTGGCGGCCGATTACATGAATCGCACTGAAAGGGAGATATACTGTTACCATATTGTTAATAGCACACAAATGAAATGATAACCAGTGGTTACTAACCACTAATAATGCACAGGCACTTACAACATCATCATTATTATTCACACATTTTACAGTTATCGTCTCCTTCAGCCTCTGCTTCCCTCCGAACGACCCGGCAAACTCGACTCGTCTAAAGCGTTGCACATCGTGTTCGTACGTTCCTGGCCTGGGATCGGAGAATGTTAGGATAACGGCGGATCGGGATATGGATCGGTCCAAATTTAGAACTCCGATTTCAAAGGGCAGGTTCAGTGCGCGGCACAACAGTGGCTATGGTGACCGCGCACCTGACCAACAATAGAAACATGGACAAGTCGCGGCGCGTTACAGCTAATACACGCTTATGCCATTTGTGGCACACTGGCCCACAAATCTTACACTCATCTATAGTCAGTCAACACACGGGACTTACGCAGGGAGATACATGGTGGCTTTGCTCTCAGCGGGGAACCTTCCGGCACTGTTGTTAAAGGGCTCTTTGTTCAGGGACACAATCTTCTTTTCCTCCTTTTGATAGGATGTAGGTCCTGGGAAAGTAAGTTCCAAATCTCGGCTTAGATCGTGGGCAAAATAGCCGTTTTTCTGTAAAGAAAGAGAGGGGTTTTGGGAAACATGCCAAGAAGTTTTTAAAAAGGATTCTTGGAACTAACTGTTTTATGTATGTCACAACTTACACATTTGAGGTTTGGGAACCGGTTAGCAGTTCGTGCACCCAGAGAGTAACCCAGTTTATTGGTTGGCTTAGTTTTAATATTGCAATCGATACTGTTTACCTATATGGGGAGAGGGAGGTTAAGATTGAATTTAGGGGAGCAACACCCCATTTCTGATCAGATCCCCAAAGTCCCGATATTACCTTATCGACATTGTATTTGTCGGGTCCAAGATGGGGATCTCCTCGTATCCCATCGAGGTTGCCCAGCCTATTAAAAGCACAGTGGTGGGGGAAGAGCTTCCTGTCTTGGGTCGTTCCAAAACTTATTGGAACACCCTTTTTAACATTGTCCTCCTCGAATAACATGTCGCTAGAGTCTAGAGGGGAAATACATCATGGTAACTATTAGTAAATGGGGATATATTGTAACATCTCTAAAGTTTAGATAGAGCAAGGAGAACACTTACAGAACTGCCATATGTCTACAGGGTGGTTCAGAAACATGGAGCCACTTGGAGATAAGAATAGGAAAAATACAATCCTCTCTCTTTAGTTATCTCAAAGTGGCTCCATGTTTCTGAACCACCCTGTAGATTCGGGAAAGGAAATTATTATACTTGGTGGAGTCGGGTGGAGTATGTATTATCTCCCTCGCTAGAAATGGAAGGAACTGATATTGGTCGGATCTCTTATCATGATAGAGGTTGTGGGCAGAGAAAAGATGAAGCGAGTAGCGTGTAAAAATTTGCATGAATCGCACAAAACTATACAATTTATTATTTACATTATCTCTCTCTCTTCTGTTTCACAAATCCCTGTAATAGTCCACTACACAACTCACGCCTCAGTGAGGTCATCGTTAAAGTAGATGTGAATGGCAGGTAGCCAGTCTTCTTCGTTAAAATTCAGCTCATAAAACTCTTCATCCTCATCCTTCACTCCATTCTGCTCCAACGATTTGGTCATCTCAAGATTGGCACCTAGAAGAGAGAGATGGGAGGAGCTTTAATTAGAGGAGAGGTATACAATTGCAACCTACAAAATCAAGAGCGTCATGAGGTATGGAAGTATGTGATATCCGAAGTGGAACAACTTCAACAACCATTGAAAGCAGTGAATTGATTTAACTTACCATTATACTTCCAGGTGTAGCTAGCAGCATGCTTGTTGTACTTATAAAACCGGTTTAGAATTTCTTCTAGAGTTTCCTCTCCACACACCTGCACAGTATTATAATAAAACATACAAATATAAGATATATCGGTAGGTGTAATCGTGTACCATGTGACTGTCAGTATCATGTGACGTAGGTACTAGGACGGTCACGTTCTATTGTACGTGACTACAACCTAGGTTCAATACGAGGGTGGAGTTACTGAGCTGTTATCTCAACCAGTATTTATCCAAACCGGCCTTTTCTTGTTATTTAATCATTCACAATATAGCGGTAGTCTGGTCCTAGCAGCAGACATAAAAATAAAACAACTCCAAATTAAAACAACCCCAAATGTGGCTAATTACCTCGATGGTATGTTCTTGTGAGGTCAATGTGTTGATAATCCTTATCTTCCTTGTCTTGGTACTGAGGTGCCCAATGCAATATGACTCATCTGGGGGGTATATGTCACACTCGTGCTTGGGTATTATTATACACGATAAAATACTGTCGTCACCACTATCTAGTACCCAAATTATTGCTCTGTACTGCACAACCCTGCACAACCCTGCAGCCCTACAATATTCAAACCAACCATAAAATAGGAGGTCGATATATATCCGGGTTTGGGTAATACCCACTGGGTGTTTGAAGCTCCATACTCAACCCCGGGTGTTTGCAGCACGATACTAAACCCCGGGTGTTTGCAGCACGATACTAAACCCCGGGTGTTTGCATCAGGATACTAAACCCCGGGTGTTTGCAGCTCGGTACTAAACCCCGGGTGTTTGCAGCACGATACTAAACCCCGGGTGTTTGCAGCTCGATGACAACTAAACCCCGTGTGCCCCAATCTACTGACCTTTCCACCAGGGAGTACCGAAGTCGTTGGCCCATGTGGCACTAGGGTAGGCAGGGGGAATGTGAATAAAGCGGCCTTGAGGGGTGTGGGGCACCTCACATCCTGTTTTCCTATCAATGTGAGTCCGCACTTTCGGGTCAAAATCGGTTTTCTGAACATTAGGGGAGTTAACAATTATTAGATAGTTGAATGATCGAATAACTGTTTATCAGCCTCGAATTTAGAATTTAGAATTTAGATTGTTTATTATTAATCTATGATGATCTAAGATAGAAAATGAAATGTGATTTGTTAAACAGTGGACCTGAGTGTCTTGTGATTGTAGGCTGTCTTGTGATTTGGCCTCTGCAACGATAACCTGTGAGGTGTGAGGTATGGAGGGTGAGTTGACTGGTGAGGTGTGAATAGTGAGGTGTGAGGTGTGAGGTGTGAATGAGGAAATGACTAGAACAAATGAAGAAAACAACTAAATACCGACATATAATGAGTGAGAATATCACAGGTAAAGGGGGTTGGAGAGTTCAAGTTAACTTACACTATCAGCATTAGCATTGAACCAGTGGGAAATATCCTTTCCTCCAGCATTTTGGATTGGTTTCAATAAGATATTGCCAGCATTCTTATCCAGTAGGGGTGTAAGATCGTATACTTTCCCCAGGAACGAGACCCATAGATCCTTACTCGAGCTATGCTGGGCCACCTCTCCCGGAGTATAGTACCTCTGTTTATACGCCGGCGCCATGGCTAGTCCTAATTAGGTAAGGCGTGAGATATATATCGCAAAAATTTAAAACTACAAGGTGGAAACAGAACTTTGTAAAAGACGGTTGGTCAGATTAAAATATGTACATACATTCACAATAATAATACGTCAATAATAACAATTAAATCTTCCCCCTCTTCTTTCTTGGTTTCGTATATGGTTGGTTTTCCTTGATGTACAGTTTAGTGTTCTCCAGTGTCGTATACTTCTTGTCCGGCACTGTCCCCTCAATCTCACTCCTCAGAACCCCATTGGTGATCTCTAGCAGGCCTCTTGTTAACTCGAACTGAGACTTCATAATGTTTAATAGCGCTACCCTGTCTGGTGTCATCGCGGAGAGATCTGCTAGTGTCTTACTATCAAGAGTGACCCCTCCACCTAGGAGGGGTGTGGGTTGGAAGTTCAGGTTGACTTTCTGCTTCTTGCACTGGCACTGACAACACGGCTTAGTGAACTTTACTTTTGATACCGCTGTGTGGGAAGTGGAGACTGTAGTCGTATCCGAGGTATATCCTCCACTACTGCTTGTTTTACTGCTTTTACTGACTGAGGTTTTGCTAACCGAGGTACGAGATGACACCGAGGTTTTGTTGCGTGATGAGGTCTTTGCTGAGGTGCGGGATGAGTTGATAGACTCGGCAATCGAATTCTTTCTTGACAACAACTGGGATAACTCAGACTGATCAAGGGATCTGTTGAACGAAATATCCCGGTTGAGTTTCTTCTTCTTGGGGGCAACCATGAAAACTGGTATACTCCTCCCTTTATTCAGCACTTTGTCCCTAACGGCCTTCCATCCATCACTTTTCGACCTGATATCCTCTGATATCTCTTCCTCCTCCTCCTCAAAATCCTCAGTGTATGCAGCACTAATTGGACGGGTCTGATCACGTGACACCTCACTGTAGTCCTCCTCAGGAGCGGATAACTCTCCCACGGACAACAAATTGAACTCATCCACAAAGTTGAACACCTCCGGTTCACTCTCGTCAAAGGTTACGTTGCTTTTCAGGCTGACGGCAGATCTGGCCCGGTGAGGGGAGTCAGGGGAGTCAAGATCGTGTACTGACCCTAGCAAGTCATTGACTGATTGGATATTCATGAAGGACCTATCTTCTTCACTCTCCACATCTTCTGTAGACACTCCGCTATTTTTCCTGCGGTTTGAAGTAGCACTAGAGGATATATCTGAATCAAGAGTCCGTAGTCCAGAGAGCGGGGTGGCTATACGAGGGGAAGGAGGTTCACCTCCATTCTCCATCAGTGCTTCCCAATCGATCTCAGGCATTGCTATAGAAGATGTGAATATGATATTCAAGTTAACTGAAAAAAGTAATCACTAATCGTGGATCTAAAGAAAAACGGCAATAATACCAGAAGTCAAATTATCAAACATTAAAAACATGAAAATCAAAAAACCAAAATCAAAACAATTTTAATAGCAAAATAGATATATGAATCAAGCGTTAATCAAAACATCGTCAGTCTGCGGTTCTTCTATTACAGACTCGTTGAAAAAGCTAGTGAAGCTCGTGGCCGGGTTGTTGCACTTGTAAATGACACGATATGCCCTGTATATCAGATACCCGACGACACTTGAAGCCCCCATTGCAGCATATACCCTGTATTGCATTGTGGGACCTAGCCCCAGTACCGACTGCTCAACTACAATCAGTGATATGAGTAGATCAAGAACACTCGCCACGCAACTATTGATCCCAACCACAAACCCAAACAAATTGGTGGTTAGAGAATGGGCGATCTTGAAGGTTGCAATCGTTGTGGTACATGACACCAGGACATTGAAGACAATATCACAGATATAGGCAAGGTAGAGGTGTGGAAATAGGGTCGGGAGGAGGGTAGTTAGAGACATAGCCAGGATTAGGAGACACATCAGGGAACCTGTAGCCCCCTCCAATCGCCTGGAGTATCTGAAATTGCTTCAGTTACATAACTGAGAATAAGGTTGATTATCAAATGCATTATATACTGTTCAATATTTAGTTTTCTAGCCATTGCAAACCTGTATAAATCCTGTGTAAACTTACTTATATAACTAAGTTACGTGATTTGTTCTTTTCTTCAAATAGTACCTTGTTAAAATTCCAGATGTGAAGGACCCCAGAAGTGCGTGAGCCCCAATGACATATCCATTTAGCCGTTTAAAATCAGTCCTCCGAGGTTCTATCTCCTTCCAAAATGACTGGGAAGTATTACCAACCTAAAACGGGACGAGTGTAAAACTAAGTCGTTGTTATACCTGGTATAATAGCTCGTTAAAATAACAATAATCTACTGGGATCAGTTACCAATTGTAACTTACCATGAAATAAAGGGTGAAGGCAGTTACAGCCCAATAGGTCCAGCGTCTTGTCTGTCCCGACTTTGTAGGATAGGAAAGCGTTTTGTTTTAAAGTGAATAACTTCTCCTTAACGATCCGGCTGCAGGTGTTTACCTCCTCTGAGGTATGGATTGGTGGAGCGAACAGGAATTCTGGGGCTGGGATTAGAAGGCTCACAGCCAATGCTATAACCACACTCCCCAAACTGATCCAATTGAGGGTGAGAAGAGGCACAGAGTAGTCTACCAAGATGGCTGATGTGAAGGAGGACAGAGACCGTCCTAACAAGGTTGCTGCTGCCAGATAGAAACTCGTGCTTGAGTACAGCTCTTTTGGTACTGCTACAAACACGTACGACTTGTAAGGCAATCTCACATGCAGTTCCTAGGGCGTATGTCACCTGCATCATCTGCATCATTTCGACTCCTTTTCCAAAAACAAGTAGTGCCCATGTAGCCACATAACCGAGATGCTCCAAGCCAAATTAGCGGTCGAAACCGGAGAGTATCAGTCGTTGCTAGGACGAGAACAAGAAAGGGCAATTGAGAATAACTCCAAACAGGATAGACCTGATTGTTTACCTCATTCTTTGTCAGATTTTTATAGTCCCTCAAATATTGAGTCAGATAGGGCTCAGATGGTCGGAAATCTCGGAAGAAGACGTATAGTAGTAGAGTGAAAACCGTTAAATTCATTGATTACTTATTTTGGACTATGGTAATTGGTAATGGAAGTTATACCCGGCAGCAAAGTGCAAACAAAGTCTCGCTCTCGGTCCTTCGTGAAAGTTAAAAGTTTATTGAGAATTGAAAATTAAAATGCAAAGACTTGGCAAAAGCTAAACGCTGGCCCTGTTGACCCTGAAGCGCGGGATAAGGCAGGCGGCAGCGTTTTTACTTTTTCAATCCAAAGTCCAGACTTGTTAAAAAAAATTAAAAAAAGAGTTCCAAAAACGACAAGTGAAATTTGAAAATGGAAATAGCAAAATGGGCGCGGCGTTAAAATCTGGGTGTTTGATACAACGCGCAAAACCAGAATATACGCCGCGCACGCGTTTTTTTCACTCGGTGAAAATCACAGCTCGATCCGAAAATTTTTTTCCCTGTCCGAAAAGACCCCGAAAAACGGCCTGGGTGTTTCGTGAGTGCTGACAAACGGTTTTTTAGGGTTAGGGCTAAAGTAGGGCTAGGGTTAGGGTTGGGGTTTGGGTTGGGGTTAGGCCTTGACATTTCCTAAATTCTGATAGTGTCTCTCAGTTCTACAGAGCAGATCCCTTGGAACGCAGGATATCCACTTGAGAAAGTGATACTTTAGAGAGTGCGTTGGCACCATTTTTCTGGGTATATATTCACTATTGAGTGGGATATTAAGTGCATAATTTACATTTACAATCATTGGTCAGTTCACAACCATGGAGACAGACTACATAACCACGATAATATTCCATTACCCCCTCATTACCCAATAATAAACTGCAAAAAACTAAGATATCACATAATTGAAGCTTCAGCCTTCAATTATGTCATTAATTGGGTTGCCATGCTACGCAGTCTGTCCATTCGTCGCGTAAGCTCACATTCGTCGCGTAAGCTCACACGGCTCCTTCAAATCTAATTAGGAGATTTAGGGGGACACGATTCATCACTGAAAAATTGACTTTGAAATATTTTCCAAACTTTTTTACAAAGGATAAGTACAAGTTTACAAGTTTACAAAATTAGATTCGGCATACAATGCATTATAAAGACAAATATACCACGTTCTCAGCATGATGCTTCTACGTACAATGATGTGAATGATGCAGTGACCAACATACACTACCCAGGGGGGAGCAGTGTAACCAATGAGTTGTCGTTGGGACTCCTGTAGCCCCGAACTGGAGGGTGATCAGGTATACCATCCAGGAACTTGCCGAGAGAAACTTTGAGATCCTCTAGTGTTTCGCATCTTCGAACTTCTTTCGGCATCCTATTGAAGAGCTTGACTGACCTCACTGAGAATGATCCTTCCCTGATGGTCTCAATTGAATCTTGGGCCGAAGTGTAAAGGTCCGGGTATTCAGCTAGGAGACCTCGCCGTGGATGAACCTTGAATGACTCGTCCACGGGCCTGGTGGTATGGTTCGGGACGAGTCCATGATATACTTTCCAGAGATGGATTATCATGAATCGCTCCCGTCGCCGTTGAAGTGACTGGATCCCCAGGAACTTGAGCCTCTCCCAGTAGTCCATCCCGATGCACTCCTCGATCCGCCGCGTAAAGAATCTCTGGACTCCCTCGAGCTTAGCGATGTTACTAATCGTCGTGGAAGACCAGAGAGCCGAACAGTATTCTAGCTTTGGCCTGACCAATGCCTTGAAAAGTGTTATCATCGTTCGTTTCGACCGGTTTCTGAACACTCCGAGGGCCCATCCAGCGATCCTCTTGGCCTCTGTTGCGATGGTTGCGATGTGGAAATCGAACTTTCCATCCTCTGTCAGGTATATCCCAAGGTCTTTTACTCCGAATTCTGCTTCGATGATATCTCCGTTCGGGTTGAAGTAGAAATAGCATTCAGCATTGAAAGGTAGGTCTCTCAGTGGCTTCGTGGAGTTTAACCTGTAATTCAGGACCTGAAACTTTTTTTCGTGGAGAGCCATGTTGTTCTTCCGGCTCCACTCCTCTATCAAGTTCAAGTCTCTCTGGAGGCTGTCCCTATCGTTCAGGTCCCTGATATCTTGACCAATCTTGGTATCATCAGCGAAAGTTCCAAGTTTTCCGGTCGTTCCTGATACCAGATCGGTAATGTAGATAATGAACAATAGTGGGCCCAAGACTGATCCTTGAATGACACTGCTGATCACCGCCTCCATCCTCGATCTGCATCCTTCCAATACGACAGTCTGCGATCTTCCTGTGAGAAAAGCTTGTATCCACATGAACAGCTTCCCAGTTACTCCATACCTTTGAAGCTTTTGAAGAAGGACTTGAATATCAACTTTGTCAAAAGCCTTCTCAAAATCTATGTAGGCTACGTCTACTTCTAGTCCACTGTTCAGACTCTCCAGAATCGTATCGTAGTGTAACAGTAGCTGTGTGAGACAGCTCCGACCAGCCCGAAAACCATGCTGCTCCTCATTCAGGATTCCACTGTTCTCCACGTAGTCCGAAAGTTGTGTCCTCACTACTCTCTCAAATGTCTTGACCAGATGCGAAGTTAGTGCAACTGGGCGGTAGTTCTCTGGTTGACATTTGTTGCCCTTCTTGAAAATTGGGGCAATCTGCTGCTCCTTGAGTTGTTGAGGTATAAAGCCGGCCTCAAATGAGCGACTCCAGAGTTTCCATAACGGGTATGCCAGTACTCCTCTGCAGTCGTGGAGAATCTTTGCGGGAATATCTCCATCCGGCGCAGCAGAATGAGGATTCAGTTCCGCAAGGGCCTCCTCGATAGTTGATGGGTTAAAGATGATTTCTGAGATGCTCTCCTGTCGTTGAGCTATCCCCTCTAGGGCCTCGTCCACATCAACTGTTGTTGGGTCACTGAAAACCTTGACATACTGGTCCTGAAGGAGTTCAGCTTTCAGGACAGGGTCATCAGTCAGCGTGCCGTCTTCCTTCAGAAGGGGACCCACGTTTGTCTTGACTTTTCTCTTATTCTTGGCATAAGAGAAAAAGTACTTAGGGTTCTCCTTGATCTTCGAAACAGCTTCATCCTCTTCAGAGTTGATCTGCTGCAGAAGATGTTGTCGAATTTCTTCCACACATCTTTGTACACGAGCAAGTAGTTTCTCGATCCTTGACGGGCTTGCTTTCTCGCTCCTCCTCTTCTTGATCTGCCTATTTAGCCGTCTCCGCTTTGATTTTAATTTAATGAGTATCCTATCTTTCTCAGGATGCCTCCTAGGCCCTTTTTTCGTGGGCGAGTAATGGCAGGTCACCTGTAGGACTGTAAGGGTCAGGAGGTGAGTGAATGCGGTGATTGGATCGTGATTCTCAGCTCTTTCACACTCATTCCACAAAACATCCCAATCAATATCTCCCAATTTCTCTCGTATCATATTCATATCTCCCCTATGAAGGTTGATACCCGAAAAAGACTGAGGATCTATAAGTCCCTTTTTACCCTCAGATCTCCGTGTCAGGTTATAACCCAACACTCCTGTAACAGTCTTGTGATCAGAGATTATCTCTGTCTCCTCTACGTCCGTAAACACAAAATAGTTTGGCCTATTCGTGAGGATAATATCAAGAACATTCGACCCCCTCGTTGGTTTCACCACTACTTGGGTCAGGAAATTCGCTTGACAGAATATATCCGTCGATGCACAGTTCCGATCTCCCTCGATGTGCTCCCAATTATGATGAGGGAGGTTTAGGTCTCCCAGTATGAATAAATCAGGCGCCGCCTTTCCCCTGGAACATTTCTCGATGAAGCCCTCGAGCACCTCTAGCAAGTAGTGATACTCTCCAGTTCGGTAGATCGGATAATTGTTTATGAGCCGCATGATAATAGTTTGTAGAGATGGTATCTCCTTCCGGCTTGGAAAGTTTGAAACTGATGAGGCTGATGAAGATGTTGTTACATCGAAACTAATCTGATTAATAAAACACCGTAATTTCATTTTGTCCCTGTTGACCAAGCCGAAAGGAGATACCATCTCTACAAACTATTTTTTTACAAAATTTCATGAAAACTTCTTTGGAGCTGATTTCCAGATCCAACTCAGATCCACTGCCTCACACACGGTCATAGTAAGCTATTCCTTAATCTTGAGGCATTTTCATCTATAGACATTTTCTCGCGATAGAAGGCGATGTTGGCTTTATGGATATCTAAGTCATTTGAATGTTCAAGTAACAGCAAAAAGCTTACAGCCAGCTAAACCGAATTGTAGCAAATTGTATATATTCAATGAGTACGAACATTATACATGTGAATTACCTTCAGGATAGGGATAAGGTGAAGTAACAACTCTGTAGCTCAAGGACTCGCTGTCCAAAGAAGTGAACATAAAACTCTGCACCACGTTACCTCCCCACTTCCTCTCACAATCAGCATCTCTAACTTTAGAAAATTCCCTGGTCCCGACTAGACCCACTGAGTTGACAGCAAACATTAGATGAGAAGAATTCTTGGCAAAGGTCCAGGTTTTGTTAACATCAGCAGGTAGTGGATTTTGATTCTTGAAGGCATGATAATATTGCCATCTACACCACTCAACAGAATATCTTTCTTTATCTTTGAATATAATTTTAACCCGTCCAACTTTTTCATTATAGTTGTCGTAGAACTGTAGCATCACCTGTCATATATAACTACATGAGAAAACAGATGGAGTTTTACTTTTTCCTGTACTGCTTTTAATAATTAAGTCACTTGTTAAAAAGTTAATGACTTGGATATATATAAAGATAAGTTATCCTCAGTTTACCTTTTTGCTGTCGGGAGAATTCCTTTCAGTGGCTGTCCGTACTTGCAAGTATTGATTTGCTTCATCAAACGCGATACTTTCATTTCTTTTCACCTCCAACCAATCTGCAGAACCTATTAACAAATTAATATCACATGCATGGACACAGGTGCACGAAAACGAAAGTTTGAATTTAATATCTATACCAATTGTGTGTAACATTCCTTGGCGAAAAATCAAAATGGTGTGTTCGAAATTCGTAAGTGCAAGCTTTAAGCATAAGTTAGAAGAATCGGACCTTCACTAAAGTGTTCCTTGAATCAAAACAAACAAGTTGGTGAAGGTCCAGTGCGGCGTGCTTCTAACAGTTTTACAACTAAAAAATACCTTGTGCTATGGTTGGAGAGATGAAAGTTCCAAGCAGAAGTGGAAGCATCATTATCGGGCTTTTGAAAAAGCAAAATATGCCGAACGAGATTGTGCGACAAAGGCAGCGTTTGTCAAAATGAAGCTGGGGAGCAGATGTGACCCCACATGACCTGTCGACAGCTGTCAGAGCATTGGCATAATTACCCTATTCTCGCGCGAGAACTGACAGCGCATGAATAATGATAGGTACCAATTGCAACATATATAGAGAACTTCTCCCGGGTCATTAGAAAGCTGGTGTCATCTGAGATAATGACCAGCGATCGCAGAGAACACCTTCAAATAACTCGGGAGAAGCTCTCTACTACAATCGGTAATTAGTCATGCGAGTTTTTAGAGAAGTTCACCATAAGATTTCCAGCGAATCTTCAGAGATTTTCCACCAAGTCATTAGGGTCTTAGAGATTTATCTGAGAGTGTTTGTAGACCATTTATCGTTTTCCAAGTCAGACTGCTTTGCACTACAATTTCTAATGAAATAACAATAAAATGTGTGTTATAGATGAGATGGTAATATCGGATGAATGGGCCGAGGAAGAACTTGAACGGCAGTTAAGGGCACTTAGCCCCATACAGTGTATAGAAGATGCAGAGAATAAGCTAAAGGACCTCACTTTCCACAATGTAAATCTTGTGAATGGTAAGTACTGAAACATAACTGGTCATCTGTAATTAATTTCACCGGTTTGCTGAACTATTATATTTATTGAGGTAGTTGAGTGCCGAGCTTTTTCCCTCGGCACGAGTATAATACAAGGTATAGTGCTATATCAGCACATCCTGAGAACTAGAAGTAAAACTCTATTTATCAGAATTAAACAGAAATGAAAAAGGCGGAATATAATGACATTTCGATGACAATACATGTATTGTGTTAGTGCTATGAACAATTTCAGATAACGATGAGTGTGTACCGGATTCAGTACAAACCTACCTGTCTCTGATTCAGAGTGTCTCTAATGGTATTGAGGAAGATCTAGTAGAATGCGAGACTATCCTAAATTACCATGACAAAGTAGGTACCTCTCCAATCTCCACTCTCTTCTGACTGGGCTCCTTTTTTTTCTTACCCCCTTCTATTTTACCAGGTTCCTATCTCCCTCTGACCGGGCTCTATTTTAACCCTCTTCTGACTTCTCTCGCTCTCTCAGGTGAGTGTGCTATCGACCGAGTGGGAGGAGGAATTGGAAGTTCTAGAGGAAGAGGCGGTGGGTGCAGGAGAGACCCTCAGTTGGGAACCCCAGACTACAGAAACCCAACAAGATGGGATGGTGAATGCTGAGGATGAAGACAGTAGTTTGGATGACGTCATAGATTTGAAAACTCTCACTAGCCGATACAAGATAAAGCTGCAGTGTGATCTACCGATATACCAGGTACAGAAGTTGTTTTGTTCAATCCAGGAACCGACCGAAACAAGTAAACAACCAATCAGAACTTGTTATTTAGGTCACGTGACTGGTTATCAGCCAATCAGGGACCCGTATTTCCTGATTCGGTCGGTTCCTGGTTCAATCCCATCTAGGGGGTCTAGCTAGGCAGGGTAGAAGATGGAGTTTGGTGTTTCTTCTAGATGTGTTCAGGTGTTTGGTTACAAGTGTAACGACACCGTTATTTCAGGTGATAAAACCTCCTGCAACAGTTGATAAAGACATAGAAGCAGAGCGGGAAATTGAAGAAAACAGGGTTGCCGATCGAGTAAAAGCAGCAGAGGATCGAAATATATTATTAGATGAAGAAAAGAAGCGACTCGAGAGGCTACAAGAGGTAGCTGTTTGGACGAAACTCCAAATACATGTTTCACATTCCTAACATCCCCTGTTTTAGGCTGAGCTACGGAAGATCGAGAAGGAGATGGAGTTGGCTGAGGAGGAGCTTCAAAAGGACCTTGTGGCTCACCAGCATCAACTAAACATACTGGCAGAAGAAGTGGAGAGGGAGAGAGTGGAGCATGAGAGGAGACTAAGAGATCAGGAGAGAAAGAATGAGGAAAAAAGGGAGAGAGCAGCTACAGTCATCCAGTCCCGCGTGAGAGGGATGTTGGCTAGGAAAGTTTACAAGAAGGAGGTTGAAAAAGTGATAGAGCGAAGGAGAAAGATGGCACTTGAGGAAGAGGTGAGGAGGTACTGAGGAGATCATTCGTCAGGAAAAACTGGCCGTGGAGAGGGAGATAGAAAGGAAACGACAAGAAGTGGAAGAGAAGATTAGGGCAGAGGAAAGAGCAGAGGAGTTGAAACAGCGGCGGATGAAGAAGGAGAAGAAACGAAGAGAGGAGGAGGAAATGGAAAGACAAAGGGAAAAAGAGAAGGAGGATAGGGCTAGAAGAGAGGAGGAAGAGAGAACTAGACAGTTGGCAGGGAAACAGGAAATGCACTGGTTAGGACAACATGGAGACCAGTATCTAACTGAGAAACCCTCAGGCTCCACTGAGGCAACTTCATCCTCTAAATGCAACCAGGAGAAAACAACTTCATCCCCTGTTGAGACAACGAAGCAATCATTCTTATCTTCAATGGCTAACAAAGCAAAACGGCTTTTCAAAAGTTCAGAGTTAACAGAGCCAGTCAAAACGGAACAGGTAGCTTCTGAACAGGTGGCTTCTGAACATGTAGCTTCTGAACAAGTGGCTTCTGAACAAGTGGCTTCTGAACAGGTGGCTTCTGAACAGGTGGCTTCTGAACGAGTTGCTTCTGAACAAGTGGCTTCTGAACAGGTGGCTTCTGAACAGGTGGCTTCTGAACAGGTGGCTTCTGAACAGGTGGCTTCTGAACAGGTGGCTTCTGAACAGGTGGCTTCTGAACAAGGGGCTTCTGAACAGGGTGGCTTTCTGAACAGGTGGCTTCTGAACAGGTGAAAAGTGAACCTGATCAACCTATAAAATCTATCGGGGAACCTACCAAGGAGTATAGAAAAGAAATACCGGAACCGTCAGAACCTTCGATACCAGCAGAACCGTTAAAACCTGCAAACCCTTTAGAACCTTTGGGCCTTGTGGAACCGTTCGAATCCGTCAAACTTCCTTCGGTTTCTGTCGGAAATGAGAAACTTTCTGAATCTGGAAAAGAAGAACCAGCCGAAAAACTCGGGGAACATACATGTGGAGAAATACCTGTTATTAAACCCTCGATGCTTGAGACTGCCCCTAAGCAGCATGAAATACCAGAAGTAGGCAGAACTCTGGTTGAAGAAAACGCCCAAGGCAGGATAAAACAACCTAGTACGGGGTTACAAGTGCCTAGTCAGGAAGACAGAAATCTTGGAGAGCCACAAGAGAGAAAAGTTGAAGATTCCCAACAAGAGAGAACAGTTGAAGAAAAAGAGAAAAAGGTCGAGGGGGCACGGAGCGAGTATCGTAGGAGAAGAAAACTTCAAAATGATCTCGTTTTCGCACGGGAGCTCTCCTTGGTTATAGACGACGATGAAGACTGGGGGGAGTTTGGGAGGGAATTAGAAGCTGCACAAGACAGGTGGCTCGCTCAGGGGGCACGCTGGAGTGATAGGCCGGCACGACCTGCAACCGCGGGAAGGAGTTCTAGTGGGGGCGGTTACCAGGAGATAAGGCCCCGAGTAATTGGGGGTGTAACGGCTGTGGTGGAGGGAGCTGATCGAGTGAGGGTGAGGGGCGAGTGCAGGGAATTGTTTATCAAGGACTCTACTAATATTGAGGTATGGGAATTCTGTAGTAGTTGTTATGGGTCAATTCCTCGATGTACTACCATTGCACTTGTTTTGTTCAACCCCGAGTGGCAGTCTAGCTTGGCAACAATTGCACTAGTAACACATGTTTTACTGCTAATAATGTTTTCATCTAGGTGGTCCCTGGTGAAGCGGTGTTACTGTCAATAGATGGATCTAGTGATGTTACAATGACAGGAAAACATGACAATCTCTCCATTCTCTACCAGGTACACTCCCTGAGATATATTCTGTGGGATGATGCGGTGGTGGGGGGGGGGGGTAAAACGACAATCTCTCTGTAGTCTCTTTATCTTCTTTTTAATATTGGAGGGGGAGGTGCGTGGGGTAGTAATGACTTTTGTTGTCTTCCTGTCTCCTAGTTGAATATGATCACCTCTGCCACCCCATTTATGCCCCAAACTGTTAACTGACCTAAAACGGCTCCCTTTCAGACGAGTTGTGGTCTTACAAAAATAGGAAAAGGAACACCCTCTCTACTGTTATGGGACCTCTCCTCGAATGACATACACCGCCTCAGTCCCGTACTATCCTCTAACCTCACTGTGGTATGTTGCGACACACCCCCTAGTGACGCCACCCCCCCCCCCCCCCCCCCATGTTTTATCCTCTGTAACCTTACTTACTTTTGCTCTTCCGAACCCTCGAGCTCACAGAGCACTATATTGCGACAAAGTGGTGTACAGCAATAGTGTTTATTACAATCCCAATCTCCCTCACGTGACGTCACTACTTACTCTGATTACCCCACACATATATCGCAGTACATTCCTCAATCTTGTAAGTCATGTTCCTATCTCTAACGTAATTTCCAAAACATCCATCCTGTCTGGCTAGTATAGTCTTTTATTACAGCCCCGTTTTCTACTGTTATTAGAACATGTCCCCATTTTCATTGCCCTTACTCTTCGGACTGTAACACGTGTATATTCTCTTTGTTAATTGCCGACCCACTGATTGTAAAGCTATTGTATGTGTAGCAGGTGCAAAAGAACAGAGCTTTGTTAACTGATTTCCTAATTAACTTCTTTTCTCCCTCCCCCTCTTTCTCCCTCGCCCTCTTTCTCAGTCCCTCTCTCTCTCCCTCTCTTTCTCTGACTCAATGGTCACGATGCCGCATCTTTCCCAGCATCTGCTGCATTTAGCTGTTGTTTGGTCTTTACTGCTGTGTACCTCCATGTGCTTTTGGGTACGGTGCCTCCCTTTCGCTGTCTTCCAATTCTCTGTCTTCCTTCTCTTCCAGTTCTCTGTTTACCTTTCCATTACACGTTGACCACATTCACAATTGAGAAGGAAACACGTCTCCCACCCTTTTTGCACTCAACTTGTCTTGACCAGAACCGCTCTAACACACGCCCCTTAACTAGCCATGTCTCACGGAGGAATCGACCGGTACGCTCCTCCAATTTACATTCCAGAACGCCATCTCAACGCTCTTCGTCAGGCCTCAAACCTGGCCATTGATATTGGTGGTTCCCTCGCAAAGTTAGCCTACCTGACCCATGTGCCGGGCCGACGCCGGACTATTTCCCAGGACGGTGGGGGGAGTAGCAAGGGAGGAGGGGAGGGGGAAGTAAGAGATGAGGAATGTAGGAGGAGCAGGTTGCAATTCGTCAAGTTTGAAACAAAGCACATACAGAGTTTGACGCACTACATCAAGGACTGTATGGGCGATGACGTGGATTTGTGTCATGGACGTACTATCAGGGTGACGGGTGGGGGTGCCTTTAAGTTTACCGCCCTTTTTGAGCAGGAACTGGGGCTGAAGATAGTGAAGGAGGACGAAATGGAGTGTCTCATTAAAGGTGCCAACTTTCTCCTCAACAACATCCCAAACGAAGCTTTCTCGTTTAAAAAGAACCGAAATCCGGAGATTGAATTCCGGAAGGCGGGCTGTGAGTTTCCCTATCTTTTAGTTAACATCGGGTCAGGTGTCAGTATACTAAAGGTTCACAGCGACAGTAAGTTTGAGAGGGTTGGAGGTACGGCCATGGGCGGCGGGACATTCTGGGGACTAGGATCCCTACTGACTAACGCTCAAGGGTTTGACGAGCTGCTAGCATTAGCAGAGGAAGGGGACTCGAGTGCAGTTGACTTGTTAGTCAAGGACATTTATGGAGGATCTTATGAAGCCATGGGGCTACCTGGAGACCTGGTGGCCAGCAGCTTCGGAAAGGCAGCCAGGTCTCGGATAGCCGGACCTGCCAGGGAGCAGCTTCCCAAATCGAGTATCGCTAAGAGTCTTCTACATATGATTAGTAATGGTATTGGCCAGATAGCATACCTTCACGCCAACCTATACAATTGCTCGCACGTGATATTCGGAGGGTTCTTTATCCGAGGTAAGAAAACTACGATGCATTCCATATCCTATGCAATTAATTATTGGAGCAAGGGTACAATCCAGGCGCTCTTCATGCGTCATGAGGGGTACCTGGGTGCGGTGGGTGCCTACATGACAGGCACAACTGATGAAAATGTGGGCGACTCGGAAACGGTCGGGAACTACGGAGAAAACTACGCATTTTCTGATAGCTTTGAGGTGAACGATGCTGTGACCCAGGCACTTCAATTCCTGGAGCTAGATAGGTTGGATCTGCCCCTGGTGCAGTTTCCATTGCTAAACGCTGAGGAGTACCAAGCTGACTTGATAGACCTGTCGTTAGAAACTGAGGCGAGGAATTATTGGTTGGACATATTCAAGGACGGACTGGATAAGTTCTGTAAAGTGATCCGAGATGGAGAGTCTAACAGAGTTCATATCGACAAAAGGATGGCGTTGTTCAAAAAGAAGTTTTTGGAGTGTCTAGCCCTGCTGAGAAAGAACCCATTTGCGTATGGGAATCTCACCGTAAGAACACTGTTAGACTGCAGGGAGCAGTTCTTGGCTGAATTTGATTTTTATGATCCCTATCTAAAGTTCAAGCTAGAGGAGAACAATGCTGCGTTAGAGCAGCTTCCAGGGCGGCTGGAGTATCTCCGGACACTCCCCTGGGAGGAGAGGCAAGTAGAGTTAATAAAGGGGATCTTAGGGGGCAACATATTCGATTGGGGCTCGTCTGCGGTGGTGCGGATCAATGAAAAGACGAAGATAGATTTTGGTGCTGCCTGTGATCTCGTTCAGTCACCCCCCTGGTTCGTTGACCACCTTGAACACTGGATCAAGCGACTTAAAAGGGCGAGCATTAGGAAAATGTTGGTGTTTGTTGACAACAGCGGGGCTGACATCATCCTTGGGATCCTACCCTTTGTGGTTGAGATGCTGCGAATGGGGAGTGAAGTGGTGTTAGCAGCTAACAGTAGACCCGCCTCTAAACGACATCACATCACATGAGCTGAGAATGATAGTCTCCCAAGTCTGTAGTATGTCAGATGTTGTACAGGGTGCGGTGGACGAGGGTAAACTTAGGATTATTGAGAACGGTTTGGGATCACCTTGTCTGGATCTCAGTAGGATATCACAGCAGGTAGCTGCGGAGTGTGTGGGGTGTGATCTGGTTGTGATTGAGGGAATGGGACGAGCTATTCACACCAATTTTAATTGCCAATTCAAAGTGGAGTCCCTAAAGCTGGCCGTTGTTAAGAATAAATGGCTGTGTGAGAAGTTCGGGTGTCCAATGTTTGCTGCTGTCTGCAAATATCATGTTCCCGATATGCCACCACCAGAGACAGACTGAGGGTTTGAAGGATGTGATTGAGTCTTTGATTGATGTGTGAGTTTTGCCTGAGTTTTGTGTGATTGAGGTGTGATCAGTGATTGTTGTGTGATTGAGGTGTGATTGAAAGATAATTTATGTGAAAGAAATCAAGAGACTCTGGTAACTTATTGACCCTGTCTGAGAAATTGATAAATGCGTTTTATTATGATAATGACTAGTATGGTATAACTTTTCATAATTGGTCTTTTAAATAAAAATATACGAGTTTACAAGCCTCCTTCCTTGCCCACAATACCCTCTCTCCCAAACACACAGTCCACAACACCCTCTCTCCCAAACACCGCCCCACAACACCCTCTCTCCCAAACAACCAGTCCACAACACCCTCTCTCCCAAACACCCAGCCCACAACACCCTCTCTCCCAAACACCCAGCCCACAATACCCTCTCTTCCAAACACCCAGCCCACAACACCCTCTCTTCCAAACACCCTGCCCACAATACCCTCTCTCCCAAACACCCAGTCCACAACACCATCTGTCACAAACAACCAGCCCACAACACTATCTATCCCCTTCAGTTAAATCTCTCTGGGAACAAGTTGGTTTCAACTCGAGCACTACAGTACCTACCTAACCTGATTCACTTAAACCTAAGTAACAACTCTCTCTCTACTGTACAACATCTCCCGACATGTGGTATGTGAAATGGGGGTGACTAGATGTAATGGGGGTCTGTTATAATAGGGGCGATTCTCTCTGTCGCTGTCTCTGTCTCTCTGTCCTTTTCCGTGCCCCGTTCAAACATAACAAATAATCCCCTGACAGGATTGCTCCAGTTTTTAGATTTGTCTGGTAACAGTCTGGTTAATGTACCCTGTCTCTCGAACAACATCCTCCTAACCTTCCTGGATCTATCAAATAATGGTACGTAGTAACATATTCAGGAGTAATAGTGGGATAAATTAGAAAATACCGGCCACCTCACATCTAGAGGTTTTTCTTGTTTTTTTTTCGAGTCCTCCCCGCGCTAACACACATAGAGGTTCACATAGATGAAAACACGAGTGTACTACTGCGACTCATGCACCTCATGAACTTGTAACATATAATTCAGCTATTATTATATACAGTACATGATATGCGGTAGCTGAGACTCTCAGCCTCAGAGAATTTTCGAGAAGTACTAAGTGGAGATTTTGTGAGGAGATTGTGTTCTATCTCATGGCCACTGACAATATCCCAAAGTTATTCACCCCTTCTCTCTTCTCTATAGGTCTGACAGATATTGGGATGTTGAGTACTGCCTGGTTGCCCCTTCTCTCTACCCTCCGACTTGGTGGTAATGTCCTCAGCTCCCTGCCCTCCATCTACACAGTGGCCCCCTTTCTACACACACTGGATATCTCTAATAACGCACTAGCAGGAGATATAAAACAATGTCTCCGGTATCTCACGCTAAGTGAGCTGCTTGCAGAGGGTAACGCGTTGGACATCACGCAGCTGTCCTCACGCGTGAGGGGTCACGTGACAAGTCATGCGACAGAACTTCAGAGGGGACTGAGGAAGCTTCAGGAGAGATTAAAACAGTTCGAGCCACCTTACGAGACAACTGCAAAGGTATGAATTACAGAAATTGTTTCTTAGAAAATATATAATGGCGACAACACACAGACACAACAATGATCTGTGTATAAACCACCACCACCAACGTGATGATTTAAACAGTGCCCTTTTTTAGGTGGATTATCTGAGGGAACGCTGGGAGATTTCAAAGATGATACTTCAGCAGTGTGCTGAGACAGGCAACTGGAACGGATTGGAAGCGGAGAATTACACGCCTGTTGCAACTCCAAAGGAAGGCTTCTATAGCAAAGTTTTACCCGAATTGGAAGCACCCCCTTCCACGAGAGAGGGCCATCCTACTAAATTATACAACCCACGACCACCTACACCCAAGAAAGATGATTCCTCTCAAGTCACTACTCGACCTTCTAGAGACACTAGTCGATCTTCTAGAGACACTACTCGACATTCTAGAGACACTACTGGACCTTCTCAAGTCACTACTGGACTTTCTAGAGACACTACTGGACCTTCTCAAGTCACTACTGGACCTTCTAGAGACACTACTGGACCTTCTCAAGTCACTAGTCGACCTTCTAGAGACACTACTGGACCTTCTCAAGTCACTAGTCGACCTTCTAGAGACACTACTGGACCTTCTAGAGACACTACTGGACCTTCTAGAGACACTACTGGACCTTCTAGAGACACTACTGGACCTTCTAGAGACACTACTGGACCTTCTCAAGTCACTACTCGACCTTCTCAAGTCACTACTGGACCTTCTAGAGACACTACTGGACCTTCTCAAGTCACTAGTCGACCTTCTAGAGACACTGTTCGACCTGTTAGTGTTACAAAACTGCAGTCACCTGTACCTAACAAGACCCAGCCAGTAGCTAACATTGGACAGTCTGCGGCCAAATCAGTCCTCAGTTTGCAGAGCCTGATAAGAGGTTTCAGTAGCAGACTACGTTATAAAAACCTAGTTGAGCAGCGACAAATGCAGCTGTATAGGGAGTACAAGCGGCTCTCGGTCGCCTCCGTTTTGGTACAAAGGATTTGGAGAGGTTACACCGTGAGGAGAGATCTTTGGAATTGGTTACCATGGTTACATAGGAGACAGGAGAGAAGAAGGCAGATGGAGAAGGGAGTGGTCGCTGTTCAGTCTCTTGCTAGGGGGTGGATAGTGAGGAAGCGAATTGCAGAGGTATTATTAGTAGACTATCTATTGTTTTTAGCCACTCTCTCTCTCTCTCTATCTCTCTCTCTCTCTCTCTCTCTCTCTCTCTCTCTCTCTCTCTCTCTCTCACCTTATATCCCACCCTATATCTCCCCTCTCTCACCTCCCCCCTCTCTCACCAGGCGTACCGACAAGCTACCTATGACCTGGACGACCTCGAGAGTTTGGATGAAGTAGGATCCCTTAACTGGGACGAGGATGATCTCGACAGAGGATGGGGGTTACCTCCGACCCCATCTCTCGCACACCACGTCTCCCTCCCTCCCACCCCTGCCTACTCCCATCTCTCAGTATCATCAGTTGTAACGGACACGACACGCACCCCCGTACCTCTCTTACCCCTCAGCAGGCTGTGTCCCCCTAGCAGAGGCAATAGTCTCGCCAGTGGGCCCAGTGAGATTAGCATCCTCTCAATGCCGAGTAGTAAAAGAGTGAGCAGAAGACAACAGGAGATGGTCACTGAATGGGGGGTTAGTGATCAAACGGCCCAAAAACTCATTTCACGATCCAAGAAGTTCGGGAAGAAAGTGAGTGCTGCTAAAAAGCGGGAAATGGTGAGGGAGAGGTTTCTACACCAGCGGCAGCACCGAACACCCCCGCCACCCACTGCTAATAGTTGTGATAGTGAGAGTGAGGTTGTGTACCAGTGGGAAAGTGTCCAACCCCTCCATACCAGACAATATCACAACCCTTCCTTCTCCTCTCCAGCCAGCCAGCTTCCCCCACTGAGGATAAAACAGAAACAGAGACCCTTCAGATAATGTGAAAATGTGTAAATTATGTATATAGACAGAGTATTTTTTTACAACCCTCTCAGAATCCGGATTTTCTATGTAATTTGTGACAATGCAACGGTGTACTGGACAGTAGCGCGCGATGACAAAATAACAGTGAAACTGCAACTGTCTGCAGTGCATTATTTTGCGCGCATTCACATTTTATTCCTCTTCTATTTTGCGGGGCAAACAGCATAAAACCATTGTCGTCATCACTTCGCTTACCAACGTCATTACAGGCATGATTACATCGGAGCTGCTACATTCAGATGCAGTATTTTTCTGCCTCTTGCTAAAACAGCAAACTGTTTTCCGGAAAGGGCAGATGTGTTTTTGATGTCACACCGTCACTATTGTTGTAGCAACAAACAAAAAGACATTCATTTCCGTGTAAAACTGAATGGGGTATTACTTAAATTGCTAGTTCTTTCTGTCTTGAAACACAAAAGGGGAAAATATCTCTACTCTACTAATTTAGAGATCTAGGACAAATATTGGTGGAGCTGTCGAGTTTAACACCTTACCACACACACACACATACACAAGACATGCACATTTCTGGTGGCGCCGACTCCGTTCTATTTCTCGTACGAAGCTCAGATCGGTTCGGTACCGCCATGCAGCAATCTACTGGGCGCCTTTAACGAATACAACTGAGTATTCAGTAGATATAAAACGTTTTACACTATTTTCACTCTAATACATGTGTTACATATGTCTTACTCGAAAATATAGAACTTTGTTCACACCCTTCTGAGGGTCGAGCAAGGCAAAGGGATCTTTTGAGTACTAAACAAGAAACACGCACTTCGTTGTTCCGTCTGTTTTTGAGCAAAAAAACAGGTCTACAACCTGTCTGGCGCCGCGAGACCCCGTTTTGATTATCAAATCAAACACGACAGTGTGTGCAGATCGGGTCGGCGCCGCCAGACAGTTTATAACAGAAATAGACGCGTGACAAACAGAAATAGACGCGTGACAAACAGAAATAGACGCGTGACTAATAGAAATAGACGCGTGACAAACAGAAATAGACGCGTGATATATGTATGTATATTATATAACATCATTTGCCTCACTACACGTGTTGACAAATACTAATGTGTCTCACAAGAAGCCGAGAAAAAGTGAAAAAACATTTTTGAAAGGTTTGGCTTCTTTTGATTTGGTGTGTGGAGGAAACCGTAATGTTTTCTACACAACAGGAAGCGACCGAATATTCGGTTCGGTTCGGTTCGGTTCGGAAATTCGGTGTTTTTTGGGCGGTTCGGTTCGGTTCGGTTCGGTAGGAAATTTTGGCCGAACCACCGAATTTTTTGGTCAAAAAATGCCCAGAAATCGGTCTTTTTCATGCAAAATTTTTCAATTATTTCACGAAAATTGTATGGATTTCAATGTCAATTTCGCCGTATTAACCCTATTTCGAATCGGTGGTGCTATGTGGAAATGATTTCGCTAGTTAGCGGGTTCGATATGGATTGATTTGATACCTGACTTCCCGTCGAATCGTGTCCTCATGAGAGGGTCAACAAATTCAGAAACTTTTTTTTCAAAAAATTCATGGAGAGCACCGATCAAGGTGTTAAGAATCATTCTCTGAAATTTTGTAAAAAAAGTTTGGAAAATATTTCAAAGTCAATTTTATGGAAAATTTTCTATGTCAATTTTTGCGTACGAATCGTGTTTCGAATCGGTATTGCTAAGCGGGAGTGATGTTGCTAATTAGTGGGTCCGAGATGGATTATGCTGATACGTGATCCCCCATCAAATCTAATTAGGAAGTTTAGGGGAAACGATTCATGTTTCAATAAATCCTGCTAATTAGCGAGAGCACTGCCGCATAGCATCACCGATTCGCAACACGATTCGTACGGCAAAATTGACATAGAATTTTTTTTTCCGAAATTGACTTTGAAATATTTTACAAAGTTTTTTCACAAAATTAAATGTTTCTCTAAAAGTTCATGGAGAGCATCGATCAAGGTATTGAGAATCATTACCTGAAATTTTGTGAAATTTTTTTTGTGAAAAATATTTTAAGTAAATTATGGTATATGAATCGTGTTTCTAATCGACAATGCTAAACGGGAGTGATGTTGGTAATTAGTGGGTCCGAGATGGATTGTGCTGATACGTGATCCCCCATCAAATCTAATTAGGAAATTTAGAGAAACACGATTCATGGTTCGTTTAATCCTGCTAATTAGCAATACCATTCCCGTATAGCATTGCCGATTCGAAACACGATTCGTACGCAAAAATTGACATAGAAAATTTACGATAAAATTGACTTTGAAAATTTTTTCACAAAATTGATTTTGAAATTTTTTCAAACATTTTTTAACAAAATTTCAGAGAATGATTCTCAATACCTTGATCGGTGCTCTCCATGACTTTTTAGAGAAACATTTATATAGAAAAAGTTTTGTATGGTTCGGTTCGGTTCGGTTACCGAAATTCGGTTCGGTTCGGTTCGGTTCGGTAAAAAAGTTTTTCAAATTCGGTTCGGTTCGGTTCGGTGGAAAAAAACCCGGTTCGGTCGTTTCCTGCTACACAACCAAGACACTAACTCACACACACACACACACACACACACACACACACACACACACACACACACACACACACACACACACACACACACACACACACACTCACACTCACACATACACACTCACTCCATGCATTTCGTATGTACGACAAATAATACGGGGGGATGCAGTAGTTGCTCCTTGGGAGCCCTATTTCCCTTACTCTGTTTTTTTTCGTTCCCAATCACTCATACTACATATTACATAGAATTATATATATAACTGTCTGTATTATAGCGAATATCAATAAATCATTTTCCAATAAAGATAGGGGAAGGGGTGAAAGTAGGGGGATTTAAATGTATTGAAAGTGGGGGGAAGGGGACTTGATGGGATTTTTGGGATAATACACATTATTAATCCCGAGCAGGTTGTCCCATAGTATAGCTGCTCCTAAGTTTCGAATGATCCTCCATCGGCGAGGAATCAGCAGGAAAGCAAAGATTTATTCCAGGAATTCAAAGGAAGCGATGTAACCCGGGGATCCCAGATACGTGCTGATAGTTTTCCTGTTTGTGCTGTTGAAGGGCCGTTAGATTCCTGATTATTTGAGCCTTGTAGAGTTGCTCTTGGAGTATTTGGTCGGGCCGAGTCGGGGAATCTGAAACGGAATGGGGAGTCAAAAAGAGATACAGAGCGAGATGGAGAGAGATAGAGGGAGGGGTGGATAGAGAATGGGAGAGGGAAATGAGAAAAAAGAGAACATGTGTGTAGAGAGATAAATTAAGGGCATGACATACCCGGTATAACTATCGGGTGGGCCTTCGTACCATACTCAGGTACATGACCAGACCAATCAGATGTTCCTGGGCTCCAATCAGGGGTCGGGTAAATACCACTCCTTCTATCAAGTGAGTTTACACTGAAACACACATAGGAAGTGAGCGGGAATAGTTTCTATAATAGTTCATACCAGAATATCAGAACAAAGACACCTGTTCTTTACCTCTCGCCAATGAGATATTGAAGACTCAATGCGGGGTTGCTTTGTAGGTTCCATTGGAGCTCCTGTTGTTCCTGAAAAGGGAGTGAGAGAGAGAGAGAGAGAGAGAAAGAGAGAGAGAGAGAGGGGGGAGAGAGACAGATGTTCTATTATAAGAGATTTCCGCTTTTAGATGACTCTTTACATGCATGTCTATCAAAAAGACTGCGCGAAACACTAAATGCTTAAATGTGTTGCTTTGTATAGGAGGGAGCGCGCGGACCTGCTAGTAGCGGGTGCGTACAAAACAGTAGCCGCGCACGTGGTGGTATACCTTCAACTGGTGAGTTAAAATGTTGTGCTCTCGCTGGACCTGATTTATCGCCTGAAACACGGACTTTCTTACACACCTCGTGAATTTATCTTTTTCTCTCTCCCTCTGTCTTTGTCTTTCTATCTCTCTCCTCTCTGTGTCTATCTTTGCCTTTCTCTATCTGTGTCTATCTTTGTCTCTCTCTGTCTCTGTCCCTCTCTGTCTCTGTCTATCAGCTATCTCTGTCTATCTTTGTCTCGGTCCCTCTCTGTCTCTCTGTGTGTCTACCTTTGTCTCTCTATGTCTCTGTATATCAGCTATCTCTGTCTGTCTTTGTCTCTGTCTATCTCTGTCTCTCTCTCACCTGGAGGTATTGAAGGTGTTGCTGGGGCGTCATCACCACTCTGTTAACCTTGTTATCCCTCTTGCACGCTTTCTGCATCACCTGGTCACAAGAAATGAAGATTGAAAGGGGGGATGATATATGGAGTTTGTATGTTTGATCGTGATTGTCTGGAGGACGATGGTTTCAAGATTGTAGGGACTTAGTAGCTGCAGTGTTTCTTGTGTTTGAAATTCACTGTTCCCTTAGGATAAATTCTGTTCTTACTAAAAACAATTGTTCTCAGTTCATCTGGAGGGGGATAAATAGTGGGGATTCAGAGGGTATTGGTGTATCGGAAGGATTTGATTGAATGTCCTTCTCTCTCTCTCTCTCTCTCTCTCTCTACAGTCTATAGGAAATTATGGACTATATACCGATCCAATATCATATCATATCCATACGTAACTCTCTCTCTCTCTCTCTCTCTTTTGGGATAATAAGCTGAGGTTTGTATACCTCCCCGTTAGCGACGGCATAACGCGGATCCTCTTTTTATAATTCTCTCTCTCTCTCTATCTCTCTATCTATCTCTCTCTCTCTCTCTCTCTCTCTCTCTCTCTCTCTCTCTCTCTCTCTCTCTCTCTCTCGCGCTCTCTCTCTCTCTCTCTCTCTCTCTCTCTCTCTCTGTCTCTGTCTCTGTCTCTCTCTCTCTCGGTCCACAACACGCACCACTCCCACATGGGGCTGTAAGGTCCCATGTGGAAACAGGGTTAAATCCCCCGAGCCCGGATCCTGTTGGATCTGAGGGCCCGGAGGGCCTGCGGAGTAAAGGTAGGTAGATCGAACAATGTACATAAGGGTAGGTTGAACAATGTACATATGGGTTAAAGTAGGAGAAAATATATAAAGGGAATTAAAGCTCATGGTGACGGAGCAAAAGACCTCCTAAACTATCTGGAAAGAAGCCCAACCATCTGGAACGGAGTCTAAGAAGGGTCAACTTATCAGGAACAGGAGAAACAAATCGTCTAAATCTAGGGAAACCTAGTGGCAAGCAGGAACGGGTAGAAAGGTATAAATATAAAAAAATTAATTACAAATACAGGGGTAGACAGCGCAGGAGGTAAATTACATGTCGAGAACTTTCCGGAGCGTGTTCATCGAGTTGAACAGGACTGACTTTTGGAGCTGGGAGGGGTAGATTTGGCGGGTTATGGCAGTCAGGTACTTCTCCAGTCGGGGGCTGACTCCGCCAAGGGCTCCGATCACGATAGGGATGACCGTGGCCTTTTTAAGTTCCCAAATTCGTGTGAGCTCCCTCCGAAGTTTTAAGTTCCCAAATTCGTGTGAGCTCCCTCCGAAGTCTCTCTCTCTCTCTCTCTCTGTCTCTCTCTCTGTTTGTGTGTACCAGCCGTGAAAACGGGGTATAAGTTGTAAACGATTTACAGGTGTGGATATGTTTTATAGTTTATTGAATACACGACACACACGTCAACATTTCGGCCTCAGTCTGTCATTTTAGATACGAGACACATGTGTTAATTTAGACATATTTCTACATTCTGGTACCAAAATTACCAAAGTTGACCAATGTTAAGATGCTCTAAAGGCAGGACCAAAATCTCTCATCTCGAAGTGTCAATTTTATGAGAATGACCCACATGAGTCTGTTTAGATTGTGTACCCCAGATGTCTCACTAACCCCCTATATATGACGTCACTCACGCTCACCTCTATTCCTCTGCGGACACGTTTGCAGTACACCAGTTTCTGGAGATGGTTCATTGTGACAAACTCGTGAGATTTGCACCAGAGAGGGGAGGCTCGTTGTGCGGGGTCCAGGTGTAGCATTTGTACCAGCAAACTAACAAACTCTCTCCTAGATGGGGAGGGGGATTTAAAGATAAAATATAATTAGGCCCTGTCCTAAATTCAATATTATTCCAGTATTTGACAGTGTTTTCAAGCAACAATTATTTCACTGCCTCTCAAACACATTCCTCGAGGGAATGATACATGATATTACAGTCACCGCCTACATCACGTGTTATACCAAGTATTATCCCTACAACAGGAACCGACCGAAACAAGTAAACAACCAATCAGAACTCGTTATTTAGGTCACGTGACTGGTTATCAGCCAATCATGGACCAGTATTTCCTGATTCCGTCGGTTCCTGCCGAGTACCAGGGAGAGAGTGAATCTACAGGGAAGAGGCACTACATAATGCACATAACCAGTATAACACTGGGTCAAACGTTTTGAAATCCTAATCGCCGGTACATCACTGCACTGATCACCATCACCATCCTTTTCATACTAATGTGCCTCATCAACATATTTTGGCCACTCTTTCTCATTAGACTCTACTAGAAGGTTCCACAAAAAGGAATACCTTAACCAGGAACCGACCGACACAAGTAATTTTAACCTACCTGTCCAAGTCCTCAACATATCTGTCCTCCTCAGTGACCGTATCATTAAGTCCAAACATGACAACCTCTTGTAATCCACCGAACTTAAAGCGGCGTGTCTCCTTTGGTCTTGTGCCCGTCTCGTTATGGTACTGGTCCTCCGTCTTCAACCGCCAGGTGTTGCAGAACCCGTTGGGTGCTACAAAATACTGCCGGCTCTTTTTACCCCGCTCCAACATGTAGACCGGGGGTAGCCCTTCTGTTGAGGTTATAAACCGGATCTGGGAGATGGTGAGGGTTAAAACTAGGAAATGGGATGCAATATACAGGGTCGGCGGTGGCCCATAATTATGCGAAAGGCCAAGGGAGAAGATAGGGGGGGGGGTTAACATTCACTAGGGAGGGGGGTGTCTCTAGAGAGGGTAATTATTACCCGGTAATACTATATCGTTCCAGAAATAACTTCGTGTCGCGACTCGCGATTTCTTGGGAAGTGGGATCTTAGAAAGATAGAGACTTCTACCTAGTTCATTAACAAAACTCATTTCTAAAGGAAGAGAATCGCCCATTCAACGATGTTCAATGGACGATTATATTCCTGGAAACAAATGTGTTCACTGTTCATTGGTGCAGCACCAATACACCAATGCACCAACACACCAATACACCAATGTTTCCAAGAATATAGTCAATGGAGCTATGATATACCGGAAGTCATGCTGCCGATGAACATGCCACAGGGTTCCCAAAGTTTTATAAACGCCGCTGGAAATTATCGGGTCACGAAATTATTTCTGGGACGCCCTGGCCCCTGATATACACATGGAACACTAAACATACCTGGTCATATTCACATCCCCCTGGATAAAGTGGGTAACCGAGAAAGAGCTCCGCAATAACACAACCCAGAGACCAGATATCGATCTTCTCCGTGAAAGGAACCCCTACTATAACCTCCGGGGCTCTGGGAAGAGAGAGAGAATCAAATAAATAGGGTTCAGAGGAGAGAGAAGGGTAAGTATTAAACAAATGGGATTCAAAGGAGAGAGGATCACTGGGAGCTACATTTTTGACCCACTGTCGAGGGTGAGGCTGGAATGGTTATTGTATAATGGTAATTAGGGGGGGGGGGCGGGGGTGGTACTAATTTGGTACTAATCACACCACAAAGTGGCCCGGTTCATTTTCTTGGAAGCTCCCGAGACCAATGTAATACCTGTAGTAGCGACTTTGTAGGTATGTGTTATCGAGTGCCCTGCTTTTGTATGTCGCGCTCCCAAAATCTATCAATTTCACCCGAAAACTGTCTGTCTTCTTTTCTACCAGCATTATGTTCTCAGGTTTTACATCAGCGTGTATAACTTCCAACTCTGATAGCTTGATCAACGCTGTTAGAATCTGAATGGGTGACAAATGTCGTTAAATGTTACACTGTTACATTCCAATTAATAATTAATTATAAGAAACAAAGGCCGTTAGAAACACCAATAAGGAAAGCGTTCTAGGTTAAATTGCTCTGCGGAACCCTCATAGAGCGCTAATTATGAAATGTAGTATCAGCTGCTACACAAGAAGAAGGAATGTTGAAATGTAGTTACCTGATGCAGAATAGGTCTGATATGGTTTAGGGGCATTGGTGAAAACTTGCTTTGCTTGAGATAATCAAACAAGTTCCTCTCCAGTATCTCGAACACCAAACATGTGTGGTTGCGGTGTTTGAAACATTCCAACGCCTTCACAAAATTGTGTTTATCAGAGCTTTCATTACTCAAATGCTGCAAAATCTGGATCTAAAAGGGGATTCAATGTTAGAATCTGGATCTAAAAGGGGATTCAATGTTAGAACATCGATCTAAAAAGGGATTCAATGTTAAACATCGATCTAAAAGGGGATTCAATGTTAAAATCTGAATCTAAAAGGGGATTCAATGTTAAAACATCGATCTAAAAGGGGATTCAATGTTAGAATCTGGGGAGGGAATTCAATGTTGTAATATCGATCTAAAAGGGGATTCAATGTTAGAATCTGGATCTAAAAAGGTGAATCTTGTATGAGATCAGAATTAGTCTTGTGTGAGTAGAGATCAGAATTAGTTAGTAGAATCTGAGTGGCGGGTAAAAATTACTACTGAGCTACGTACCTCAACTTGTCCTTGTCTGGCGTAGTTGGGATGGTTTTTCAGAATCTTGATGGCCACATTTTCTCCGTTATCTTTCCGTGTACATTTCACAACCTGTCCAAAAGTTCCCCTCCCGATATACTCGAGCACCTCGTAGACAAAGTTAGGCGAGTGAAGTAACTCATTGGGTTTAACCTGCGGATAAAAAAAATTAGATATATCCATCACACAAATCTGGGTATGAACAGTTCACACTATATCAAATGTATATATAACTGCACCTTGTAGTCGCCGTCTTTTGAAGTGGGGGAATCCTGGTGTGCCTGGTCTAGTGAGTTGTACATGCCAGGGGGAGGCGCCCGGAACTGATGACGCCCCATTTTGGGGGATTCCTGCTGCAGGGGCGCTATGGCATGAAGGGGCGCCACCACGGCCTGAGGCCGACCTAGTTTAATGGCATGTGTAGCAGCGACAGGGGGCGGAGGTGGGAAGTGGTAGCTGTTGAAAAGAGCTGTTGAGTACATTTAGTGACCATATCGGAGGTTCATGGGTCGGCGGTGTTTAACCTTGCTCCAAGTGTTGGTCAAACAACACCATCCTAAATTTGAAGATGTCAGTTTTTGGTTTGGTTTGGGCCGCTCATCTGGGACTGTAAACAGTCTCACAGCCAACTGCCAAGTCTAAAGATGTCAGTGGTGTAAGAGTGTAACATTTCAACTTTAAATAAATTAATTTGCTGATGATGTTTTAACAACGAATTTTGGAAGTGGCGGTTAGAGAATCTAGCTTGTTTGACGGGTTTAGCGACACAAGCAAGTTACACGCATGTCGGAACACGGTCTTCGGGCCTCCATTTAATCTTTTGACACACAATACATATAGTTGCTTCCTTTGTAAAGGCAAACCCAAACTAATGTGACCCTCGTTAGGTTTTTCGAAATTTCTTACGGTCATAGCTCCATTCCCTGATGGAGAGGCAGCAAGGGTCATATATTAGGTTGGGTTTAGCTAATACTAAATCCCGGTCTCAGGTCTGAACAAGTCAGGATGTGCGGCGGACACCGGACACTTAATAAGTCCATGAGACAAACAGATGAGAATTCTTAGTAACAAGGACTCTGGACTTTAGTCACGGGAACGCTCTCGCCTCTCCCCTTAAAAAAGGGACACAAAATTGACAGCCATCATGGATAACAAAGTTTGTCAGACAAACCAAGAGTCGCTGGGCGGTGGGCCAGAGGTTAACACACGATTTTTCACGACTTCAGTAACAAACGAAAAAGTCAGGGACGTCGCTGGCCCATCGCGTACCTGTGCGTCCAGGGGCCTTGGGCGGCAGCCCGGATCAGGGGGAGTGGGGGGTGAGACCCCCACATACTTTCAGACACGGGGAAATTCGGGCGCCGTTATGATCTGGGTGTATGGTGCGCACTGCCAAAAAAGTTAATTCACTAAAATGGCTCTAACCGCCAAACCACTCAACCGTTTTGGCTAATTCAAAGTATTTCCGATAGGAAATGTCAAGGCCTAACCCCAACCCTACTTTAGCCATAACCCAGGGTTATTAACCCTAAAAAACCGTTTGTCAGCACTCACCAAACACCCAGATTTTAGCGGGCGCCGTTACGATCTGGGTGTTTGGAGGCCTGTTTACAGGTGCGCGCTGCCAAAAAAGTTGATTCACTAAAATGGCTCTAACCGCAAAACCACTCAACCGTTTTGGCTGATTCAAAGTTTATCTGGTAGGGAATGTCAAGGCCTAACCCCAACCCAAACCCCAACCCTAACCCTAACCCTACTTTAGCCCTAACCCTAAAAAAACCGTTTGTCAGCACTTCCAAAACACCCACATTTTAACGCTGGCCGATTTTAACGCTGGCCAAAATAAAACTGCACTTACTTTTTATGTCTGGTCATTTTAAAGCGCGCGTGATCACAAAATTTCTTTGAACGCGCTACATTTAACTGCGGTGAAAACTTTGAGAAGTCGCGCCGCGCTCAGATTCAGTCCGACGCAACGCTCAGCTTCAAGCTGAGCGTCTGCCAGGAAAGAATTCCTATAAAAAACCCGCCTTAGTCATTTTCCACGTATTCAGTCAGGAAAGAAGTCAACAAACACTGAAGACCTATCACCATGAAGTAACGTATGTGTGGATGAGATGTTGTCAGGGCGTCAGGCACTGACCGAGCTGTACACTGTATAGAGATGTACACTGTATAGAAGTCCCGTACCCTTCGCAACGGGCCTTCTATACGGTCCGGTGCGAAGAGGACGGTCTTATATGAGACAAATGAGATGGTAACACCGATTCCAGTGTCATGATTTCGACGGAACAATTTGTTCCGTAGTAATATTTTGTTCAACAAAAATAAGAGGGTACTTCATTGGAGGCGGAAATAAATCGTATCCCATGTAAATTCCCAATGCACAGGATATCACATAGAACATTGTCACACATACGCACTCTTTCTCCAAACATCTCCATACACAATGAGAGATGCATCAACTTGTTCCTGAACAACTGTTAATAAGTGTCGTCATAAAAACACTATATCAATTTGGTGAGGGGTTACTCAACAACTATTCATTTCACATCAGGAACCGATCGAAACAAGTAAACAACCAATCAGAACTCGTTATTTAGGTCACGTGACTGGTTATCAGCCAATCAGGGACCAGTATTTCCTGATTCGGTCGGTTCCTGTTTCACATATATCTGTCAAAATCTCTAATAATCCTCTATAAAACATATATCTTGTGTCATTAAATCTTTCAATTTCAATCATAATCACTATCCTAGATGTATAACTCAGCAGATCTCTCTCTCTCTCTCTCTCAGTCCTCTCTCTCTCTCTTCTCTCCTCTCTACTCTCTCTCAGCTCTCTCTCTTCTCTCTCTCTCTCTCTCTATCTCTCTCTCTCTCTCTCTCTCTCTCTCTCTCTCTCTCTCTCTCTCTCTCTCTCTCTCTATCTCTCTATATCCCTATCTATCTCCTTTCTCTCTCTCCCTTTCCTTTCCTGTCTCTAATCTCTATATATATCCCTCTCTTTTTTCCTCTCTCCACTCCCTACTTCTATAATGAACATGATCTAAGTGAATACAAGTTGGGCCTATAAAGTGTAAAAAGTAATACATAGATAGTGTCTGGTCATGTTGGGAGTCTCTGGGCGGGGGCAGCTGCGGTGTGTCAACATCATCCCATCACTCTCTCTCTCTCTCTCGCTGGAACTTCTAACTTGTGCCTAGATAGATCGCCTGATTCGTGGCGTCAGTTTACAGTCTCTACTTGAGAGTCCCGCAGCGGTATTGCGGGGGCTGGAAATACCCTCCACTGGACGGGAGGGTGTTATATCGGGGCAGCGACCGACTTGATGATAGGGTATCTGGCCAGGAAGGTGCGATGTACTCGTTCATCGTGTCAATGGCACTCTTAATCTTTTTCCGGTGGCCAGCCAGCTCAATACCAATCTTCTGGAGATCATCCTCTTCCATTAACCGAACTCCGTCCAGCCTGTCCCAACCTAGGAATAGTGGACGTTATTAGGGATGTGGGCGGCGGGGTAGTTTAAGTGGGGTTAATGGGGAAGTGGATTTTTAGTGTACTGACTACTGAGTCGTGCCTAGACGGCATTTTTGCAAAATTGTTCGTCAACACTCAAGTCTAAATATTGTACTATTTTTTAAAAATAATATAATAATATAACGTTAGTCGTTATCCCTCAACACAAGTCCTCGCAGCGTAGTCACGATAATCTCCTTGTGCTGTCTGTCTATCCCTATATCCTATCTCTCTATCCCTCTATCCCTCTATCATATCTCTCTATCTCTCTACCCTCCCTCTCTATCCCTCTATCACTCCATCTCGTGATGCATCTCCTTGCCTATGGATTAATGGTTTTGTTCTTTACCCTCAAGCCTTCGATCCACAACAAACGTCTTTAGTGTGTTTAGTTTAAAGCTATGTTTTACCTCCTGATATTTGGTCCTATTGGCAGTTTAGCGTTGCTCGGTAAGTGTTACCAAATAAGGATGCATAAATAAATATTTTGTCTGAAAGAGAACCATTACTACCAATGACCATCTTAAATTCTAGGTCCAAATCTGTCTTTGAGTCCTGGTCAGATATCTCCTATAAAGGTGTCAAGTGTCTCTAAGATATACGATCCAGTAGGCCAGCCTATTGTACTGTTCATAGATCAGGATGTATCGACATTTAGCTCAATGCATTCTGGTACGGTCTGTATTACATCCACAGAGTCACTATTTACTACATCTTTTACACTGATTGGTGGCCAGATTCTAAACAAATGACATGGTGCCAGGATTCTTTGTCCAATTGGAATAGTTGTAGAGAATTTCATAACAACCCGATGGTATCTGTTTTTGCTAATGGAACCAGTCTGGAGTTGTGTGGAACCCTCCAGATCTCCTCAGGTCTCACCCAGAATGACCAAATTTACACATTTTTGTGTTACAGCAAAGGGGACGCGGTGAGGGTGCACAAAGCCTCGGGCCATAGCATAACTTTCGCTGATATTATTATAGTGGATACAAACAACGGCAAGTATAAGAGACCATCAGAGCATCATACCACATCATCTCATCCCATACCTTGTTGAGTAAGTAACCCCCTTTCCTCAACAAATCATAACCCAAGTCTCCGAAATTAACAAACCAAGATTTCTCTTGCCAAGTTAGGATGAAGCTCAAGAGCATTTAAAGACATCTAAAAAATCTTTTTTTAAGACTAGTTTGGAATGTTTTCTTCCCTGCATTGGCAGCTCGAAGCTGCCAAGGCCGCCGTTAGCGTTTGTTACACGCTACGTACAGGGGATTGTGCCCAATGCATTGATGGACTTGTGTTCCCCATCTGCAGTTTTTTAGTAAAGCTTGGTGTTGTGTTGGTTGTTTTATAATCCACTCTGAAGATTGGATGCATCTAGCTCTATCAGATGTTTTCGGTTCGAGCCCGGCTCTCGCCAGATATTTTACTATTTTCTTCCCTATCTAATTCTGATCAGATCTCATTCATGACATCTAGTTCTACTTTTAATTTCGCACGTCCCTGTTTGAAGTTCCAACTCAAAATGGATTAAACTTCTATGTACTTTGAATTTAAGCTATTCTTGTCTTGCTCGACACTGTCTCACCGCTCCACACGAAAATTAAAAGTGGCTGAACAAATGAAGCTATTTGAATGTGCTTTGTACTTGAGGTATGGCATGAAGTTGCTAAAACATCATTCAGAACCGTGGCGCATATAACACCGCTCGCGGTAGTTGAGCGTCTTTAAGGTGTCACTTCTTTTTTGTCTTTTCATCTTTGGTGTCATGTCTTTGCATTGAGTCTCAATGATGGATCTCTTTTACCATGTGCTGTTTAGTTCCATCGCTGCAGGGGTTTCTTCTGATGGTGGTCAATGTCCAGTAGCGATCGATGATGGATTTCTGGTAAGATCTTGCGGGCTCCAAGGGACAATTTTAGGAGAAGGCATCCAAATGACCTGTCTAAACTCAACCGTTACGTATTACAAAGTCTTTAAATATGATACCTTTACAAGGTCCTCAAAAGCCTATGTGACATCATTGTGTCCTAACAGTACGATACAGTATCAGGCGTGCGGAACTGAACGCACTATGTCCCTGCACCTCACCTCGAAACCAGAAGTCGCTCCAGAGCTATTCGAAAGGCCCCCCGTTTGTGGCAAGTTGTGTTATGATCACGAGAAGGATATGTACGGATTTCACAGGACATCGCAGACATGCCTCAGTGCTCAAACCAGTGTAGGGTACAAGATACGTACTATCGAGGGTGAGAGCATAGAGATACGGATAAAGGAGGGAGGTTTGTGTGATGGCGTTTGTGATGAAATCGAGCAGGTGGGAAAGACGTCGGCAAGTTTTTTAACGTGTGTGGATGAACGGTCTTGTAATGGACATGATTATGGTGCTGTGATTAAGGACCTGCACACCAGTGAGTATTGGTTTATTCCCTTCAATTTAGTTTTAAACCTTACTCCCATCATCCAAAAAAACTTTACAGATCGTCCGTTAGATGTTTGGTGTAAAAAGTTAAGAAGATTAGAATTTCCACTTTATAATGCATCCCGTTGCTTCCTTCCTCTAACCGCTTACCCCAATCAAGTGACAAACATCTTTAAACTTGACAAATATTATTGTGATAACGGCTTAGACCAGACTAACTGTTCGGATCCAACAAAGATTGCTGGTTCATGCCTTATCGGGGGGTATCTCTCTACAGTGTCCATTTACATTGTCTGTCAGAGCAAGGAATTGTGTGATAATGACATGCACCACAAGTGTCCCACCATAAACCAGTATTGTACCATTCATAAGCATCAGTTATGCAATGGACAAGATGACTGTGACATGGAGGCGGATGAGCGGAAGGAGACTTGTTTAAAGCTCACCCAACGATCGTGTGTTCGTAGTTTTAGCCAAACCCAAGGTCCTTCTTAAGATTCCAGTTGACTGGGTCCAGGATGGAGAGGTAGACTGTCTTAACGGGGAGGATGAAAAGAATGACTGGAAAACGTGCGGCAAAGGCATCAGAAGGACAATCCAATACTTGACTCATAAATGTGCCAATGTCTTCCTTTGCAAAAGTAATACATCAAACTTTTTAGAGGCCGCCCTATTATGCTCCTTCAACTCAAACTGTGACGAAGAAGTCTGTCTTTTAGCTACAAGTAGACCGCAAATAACCAGAAAATTGTTAAGCACGAAAACATCGACAGGAAAAACCCTCAAAAGTTCAAGTTTGTGCAAAGGGAATGGAAACTCTTTCTTTCTCTTACGAACCAAAGGTGTCATACCAACACTTTCAACCATCCATTCCATCGGTTCTTTGGGCAAAATTATTCAACAGACCTAGTTCTCCCAACTAAGAAGCATGATTGTAGGTACTTGTACGGGGAAGCTTATGTCTTTTACAGCTGTTCAGGACTTTGCTTCAACACACCGTGTCCCTTGAAAAGGCCCGTCCTTCATAACACTTGTAGCAACCTCAAAAGAACAATTTATTCTCTCAACCTACAGCTTGGCTCAATTACGATTGTACATATGTCCAGTGAACGGTTCCACAATAACTTCTTTGTTTGTAAAAACGCGAAATGCATCCCGTTTGATAAAGTGTGTGATCTTGTTGATGACTGTTTGGACAGGTCGGATGAAGAGGAATGTATGAATAGTTTTCAGTGTACCGATAAGTCGGGTTTTCTCGCTTTGAGCCAGAAATGCGATGGTAAGGTTGACTGCAAAGACATATCTGATGAATGCAATGAGAGTTGTAAAAGAAAGGCCGTAAAAAGCAATTATATTCTAGGAATTGCATTTGTCATGGGAGTTGCAGGTGTTGTCTTTGCAACTGGAAGTCTAATCAAAGGCTTTAGAAACATACAGAAAGCAAAAATGAGTGGCGAATTCATCAATCAAAGCATGGTCTTGATGATTTCCTTCGGAGATCTACTGACTTCTGCATATCTTCTTACCCTCACTACAATTCACTGGATCCATGGTTCTGGTTTCTGTGAGGATCAAATTGAATGGCTTAGTGGAGCCCCTTGTACCATTATTGGTGTTTTGAATAGCACTGGATCATCAATTTCTTCCCTTGTAATGGCCTTAGTCAGCTGCTTCCGACTCCGTGGTACCGTAATGGCCCTTCGATACCGCCGTTCAGATAAAGTTACCCAGAAGCTAAAGGTTAAAGTAGGCTTACTACTCGGAGGAGTCGTACTGATATCTCTGACTGTGTCGGCTTTCCCGTTGATAGATGCTCTTGATGATTGGTTTGTCAATGGACTTGTATTTGATAAGGGTATCAAACTATTTGTCGGGGTGATGGACAAAATTCAGCTGCTGAAGATTGTTCGGGGTTACCATGGTAGCCAAAAAATCACGAAGTCTGGCAACGCTGTATCTTGGAACACGTTCCAAGAAATGATCTCTGAGATGTTTTCCCAAGATTATGATCCGGTCAGGGGCAAAAAACTGTCCTTTTACGGTAACGACCCAGTGTGCATGTTCAAGGCATTTGTCCTTCCGGATGATCCCCAAGTGGTTTACGTTTGGTTTTACCTAAGCCTCTATTTTATCTGCTTTTTATGTGTAGCGGTATGCCATGGGGCGATTGCAGTTCTCGCCAAAAGGTCTCAAGTCCAAAGAAACACAACGTCTAACTCGCTCAGTAGCAAGGTCTCTCTGATCTGCCTAACTGATTTTTGCTGCTGGATGCCCTTCCTTATCTGTTGCGTCCTCCACACAGCCGAGATTATGGATATGTCACCGTGGTACCAGATCTTCTCCCTCAACATTCTCCCCCTCAACTCGATTCTGAATCCTGTTTTGTACAGTGATTTATTTACCACGGTTTGGAATTGCATTAAAAAGCACCAGATTCTCATATTTGCTCTTAAAGCTGCTCCTGAAGCCGCTCCTGAAGCCACTCCTGAAGCTGCTCCTGAAGCCGCTTCTGAAGCCGCTACTGAAGCCGATCCTGAAGCCGCTCCTGAAGCCGCTCCTAAAGCCACTCCTGAAGCCGCTCCTGAAGCCACTCCTGAAGCCGCTCCTGAAGTCGCTCCTGAAGCCACTCCTGAAGCTACTCCTGAAACCACTCCTGAAGCCGTTCCTGAAGCTACTCATGATACTGTTACTGAATCTGCCCCAGATCATAAAATCGCTCCTACAATCGCTGTTGAAGTCGGTCTTGAAATTGCGCCAGAAATTGCTCCTGAAACCGCTGCTCAAACTGCTCCTGAAGGCGAAGCGGCCCCTGGTTCGTGAAACTGTTGATGATCCGGCTGAATAGCAAACTAACTTTGCGCTATAGTTAGCTAGAAGGTGTTGGAGGTTTCAGTTTCAGTTTTTTTAAATCTTGATTTCAATTGTCAATCATTTCCAGGATCCGATTCATTCCTTTTATTGAGATACTGTGATCACGTCTGAACTCTTACCACTATCAAACTGATTACTCTGATACTACCCAGATCAAACGCTAAGTTGACAACAACGCAAGTGCGTGGTAGACTGTGACCAAATTGCTGTGTTTCGAGCTGAATTTACTGCAATGTGAACTGTAACGTTATTTATTTCTCCAACTCGTAACATAGTTGTTTTTTCAACAAAACGCAATAAAATTGGGAGACCTAAATTTTGGATCACGTAGAAAGTGGCGACTGGCGGGGCGGATATTTGGCATCGGACCGGAGCGGTAACTCGGGTATAGAGCCATTTGAGGACAATTATTTTGTGAGTTAGTAACTCAGTGCGTGTGTGAGCAAGGTAAGATAGATTAAAAACAACAAAGGGGAAACCTAGCCTATCAAGTTACTACGTGTTGCTATGGTAACTACCTGTGTTAATGAAATGGCTCTGGTATTGTTGGAGTCCCATTGAGGCGAGCCAATTACCAACGGACAAGCAATCATCCTCCTCGATCGGAAGTTCAATCGTTACCTGGTTCCTGAGAGAGAGGGACACTGGTTAGTTTTGGGTTGCTGTTCCTGAGAGAGGGACACTGGTTAGTTTTGGGTTGCTGTGGTTCGCCCTGAAACCCCTTGGGTGATGCCCAGATTACTCCCGGTCAGTTCACATTGTGGTGATCAATGTATAGATGTGGTGGGACGAAGTACAAGGTTCGGGGGCCTGGGACAGGAAATATGTGGGGTGTAGTGTACTGTTTAGTGGATGATGTGAGGATCTGGGGGGGGGGGGGTCAATTGGACCCTGAACTAATGAACTATTAATACGGGATTGTAGAGAGTTACACCGACCGCTCTGTTACAGTTACTGCAATCGAGGGCAAGTAATATGATTTTGGGAAGATATATGGGGCTGATTAAATGGACAAGAGAAGTGGACTCTGACCAATACACACTGCACCAGCGATATCAAGATGTCTACAATCCCAAGGACAACAATGTTTAGACAAGTTCGGTGTGGAGTTGAGGTGTGGAGATGTAGAGCGGCAACTCAACCATGCCGAACTTGACGCGCACAACTGCTGCTGACACCTCAACTCTGCTTACTTTACTTTAGATGGAGAATGGCGCGCGTTCCTGGGTTACCAATGTGCGCGTCCCTCACCGGTTTTACCCAACCCATCGAGAGATCGGATCACTGAATCAATGAACAGCTCAGCACAGTGAGTTGCAGTTGGAAGAGATCAGGATAATACGGAAAATGTGATAGTTAGGGTGTTAGGGAGAGGAAAGTAATACGGGGAGGCGTAAGACTTAAGAGGGCGGGTGAGGGAGGAAGAGAGAAGACAAACACACTTACACACCTACACACAAACACACACACTCCTGCAGCAGCTAAATAAACAGAAAAGGGAGCACACACACAAGATAACTGCAGTAGTACTTAGTAAACATAAAGGGGCCCTCTGAGCCTCAATCTTTCTTTCTATCTCTCTCTTTCTCTTTCACTTTTTTTCCTCTCTCTCCCTCTCTCTCTATCTCATACTATCACTCCATCACTTCTGTCTCACTTCTTCCCCCACTTTACTCTTTTGGTATCACTTTGAATGTGTGTGTGTGTGTGTGTGTGTGTGTGTGTATGTGTGCGTGTGTGCAAGGAAATGACTTGAAACGGAAATCATTAACGAGGTCAATCAATTTGTTGTCGAGCAACGTAGAGAGAGGGAGATAGAGATAGGGAAAGAAAGGGTAGTGAGAGAGATGGAGAGAGAGAGAAAGAGAGGGAGGGAGAGAGAGAGAGAGAGAGAGAGAGAGAGAGAGAGAGAGAGAGAGAGAGAGAGAGAGAGAGAGAGAGAGAGAGAGAGAGAGAGAGAGAGAGAAAAGTGCAAATGGGGAGAGATTTTGATATTAAAAAGGAGACAAAGCGGTAGAGGGAGTGAGAAAGATTAAAAACAAAAGAGTGATATTGAAAGACAAGGGGGTGAAGGAAGTTATTAAAACTGGATTTTAGCCCCTTATTTATGTAATTTTGTCGAATAGCGTCTTGCTAGTAATAAATTGTAAAGAAGATGGGATGAAAAGAAAACATTTACCGTATATAAAACAATCATTGTACTGATCAAACAATTGTACTAATCCCAAACGTCTCTCATGGAGACGCGGGGCAAGTTGCTTTATAAACTTTGTAAATACGCAAAGAAAGGTGACAAAAAAGGGATCAATATTTACCTATCAATGGTGTGTGTCAGAGATTCGATCTCAATTTGCAGCTCGGAAAAGGTGGGTCGCTTCATGAAGTCGTCGTCCCAACATTTTAGCATGGTTTTGTACACTCGATCAGGGCAGCTGTGGGGCCTCTCCATTTTCTTCTGATCATGTAGTTTCTCCAGCACCTAGGAGGATGGGGGGTTAGGACACAGGTGCAGGGTTCTTGAACTTGTCATTAGTAACACACCCACAAAATATACAAAGGTAGGTTTATGTGTACAGGTAGGGGGCGTGTTGAGGGTAGATACAGGCGTGTGCATTCGTAAATTTGGTATTTAATTGCAGGAGAGAAAACGTTAGAGAGAGAGAGAGAGTGAGAGAGAGAGAGAGAGAGAAAGAGAGAGAGAGAGAAAGAGAGTGAAAGTTAAAGTGGGAGAGAAGACTTTATAACAGGAAGAGAGTGGGAGGGACAGAGAGGGGTAACTAAGATGCAGAGGGAATAAGAGGAGAAACATACACAGTATAGTGAATGCAAGTAAGTGAGCGATAGAAATAGATAGAGATAGAGAGAGGGAGGGAGAGAAAGAAAGAGAGACATCAGAAAGAGATCAGAAAGAGATCAGAAAGAGAGAGAGAGAGAGAGAGAGAGAGAGAGAGAGAGAGAGAGAGGGAGGGAGAGAGGGAGAGAGAAAGAGAGAGAGAGAGAGATAGAGAGAGAGAGAGAGAGAGAGAGAGAGAGAGAGAGAGAGAGAGGGGGGGGTATGGTAAGAGTGGGGGCAAGCCTAATTTGGTGAGGAAGTTCCAATCCTCACCCCCACAACACCCACTACATATAAATACACGGCGCAGGAAGTTCCAATTCGATATAATCCACTCTAACTTCGCTCCAATCTCCCTACATCTCAAATATATATCTTTTGAAACACCTCAACTTCAAAGTGTACTATACTATATAAAATAAAATCATGCACTAGTATGTAATTTCCCATATATCCTCGTATACCTCCACATTCCGGCCGAGACAAAAATGGGTAGTTGAATTACGGTCATAATGGCATTTCTAACCCCCAATTGCATTACTGCGCTCCTGAGGTTAATAGTGAATGTGCGTCTTGGTGTTGGGTTGGAGGATGGGCAGGGGCTATGAGACTTGTAACTTTATTTTTGTATATAAGCATTTCTAAGGATTATCATTTCAAAATGCAAAATTATTAAGGGGCTCAATATATATACTGAATAATGAGTTCAGAGCAAGAATTAAATAGGGAAGAAAATCGAAAAATACTGGGTTTGACCGGGAATTGAACCAGGGATCTCCAGAGAGACATGCTCGGAGCTATAAACCACTAAGCTACCAAACCCTATAAAATACTGGGTTTGACCGGGAATTGAACCAGGGACCTCCAGAGAGACATGCTCGGAGCTATAAACCACTAAGCTACCAAACCCTATGTACTGATCGCATTTCATCGCTCTATATTCAAGCTCCTGCCCTTAGCTAGACACCATGTGATAAAGGGAAGTAATTTTGATATCTCCTTCTGGTGATCAACACACACACACGCCCTCTGTACAACAGTTTAATGTACAGATTCCCCATTAAACTGTTGTACAGAGGGCGTGTGTGTGTGTTGATCACCAGAAGGAGATATCAAAATTACTTCCCTCAATATATATATATGGGGGATATCAGAGAGAGAGAGAGAGAGGGAGTTCGTAACGAGATAACCCAAAATTACAGATCCGCTTACCCATTTTTCAGCAAAAGTTTTAAAAAGTATTGCTTACATCTACAGGCATGGCACCCCACTCCACAATTACTAACTACAATTTATGTTGATTGCTGGGTGCAGTGGCACGCCGAAATGTTTTCCCGCCAAAACGGAAAATGGCAAATATTTCCTGAACGGCAGGAAGCGACCGAATATTCGGTTCGGTTCGGTTCGGTTCGGAAATTCGGTGTTTTTTGGGCGGTTCGGTTCGGTTCGGTTCGGTAGGAAATTTTGGCCGAACCACCGAATTTTTTGGTCAAAAAATGCCCAGAAATCGGGCTTTTTCATGCAAAATTTTTCAATTATTTCACGAAAATTGTATGGATTTCAATGTCAATTTCGCCGTATTAACCCTATTTCGAATCGGTGGTGCTATGTGCACGGCGTGCCTGGTGAAATTTTAACACGACCTAGCATGCAACGGGAAACCACCACTTGTACGTGGTAGCTGAGGGTCTACAGAATGGCGCTACGGTGCGGGAAAAAAAAGTCCATGCCCTAAAATCGTTTTTTTTTACTTTTATTTGATTTGGGTCAAAATTGGCTATATTAAACGTGGTCCCGAAAAATCCATAATGACTTAGCACACGAAATATGTCACCCCTACGTATTTGTGCACGTAGAATCGATTGCCGTTGAAGTCGAATCTCTAAAATGACTGTAAAATGGTCAAAAGTTGATTTTTTACCATTTTTTGGAGGTTTTTGGCCCCTAAACCATTGAAAACGTTGAGATAGGAATTTGAAACTAGTGCCAATCGTTAAAATGGTCATTTTTCTACCAAGAACCAAGTTTTCGTGTATATCCGATTTATGGTTAGATTTGGGCAAATTGTTGAAATCTGCCAACTAGGAGAACCGTAACTTGATTTTCTTGTTTTTTGGATTTTGGCATTTTTGACAAACTTCTGATTGAAATGGTCAATCGGGACCATGCTTAAGTTGTTTATGGGACAATTTTCGACTAAAATCCAAGATTTCATACCAATCCAATAACAGATCGTTGATTTATAGAAAATTTAAGTAGGCAAAACGGTCAAAATAAGCAAGAAAAGTTGTCATTTTGACCGTTTTGCCTACTTAAATTTTCTATAAATCAACGATCTGTTATTGGATTGGTATGAAATCTTGGATTTTAGTCGAAAATTGTCCCATAAACAACTTAAGCATGGTCCCGATTGACCATTTCAATCAGAAGTTTGTCAAAAATGCCAAAATCCAAAAAACAAGAAAATCAAGTTACGGTTCTCCTAGTTGGCAGATTTCAACAATTTGCCCAAATCTAACCATAAATCGGATATACACGAAAACTTGGTTCTTGGTAGAAAAATGACCATTTTAACGATTGGCACTAGTTTCAAATTCCTATCTCAACGTTTTCAATGGTTTAGGGGCCAAAAACCTCCAAAAAATGGTAAAAAATCAACTTTTGACCATTTTACAGTCATTTTAGAGATTCGACTTCAACGGCAATCGATTCTACGTGCAAAAATACGTAGGGGTGACATATTTCGTGTGCTAAGTCATTATGGATTTTTCGGGACCACGTTTAATATAGCCAATTTTGACCCAAATCAAATAAAAGTAAAAAAAACGATTTTAGGGCATGGACTTTTTTTTCCCGCACCGTAGCGCCATTCTGTAGACCCTCAGCTACCACGTACAAGTGGTGGTTTCCCGTTGCATGCTAGGTCGTGTTAAAATTTCACCAGGCACGCCGTGTGTGGAAATGATTTCGCTAGTTAGCGGGTTCGATATGGATTGATTTGATACCTGACTTCTCGTCGAATCGTGTCCTCATGAGAGGGTCAACAAATTCAGAAACTTTTTTTTTCAAAAAATTCATGGAGGCACCGATCAAGGTGTTAAGAATCATTCTCTGAAATTTTGTAAAAAAGTTTGGAAAATATTTCAAAGTCAATTTTATGGAAAATTTTCTATGTCAATTTTTGCGTACGAATCGTGTTTCGAATCGGTATTGCTAAGCGGGAGTGATGTTGCTAATTAGTGGGTCCGAGATGGATTATGCTGATACGTGATCCCCCATCAAATCTAATTAGGAAGTTTAGGGGAAACGGTTCATGTTTCAATAAATCCTGCTAATTAGCGAGAGCACTGCCGCATAGCATCACCGATTCGCAACACGATTCGTACGGCAAAATTGACATAGATTTTTTCTTCCGAAATTGACTTTGAAATATTTTACAAAGTTTTTTCACAAAATTAAATGTTTCTCTAAAAATTCATGGAGAGCATCGATCAAGGTATTGAGAATCATTACCTGAAATTTTGTGAATTTTTTTTTGTGAAAAATATTTTAAGTAAATTATGGTATACGAATCGTGTTTCTAATCGACAATGCTAAACGGGAGTGATGTTGGTAATTAGTGGGTCCGAGATGGATTGTGCTGATACGTGATCCCCCATCAAATCTAATTAGGAAATTTAGAGAGACACGATTCATGGTTCGTTTAATCCTGCTAATTAGCAATACCATTCCCGTATAGCATTGCCGATTCGAAACACGATTCGTACGCAAAAATTGACATAGAAAATTTACGATAAAATTGACTTTGAAATTTTTTCAAACATTTTTTAACAAAATTTCAGAGAATGATTCTCAATACCTTGATCGGTGCTCTCCATGACTTTTTAGAGAAACATTTATAAAGAAAAAGTTTTGTATGGTTCGGTTCGGTTCGGTTACCGAAATTCGGTTCGGTTCGGTTCGGTTCGGTTCGGTAAAAAAGTTTTTCAAATTCGGTTCGGTTCGGTTCGGTGGAAAAAAACCCGGTTCGGTCGTTTCCTGCTGAACGGTTTGGGGAATCGATCTAACCCTACACAGTTTAGACCAGCTCATATCGAGCCCGATCGAATACGACCAATCAAGACCTCTAACTCCAACCATTTTTTGTTTTGTTTTTGTTTTTGCTAAATGGATTAATTAGCTGAACACATAAACAGGCAAATTTTGAAAACCCCTTCAGACTCGACAGATATTATTTCAAGATATTACAGTCGGACCCCGATTTAGTGGCCCCCGATTTAGTGGCACCCCGATTTAGTGGCAGGATTTTTTTTCCCCGATATAGGAATTAACATTATTTGCAACCGATTTAGTGGCACCACCCCCCCCTCCCCCCCACTCCCACCCGCCAGGTTTGATGATTTGGTTACGGGGCGCACCCCGATTTAGTGGCAGGATTTTTCCCCCTATATAGGAAAGTAAACCTTATTTTGAACCCGATTTAGTGGCACCCCCCCCCCCGCCCCTTCCCCCGGCCCCGTTCCCTCTTTTTATTTTCCGTTGTGTGGTTTTTTTTCCCCCGAGACTGTATTTCAAGAAACAGACAAATCAACAGACATAGACAGGCATTGGATTTATTATTATTATAATATTTAAACATAAAGCATATGGTTTAATAAAGGTCTAAACCATGGAAATTCTCTCACGCTAAATAAGCTTGCAACAAGTTAAACAGATAATGACGTGATATTATATACTAATTGTGCATTATGAACCAAATCGAATCAAAATTAGGCTGGTCACAAGATTTCAGCTTCTTTCGTCACCTTTACAGTCACTAATATAATGACGTGCCTCTTACTATAACGTGCCTCTATGACGTGCCTCTATAACGTGCCTCTATGACAATGTACCTGCTCATTGGTGAGGTTACCCCAAGGCTCCTCCCCAAACGTAAACATCTCCCAGAGTACAACACCCATGCTGTATACGTCACTCTTTTCAGAGTACCGCCTGTGTCGGATCGCCTCCACGGGAGTCCACCGAACAGGGAAATTTCCCGTCTGCAGGGGGAATTATACTTGGTTACATTTGCAGAGGGAATTATACTTGGTTACAACTGCAGAGGGAATTATACTTGGTTACAACTGCAGAGGGAATTATACTTGGTTACAACTGCAGGGGGAATTATACTTGGTTACAACTGCAGGGGGAATTATACTTGGTTACAACTGCAGAGGGAATTATACTTGGTTAAAGTCCATTTTTATTCAACTGTTCACCCTCCAACTTGTGCGCGTGCGATATTTTAATTTACGCTGCGCGCGCTACACGTTAACATGTGATAGACGCGCAAAACAATTCCGCGCACGACTTTGGGGGTGAACAGTTGAAAAAAATGGAGTATACAACTGCAGAGGGAATTATACTTGGTTACAACTTTATGTCAACGAGCCATGCGAACAATTTTTAATTTTCCTAATTAGATAACTATTTGAACAATTACCGCTGGCTAATTAGATAACTAATTGAACAATTACCGCTTAGCACAAACCTTAGAATTTGATTTAGGCCAGGAGTAGTGTGATACCCCTGTCGACGCCGTGCGGCTCTCGCCGCTCGGTGTCGCCAGTGGTTGACCACGGTCTTCCTGGAGCGTCTGAAGTAACATGCTCTGCATAAAACTGATTGGTGGGTGGCCTTGTACGGCGGAGTGGATGACGTGCTGGGGCGCCTAATAAGCGTGTTCGGTGCGGCCTCTACTACTTTCGGGCAGGTCATCCTCCAGACGCAGCAATCACAAACAAACAAACAAACAAACAATTACCGGCTTGTAGTAGTTGTTCTCCTCAAGGATGTATGAAAGGCCGAAATCCGAGACTTTACAGAAATCGTTCTCATCCACTAAGATGTTCCTTGCCGCTAGATCCTGGGTAAATCGGTGGGGTTAGCCATTGAAACCGAGGTGTTCTAACCCTCCTTTACATTTGTAAAGCCACTGAAACCTGATGGTCGGGGACTACATTGACTGAAGGGCTTGTTTGACTCACCCTGTGTATGAAATTCATGCTCGCCAGGTACTTCATTCCAAGGACAATACCACGGGCCATTTTGAGGAGTGCTGCAGGACTGCGCATTCCTCTGATCTCCTGCCAGGATTATGTCATGTTAGTGACGTCACTTATATGTCACTACTGGAATGTGACAGAGCGTGATGTCATGGTAAATAACGAGGGGTTAACTATATAACTAGAGCCTACATATAATATATCCAAGAAACGGAAAACGTGATTTAATACTGATCAGATCTCATTCGTGATAAATATGCGATTGAGAGAGAGAAAGATGGAGAGAAATGGAGAGACAGAGAGACAGAAATGTAGATAAACATAGAGGAAAAGAAATATAGTTTGTAATCAAGGGAGCATATTAGACTGGGTCCAATTGAATTACATTCGCCTTGGAACCCAGAAGAATCGGAAGAATAGAGCAAACTGCAAATGTGTAAGGACGAATGATCCGAGAATGATCGGGAAAACCAACTCTTGAAAATAATATAGGTGTTCCAGAATACATTGGACAACTTGAAATAAACTTACGCATAGATAATTTTTGAGGCACCCATTTTTCATAAATTCTGTAACTATCATGAACCGATCACTGTACACAACTCCCACTAACTCAATCACGTGCGGATCGTTAAACTGGACCTGTAGAAAATTGGTAATTGTTAATAACTGTAGGTGTAGAGTGGGTGATAGAGGGTGAGTAGTGGGTAATTAGTGTGTGTAAATTAGGCGATTAGTGGGTGATAAGTGGGTAATTAGTGGACGATAAAAGCTGTGATTGGTTGATGTTTAGAAGAAGGTAAACACTGTACATGATACACATACCATGATGGATGCCTCCGATTTGAACTCTCGTATAATATCGGGATTGCTGAAGTCTTTGGCCACTTTTACCGCCACCTCCCTCCTTTCTCCAGTCGGGGAATTATAGACGGCCCTGTGGACCGTTCCGAACTGTCCCTTACCGCACTCTTCCGCCAGGTCCAACTCGCTCCGTCTGATATCCCGGGCATTGGCTAAGAGGTCGTGATGCTCAGCAAAGGCCGACACTGGCACATATTTTGCATTGGAGAGTGTTCCAGATCGCCGAGTAGAGACGGTTCCAATGTTGACGTGGTGGTCTCTACGGTGCCGCATCTTCTGTCTTTTATGCCTAAAATATGGTGGTTAGAACACATGACAAACAACACCATATATGGACATCATCTGATACCAGACCAACTAACTAAACTGACTAAATCGCAACCTTTTTATACAATTCACAGTTCACACTCTTCTACACACGCTGTGTTTATAGATCGAGAGGGAGAGTGTGTGATCTGTACTGGGATATTTATGGAGAGGAATGGACAAGCTTGGACAGAGGAGAGAGAGAGAGAGAGAGAGAGAGAGAGAGAGAGAGAGGAGAGAAAGAGATGTATTGTAAAGGGTCAGTTTATAGTACCATTTTGTACAACATTTCTTTTTTGAATGATATCATTTTCCCTCCCTCTCTCTCTCTCTCTCCCTCTCTCTCTACCCATGGTTCTCTTTCCCTCGTTTTCTTCTGTACTTCATGCAATATCGGATACGAAAGATCCAATATTATTGCAATAACTGATACAGGAAATTAGGAAACCTTTCTGTCTGCCTATAAGCTCTCTCGCTCATTCTCTCTTTTTATCTCCCTCGAACTGCCTTCCTCGCTTTTTTCTGCTTCTGTCTGCCTCTCTCACTCATGCTCTCTATCTATCTGTCTGTCTCACTCATTCTCTCGACTGTCTCTTTCTTTGCAAGATTCACGTGACTTCCAAAGGGAGCTATTTGGGAGCTTTTGTTACGGTCCACGAAGAGAGAGAGAGAGAGAGGAGAGGGAGAGAGAGAGAGAGGAGAGAGAGAGAGAGAGAGAGAGAGAGAGAGAGAGAGAGAGAGAGAGAAGAGAGAGAGATGTTATTCAAGGTCAGACAATGGACAGACGCATGTACAATGTACATTGGAGTTTCTCTAAGTACCATTAAGGAACTCCACAAGCAGCAAATAATACTTTTTAAGGAAAATCACTTTCAATCAGCCAGCGCTGTTATTCATTGCAACCATTGATGGCCATCAATTTATCCTGACCCCCCCCCCCCTCCATCCCACGGCCCACTTCAAGTTCCAATCTAACTAAATAAAATTATCCCATCACTCTCACTCACCATTCCTACTCGGAAAAGGAACAAGGGATAGACTCAGTGTTCAGCTGTATGCTGAGAGACATTTTGGTAGCTCGTGCAGGGAGAGGGGGGTTTTTGGTTGTATGGCGTGTGTGTAAGAGTGGGCACGTGCCAGTCCCCACCACCACGTGCGATTCAGCTCGGGTCAGAACCAATGGCAAAAAGTGTGGAGCACGTGCCCAATGTACACAAGTTATCAACCGGGAAAGTGATCCTTCGACCATCCCCCTTACACTGCATCATGTACACACTGACATTGAGCGGTGCTAATGTATAGAAAATAAAAAGTGGGCAAAATTTTCTCCACCTTCCTCTCTCTCTCTCTATCGACTATCCCTCCCTCTATCTCCCTATCTGTCTCTATCTCTCTGTCTTTCTGTCTCTAGGTATCTCTTTTTTGGTGGCGGCATTGCCGGAAGGGGCGATATGTATCCCACCCAACAGTGCAAAGTAATTCCCTTGGGGCCACAAATTGGGGCTTCGTGCTACGTCTCTCTCCCCTCTCTGTAGCATTCCTGTCACTAACCCTTCCCTTAACTATATGCTATATATGAGTAGTTAATAGTTATCTTTTCACCATACAGTTGCAGTGCACCGGGTGCCGACAGTGCTCTATCACAGGGTGAGAGCAAATACAAATATGGTTATCTTTTCACCGTATTATATCTCGCTCAAAAGAGCACTCTCTAGTGTTATACATAATATATTGTTTCCTCTCTCCGAACCAGGCGGGTATGATACGTTTCCTCAATCCTCATGACACGCATCCCATGTTATGAATTGATACTTGTCAAAGATCTGTCTTAATAGCGATAAACACAATGACATCAACCCGCCATCTCCCCCTCTCCCAATCTCCCACCTGTCTCCCTCCCCTTCTCTTTATCTCCACTGTCACTCTCTTCCCATGGTACCTCTCCTTCGGTCTCTCTCCCTATCTCACTCCATCGATCTCCCCCTCTCTCTCCCTCCCCTCTCCTTCTCTGTATCTCCATTCTCTCTTTCTCTCTCTCTCTCTCTCTCTCTCTCTCTCTCTCTCTCTCTCTCTCTCTCATCTCTCTCTTTTCTCCTTCTCTCTCTCTCTCTCGCTCTCTACTTCCTCTCTCTCTCTCTCTCTCTCTCTCTCTCTCTCTCTCTCTCTCTCTCTCCTTCTCTCTCTCTCTCCCTCTCTCCCTCTCTCCCTCTCTCTCCACTATGTAGCGATTAAGCACAGTACTTGCTGCCTAATTGACCACTAATATGATAATTACCCTGTCTGTTCGCATGTTTGCTAATATGACTTCTTATACACTCAATAATACTGGATCGCTCTTTCTCCGCGCCACGATTCACATTATATATAATACACACGCTCCCCCTTTTATACCTTCTCTCTCTTTCCATCCCCTACTGCTCTCTCCTATTTCTACCCTTGTGCTCCCTTTTTCCTCCCCTCTTTCGTTCTCTCTCTCTTTTCTCTCCATCTCCTATGACCTATTTCTCTCCCCTCTTTCATCACGCCCACTCGAGGGTCAATATTTTACCACGGGCGACTCACAAGCAACTAATAAGGAAAAACAAACACACAGACGAAACACTCACACACACACACATACTATATCTATTGAGAATTTTACACCCCTGATACAAACAAAATCAAGATATTCTAAAAATTCCTGGAATACCTCACCTCTTACAAAGCAGTGCTACGGTAAAGACAAGCACAAGGATTACAACTCCAGATGCAATCAATATTCCCCATTTTCCCGTGAGCATCTCCTGTATTGAGGGTTTCTCCGCGGCTGTGTGGATAATTATAAGCGCCGCCTCCGATAGAATTGAGCCATTCTTTACCCGAAAAGACACTATGTACTCTGTATCGGGCCTTAGCTCTGAAACGGTTAGTAGGTGTAGTTTAGGGAATACTGTAGCAGGGAATACTGTAGCAGACTGCTGCAGAGGGTGGTCGGGTCTTAGCTCTGAAATGGTTAGTTGGTAGTTTGGGGAATACTGTAGCAGGGAATACTGTAGCAGACTGCTGCAGAGGGTGGTCGGGCCTTAGCTCTGAAATGGTTAGTTGGTAGTTTGGGGAATCCGGAATACTGTAGCAGGGAATACTGTAGCAGATGCTACAGAGGGGTGGTCGGTTTAGCTCTGAAATGGTTAGTTGGTAGTTTGGGGAATACTGTAGCAGGGAATACTGTAGCAGACTGCTGCAGAGGGTGGTCGGGTTTTAGCTCGGTTAGTTATAGGTACATAGTTTGCAGGGTCACTAAGTGGGTAGTGGGTACTTAGTGAAATTCAAATTGAAACATAGGGGCAATCCGGGTGAAATGTGTCAGAAGTTAATATAGGTGGTTAGTGGTTATATGAGTGGTTACCTGTAAGAATGGCAGTCCCATCTTCAACTCGATAGTTTCCAGCTGCAACTAGAGGCATCATATTGTCTCGTGTGCTCTGTAAAGATAGGAGTTAAATAGGACAGGATAGAGGACAGGGAAATGAATAATAAAAAGAGAGGATCTAGGGGAAGAAAGAAAGGATAGGGTTTAAAAAACGATGGGGTACAGCGGTGGTAATAGATGGTATCTTAATAATAATAGGGCGACAAAGGGAGGAGAGGGCAAACTAAAAAGAGATGATCTGTTTTACAGATCACATACATGGTTAATGGTAATGAGGTAGTCAAGATTAGTTTCTGGGAGTGTCAGTTTACTTCGAACTTCCCCTCGCTCAATATCTCTATCTTATCTCCGTCAGGCGGTCCGGGCGGGGCTGAAATTGAGGTATGTTAAGGTATGCATTATGCATAACAATTATTTCAGAAAACACGTGGGACTTGTCACCCAAATGTGTGTCAGGGACTCTTGAAGGTGTTCGATAGGCATTGCCCAGAGACAGTTTGGAACGTAGTCAGGTTAGAGAGAGAGAGAGTGAGTGAGAGAGAGAGAGTGAGAGAGAGAGAGTGAGAGACGAGAGAAGAGAGAGAGTGGAGAGAGAGAGAGAGAGGAGGAGAGAGCGAGAGATAGAGTGAGTGAGAGTGAGAGAGAGAGAGAAAGAGTTGTTAAGCTCGGGGTGTGCTAATGGTTTAACAGTAAATTCTCTTTTAATTAATGCTTCTGCTCAGGGTTTGCAAGGCAAATAACAATTCCGCGATGACATGAGAAAGAGAGAGAGAGAGAGAGGAGAGAGAGAGAGAGAGGAGAGAGAGAGGCGCACGCTTACACACGCTAGAGATGTACAACAAGCGAGGTCCAATATAATGGGTGTTTGAACTTGTCTATAATAAACTAGGAGTTAAGTCCTTGCTAAAGCCAGACGGTGTCCAGAATTATCTTTGGGTTTGTAAGAAGCATAATGGGGGGGGGGGGAAGGGAAAGTGAAAATGTTCTTGAGTACATATATGCGATAATTCCCTAAGGGACCAAGACAAGTTTTATCTTTCACGGGTTTATCTTCAAAATGACGTTTTAGATTCACTTTCAAAGGGATAGTGTGATGTTTCTGCGTTCTCTCTGTCTCCCTCCTCTCATTCTCTCTGGTTTGGTTTGGTTGGTCTCGCTCTCCCTCTCTCTTCCTCTGTCTCCCCCTCTCTCTGATTATTATCGATGAATAATTAGTTGTTCCGTTTGTGTTGTACATCTATAAATGAGTGGGAGAAAAGAAGGGAGAGAGAGAGGAAGGAGAGAGAGAGAGGAAGGAGTGAGAGAGAGAGAGGAAGACACTCCAAAGCGTGTGGGAGCGCTTATATATTGGATGGAGGGAACTCTGAACAAAGGAGGGAACTATTTGTTCCAAATATGATGATTTAAAACGATAGATATTATTCCATGAGGGGCCCTCACCTATACAGGGAAGCTCAAAACGGTTTCGTCGGTCCTTTGGTATCCTTCGAGACACTCACACTTGTATGTATTAACCTGAACAAAGGAGGGAAAGAGAAAGAGAAAGAAGAAATTAGAGGCGAGAAGGAGACCCGGATGAGAGATGAGAGAGAAAAGATGCCGAGAGATGATGGAGAAGAGAGAGAGGAGAGAGAGAGAGAGAGAGAGAGAGAGAGAGAGAGAGAGAGACGAGAGAGAGAGAGAGAGAGGAGAAAAGAGTGATTGACAATTGCGGGTATTAAAAAGAAGCCAGATCGTTGCTTGTGCCGCACCCCAATCCTCGCAAACTTCCCACCTTCAAACATTTAATAGGCTTGATCACACAACAACCCCTTCAACTTGATTTAACGGGTTGATTGCACTTCTCAGGCAGCACACATCAGGAACCGACCGAAACAAGTAAACAACCAATCAGAACCGTATTAGTCACGTGACTATGGTTTCGTTATGCCATCATGGGACCCAGTATTTCCTGATTCGGTCGGTTCCTAGCACACATACAGGTAGTGATGTGGATTGGAGTGGGCATGGTTCACATCTTTCCTTGTTCCTGATTCGCATCTGAAGCCCCTTAACAATCACCCTCTACGTCACTACTCTCCCTCCTGACCCCTCTCGGGCAGCTGTTTCTAACATATATGATGTTTCTAACATGTGATATTAGGGAAGGTTCAGATTATTTTCCCACACGTTCAATTACAAACAACAGCAACCACTAAACCATATATTCTGCAACTTTTGCAACTGACCAGCCGTTAAACACAGTGCATTCAAGGGAGGATTTCATTGATGAGGTTATATGGAGTAATTAATTGACCAACAAGAAATGTGAAACTGTTTAATTGATCAATTAATTAACTACCCCTCGACCTACCTCCTATAGGATGCGTTGCGTTGGAAACACATGTTCCTGTGACAAGTTTATCGGTGCTGTTAAGCTGCGTTTCTGGGTACCTGGAATATAGGGGAAATTAGCACACACATACACACACATTCTATATCTCTTTCTCTCTCTCTCCCTCTCTCTCCCCTCTTCTCTCTCTCTCTCTCTCTCTCTCTCTCTCTCTCTCTCTCTCTCCTCTCTCTCCCTCTTCGCTCTTGCACTAACCTGACTGCGTTGGAAACAGTCTCTGGGCAGTACTGAGCGAACACCTTGAAGTCCTTTAGGGTTACACAAGCACCTCTGTCTCGGATTGCAAAGAATACTCCCTTTGAGCGTCCTGGAAGGAGAGAGAGGTAATGAGAAACAAGTTGATACATACCTTGTCTCACAAAAGACTGCCCTCTTAGATCCGGGCCGAAGTCGTCAGTCATGTATTATGACAAATAAATTCCATATTTATACACAACTCAGTTACTTTAAATTATACCTGTTAGCTTGACAGGTACTTTAGTTGTTTCAAAGTTGGTTGTCGTACGGGGAATAATACTGGTATATTCCTCATTGGCCACTGAATACGTGTACTCATCAACCTCTTGCACATCTCCTCTCTCGTCCGACTAGGGGGATTTCAAATGATTGGACGAAATGGGAGATATAGAATTGGGCACTGTTAGGAATGGCCGGCACTAACAAATTGTGTTAGTGTTTTTCACTAACAATTATTGTTAGTGACATCACTGAAAAATTTTGTTAGTGACGTCACTAACAATATCACTAACAAATTATAATTAGGGGGATCGGATGGATAATATCATTGGATATATAACACGATTCCGGGACGCAGTGTGAGACAATACGGGTTACAAAACATATGATTCGGGGGAGCTTATTAGCAGTGTGAGAAGATACGGTGTATGGAACATCATTTATCAAATTCACATTTCACTGGCCACAGTTTATTTCTTCTTTGAATTTAATCGTTAATAATTGTTTACCTCTTTCATGTGCAAGTGAATAGCCTGTGCACAATTGTCCCTCGCAACTCCCTCCCTACTGTCTGCACACGAGTTTATCTTGTACTTTAACTCCACGTATACAAAACTATACTCATTTGTCGGGATAAAGGGCGTCCTGCGAAAAGTATTAGCTAAGTAGGACAGAGAGTGAGAGAATATTTAACAAGTCTGATGGGTAAATACAAAACAATATCTATTGTAACTTTATGGATATAATTGAGACTCAGTTGTAAATCAATTAATTTGTTTGAGACTCATTATAACATCTTATATCAAGCTGGATAATTCAACAATTAAGACAACAATTACCTTAGGAAATTATCCTGCTTGCTGCCCTCGATAATGCACACGTAGAAATAAAAAGGGTAACCTCCTCGTGCCTGCCACTTATATCTCCCTAGTACGGGGTCCGAATCCTTTTGGGTGGAATTCCACAAATCTCTGTCAGACTCCATCATACTAAACAGCTCAACTGAAGATGGATGAGAGAGAGAAGTTATAGAGTTGTTACAGAGTCGATTAATTCTAGAAACAGCCTCATCTGGTGGCACTTACCATTTTTGGAGGTAACTAGTACTAGAAAACTAATCCATATCGTAAACACAAACATTCTGCTGTGAAGAATTACATTAATCATTTTTAATACAATATATTTTGAACAGTTTTAGCTAAGTTTTTCAGTAAAAAAAGATGTTTTCCCTATCCGGGTTATAAGATGGGACAGGCAAAAACGCATGTAATGACAGGCAAAAACGCATGTAATGACAGGTCTCGTGCAGGCGTACTAAACCCCAAACTAAATTTGAAGTCTCTACGTATTTTATCAGGGGGTGAATCTATGAACGTGGAATTTGGAAAGTATCATAAAACTCAAGTGGGGGAATTTTTAGTTTTAACTTGAGCGTCCTTTACTATGAATGCCGCTGTCCCCTTCTTATACTACTAAGGGAGAATAGGCGAATTGATTGATTACTTAATGATTATTTAATGCATTTTTTATCACTTTGTCAACTTATTATCGGTTAAGTCTACGTCCAGCCTTGTAAAAATATATCGAAGGCATGAGTCTTAGCAAATTCATTAGCAAATGTAAATGTAAATTATGCACTTAATATCCCACTCAATAGTGAATATATACCCAGAAAAATGGTGCCAACGCACTCTCTAAAGTATCACTTTCTCAAGTGGATAACATTGTCTATATGAACTTAACGCAATTTTGCTCGCAACAACCGGAGCAACTTCAAAACACAACTTATAAAAAAACACTAAAAAAGAATAAATTAAATTGTTAATAAATTAGCCCCCGATCATACAAAAGTCCAGAACGCTTGATTTGGTATCAGTAAGGGGCCCTTACTAAGGGCGCCTGTGCATCGTCGGCACGGATTAGTGTTTCATTCGTCAAATATCGGGTCTCTCGTTCGCACTCCCATAACCAGTACCACTCCCTGCAGGGAGGGTGGGTGGTGAGAAAATGCCGATTTTCAGAACAAATACGTACCAAAGGTAGTAATGTGTTTAGTAGCTGTCCAGGGAGGGAAGATCCGGTGTGATAAAGTGGAAGGATGTGGAGACACGAATCCGGATGGGATGCAGAAGGGAGGGTGCAAAAGCAGGAACCAAGGAGGGAGGGGGTGTAGAACCAGGTACCAAGGAGGGAGAGGGTGTGGAAACAGGTACCCAGAAGGAGGGTTCAGACACAGGGACCGAAGAGGGAGGGCGCAGAAGTAGGTACCCAGAAGGGAGGGTACAGAATCAGGACCCATGGGGAAGGGTGTAGAGGGCGGACCTAGGAGGGAGACTGGAGAGGTGTGGAAGCAGGACCCAGGAGGGAGGGTGCAGGAACAGGAACCCAGGAGCGGAGATGTGTAAGGCAGAAGCAGGTTCCGAGGGGGGGGGGAGAGGGTGCAGAAGCAGGTACCAAGGAGGACGGGGTGTAGAAGCAGGTACCGAGAAGGGAGGGTGCAGAAGCAGGTTCCAGGAGGGAAGATGAAGTAGCAAGTTTCAAGGATGCGGAGGGAAGCCTTAGGTGGAGGTACTTATGGTCAAAAGAGATCCAGGAGAGGTGCTGAAAAGGAGTTGCCCATTATTTATTTATTTATTAAATCTAAAATGTATATATTGGATAAAATACAACATATACTGCCCCTTTTTGTGGGCTAAATTGATAGTCATAAGGTTCCTTTTGAAGTCTCTTTAGAGTACAAATTACATGTAGCAGGTCAGCCACATTTAATTACCCCCCTGCTAACCCAGTATCGTCCATTCGGATTGTCTCGCCTCAGTCCTTTCACTGTATCAACGAGAGTTTTCCGCTCTCGCTGCTCCTCCGGTGTTAGGTCGGGGGAGAGAAACACCGAGGAGAATTTCTCTGAATCTCGGAGCTGTTTTGCTTTTCTTAGAAGTTGTAACAAAGTTTCCCTCCTTTCAAGTGTAACAATTACTGGTCTCGGTCGGTTATCAGTCTTTTCGCCAATACGCTTTGTAGAAGATATGACTGGTTTTTCATTGAGCTCTCCAAAGATATCCTGAACTTCATGCTCAGTAGCCCTTGCCGTAGTTTCTGGCAGCCCAAATATAACCAAATTCAACTTGCGATCAAGAGTTGCTTCTTCCGCGGTTGTACTTGGATGGGGTACAGTCGCTTTCTTCAATGCTGCTTGGAGGCGGGATGGTGCAATAGCCGCAGAGCAATTCTGTACAAGCACCTTGGAGTAGCCCTGCAAATGCTTCTGAACAGACTCTGACACTGAACTAAGTTTCCGACCTTGTACTTCAATCAAAGTATTTTGTGCTTCAATCAGCTTCTCTTGCAGTTCAATCCTTGCTACCCGATGTTTGTCGATTTCTTCCTTAAAAGTGCCAAGCTCTTCTTGTACCTCCTTGAGCTTCTGATTACACTCCACTAGTTCCAGGCGTTCTTTCATTCGGGCAGTTGCATACAGACGTTTCTCCTTCATAACTGGTCCTATTTCTCTCACTATCCGAAAAATATGACGAGAGAGGTTCTCGGTGAAAGCCATGAAACGATCAATATTATACTTTTTCATTTCGGAGTCTTTCGGCAGTGCGTCCTCAATATACTGCTCAGGATCATCATACAAACTAGAATCCAATAACTTGGACAATACTCCATCAACCTGTTGTTCACTTGGTTGTTTGAGCCCGTTCTTGATATAAAAAACGTCCTCTACTGCACAACGAAGTTTTTCCATCATCGACAAATCCCAGCATTCCAGTGGATCGGCATCTGCATCAGAGGTATTAAGTTTCTCCGTCATAACTTCTGCCTGCCCCTACGGGCGGTCTCAACATCCTCAAATTAATTTGTTTAAAGTAGTGTTGAAAAGTTGCCCAAGATAAGGTGCAGAAGGAAGTGCCCAACGGTACAGTCAAGGGAGGATACAGAAGGAGGTGTAGAGCCTACAGAACCTTAAAAATGTTACAGTTACCATTTAAAGTTAAAGAAATAATCGAATGAAAACTTTAACCATTAGACTGGGTGACTGTTTATAGCAATCGCGATGAACACCTTCGTAAAAGCATTTATGGAGGCCCGAAAACGTGTTCCGCAGGCTGTTTAAGTTGATTCTTAGGTTAATGCTGCAAACTTAAGATAATTAATTGATACAACTTAAGCAGGTGCAATTAAAATCTGGGAATCTTTTGGGCCTACTGTCAAAGAGGTATAATCAGTGAAACATTTTGTGGAAATCCAGAAAAAGAGAAAAAGTTGGAATGCGCTGCAGCCCCCTCATGCGCGCACCCCCGCAACGAGGGGACTGGAGGGAATGCCGCGCGCGCGTTTGGCCTGAGCCCGGCTGGGTCGAAAATAACTTTGCGAGCGAAAAAACGGCGGTGCTTATAACTTTGGCCCCTGAAGTCCGTTTTGCTTGATTCTTTCACTAGCTGTTAGATCTGACAATTATCTACCTTGCTGTTTTTGAGAGAAGTTAATTGGACTTGAGGAGGCTGAGCAATAGCCGTTCAAAGATTGGTTGTTTTCAAAAAGTGACGTCACAGGTCCCTGCAGGGACACTTTGTTTCAAATTTGAATTAAAATCTCGAATTTTTTTATTTTACCGCACTCGATTTTGCAGAGTTTGGTTCATATCTCCTGTTCCTGATAAGATAGAGGCCTGAAACCGGTTGCATTTGAAAGCTGTTATCTTCCTCTTTCCAACGCTATCAAAACGATTTCTGTAGCTTATCTGGAACCGGAGATATGATTGATTATGTATTCCCCCCTAGCGCGGTATTCCCTCCAGGCCCCTTATATTATATTATAAGGGGCCTGCAACGTATGCCAAGAGAAAAAGGAAATTTTACAAAAGAAACAAGCTTTGACTTTCTTTCAATTGGAATGCGCTGCAGCCCCCTCATGCGCGCACCCCCGCAACGAGGGGACTGGAGGGAATGCCGCGCGCGCGTTTGGCCTGATCCCGGCTGGGTCGAAGATAACTTTGCGGTCGAAAAAACGGCGGTGCTTATAACTTTGGCTCCTGAAGTCCGTTTGACTTGATTCTTTCACCAGTTGTTAGATCTGACGATTATCTACCTTGCTGTTTTTGAGAGAAGTTAATTGGACTTAAGGAGGATGAGCAATAGCCGTTGAAAGATGGGTTGTTTTCAAAAAGTGACGTCACAGATTCTTGCAGGGACACCTTTTTAAAAATTTCATTCAAATTTTGATTTTACCGCACTCGATTTTGCGGAGTTTGGTTCATATCTCCTGTTCCTGATAAGATAGAGACCTGAAACCGGTTGCATTTGAAAGCTGTTATCTTCCTCTTTCCAACGCTACCAAAACGATTTCTGTACCTTATCTGGAACCGGAGATATGGTTGATTATGTATTCCCCCCTAGCGCGGTATTCCCTCCAGGCCCCTTATATTATATTATAAGGGGCCTGCAACGTAATGTCCATTTTTTTTCAACTGTTCACCCCCCAAAGTCGTGCGCGGAATTGTTTTGCGCGTTTATCACATGTTAACGTGTAGCGCGCGCAGCGTAAATTAAAATATCGCACGCGCACGAGTTGAGGGGTGAACAGTTGAATAAAAATGGACTTTATGCCAATTCTTTCAAGCACAGGAAGCCGTGGGAAACGCGCGCACTAAGGGTGTTGCAAAAATGTTTATTTTCGCGCGCTACGTTTTTAATGGATGTAAATACATCCTATATAAGGAACCATAATAAAGTTCAAGAGCGCACCCCATCCAAGAGCGCACCACCTCCAAAAGACACCACTTCAAGAGCGCACCACATCAAAGAGAGCTCCCCATCCAGAAGATACCGCGCGCAGGGGACACCACGCGCAGAAGAGACCGCACGCGCAAATACAACGCCGCGCTGGTCTCTTCTGCGCGTGGTGTCCCCTGCGCGTGGTATCTTCTGGATGGGGAGCTCTCTTTGATGTGGTGCGCTCTTGAAGTGGTGTCTTCTGGAGGTGGTGCGCTCTTGGATGTGGTCTCTTTTGGGTGTGGTACGCTCTCAGGTGTGGTCTCTCTTCGATCGGGTGTGCTCTTGGGTGCTCTTGGAGGCTCTTGAACTTTATTATGGTTCCTTATTCGCAAAAGGCAAAACTTCCCCGCCCCCCCCCCCCGGGCCAGCGTTAAAATATGGGAGGCTAGCAAGAAGCAGTCGGGCGCGATTATAATCTGGGTGCCTTGCAGCCTGTTTACAGGTGCGCGCTACCAAAAGAGTATACTTAGACCGACTTTTTTCAAACGGCTATAGCCATGGAACCACATGGCCGATTTGAGTAAACTAAACGGTATCAGTTAGAAAATCGATAGCCCTAACCGATAACCCCAAACCAAACCCTAACCAGACCCTAACGGATAGCCCTAACCCGTCGCGCGCGCCAAAACTACGAATTGTTAGCAATGAAAGGCACCCAGATTTTAACGTTTTCCGAAGCAGTCGTACGGAAAACGTGTACGAGAAGTTGAAGGGGGTGCCTTCTCTCCGCTGGTAATGAATACAGCAGGTGGCATAGCCAATGAGTTCCAAAAGGTGCTGAAGACTCTCTCACACCGAATCTCCACAAGAACCGCAGAACCGTACAGTGAAATTATGGCTCACCTGAGGACGAGGCTACGATTCTCCCTCCTGAGATCATGCCTTATTGCATTAAGAGGAAATCGGAGGAAGATTGCTATCACTAGCCTAACAAATACTGAACTGGTGACCTGAGGAAGAGAGGAATAAGAAGAACTTGAGGATCCCCGATCCGAGGATGAATTGATCCGAGGATGAATTGATTTATTGTTTTGTTTTCTCTATAGTGTTTTGGGAGTGCTGACAAACGGTTTTTTAGGGTTAGGGCTAAAGTAGGGTTAGGGTTAGGGTTGGGGTTTGGGTTGGGGTTAGGCCTTGACATTCCCTACCAGATAAACTTTGAATCAGCCAAAACGGTTGAGTGGTTTGGCGGTTAGAGCCATTTTAGTGAATCAACTTTTTTGGCAGCGCGCACCTGTAAACAGGCCTCCAAACACCCAGATCGTAACGGCGCCCCCCCCCCCCCCCCCCCGGCCCGGAAAACGTTAAAATCTGGTTGCTAACAATTCATCGATTTTGGCGGTCGATACGGGTTAGGGCTGTTGTTAGGGTCGGGTTAGGGTTTTGTTTGGAGTTATTGGTTAGGCCTATCGATTCTCTATCAGATACCGTTTAGTTTACTCAAATCGGCCATGTGGTTCCGCGGCTAAAGTCGGATTTTTTGAAGTTGTCACCCCCCTATTCCCGCGGAAAACGTTAAAATCTGGGTGCCTTTCATTGCTAACAATTCGTAGTTTTAGCGCGTGCGACGGGTTAGGGCTATCCGTTAGGGTCTGGTTAGGGTTTGGTTTTGGGTTATCGGTTAGGGCTATCGATTCTCTATCAGTTACCGTTTAGTTTACTCAAATTGGCCATGTGGTTGCGTGGCTATAGCCGTTTGAAAAAAGTCGGTCTAAGTATACTCTTTTGGCAGTGCGCACCTGTAAACACGCTGCACGGCACCCAGATTATAATCACGCCCATTCACACGTGGCGTCGTATTTGCGTGTGACAGCCCCCACTTGCTCTCAATTTTCGGCAAAAAGCCGCATATTATCGGAAAGAGCATAATTTTGTGAGTCGGTAAAGTTTTTGTTTGACGAAATTGGTCAAGAAACAAAGGCGTGAGAGCCAAAACAAGTGTCAAACAAGTTTCCGACGCGCCAATAAAAACTCGCGCGCCACCCAGGGGGGTGACAACTTCAAAAAATCCGACTTTTTTCAAACGGCTATAAATAGCCGTTTGAAAAAAGTCGGTCTAAGTGGTTTTAGGTGTACTTTTTTTGGCTGTGCGCACCTGTAAACACGCTGCAAGGCACCCAGATTATAATCACGCCCTGGCAGGTCGGTAGAACTTCGACAGAATTTAGGGTAGGTCAATTTAGGGTAGGTCTGAATTTAGAGTAGGTCTTAATTTAGGGTAGGTGAATTTAGGGTAGGTCTGAATTTAGGGTAGGTCTGAATTTAGGGTAGGTCCGTAACGTATCGTTTATCAAAGCATTGCAACTCGACATTAGGTTCTGATTAGGTCGCTGAACCGCGTCCCGTATCTCGTATCAACTCATTTCAATTCGATCTTAGTCTCCGATTAGGTCGTCCCGTATCTCGTATCAACTCATTGAAATTCGAGGTTAGACACAAATTAGGTCCCTGAACCGCGTCCCGTATCTCGTATCAACTCATTTTAATTTGATCTTAGTTACCGATTAGGTCGCTGAACCACGTCCCGTATCTCGTATCAACTCACTGAAATTCGAGGTTAGACACAAATTAGGTCCCTGAACCACGTCCCGTATCTCGTATCAACTCATTGCAATTCCATCTTAGTCACCGAGAGTTAGGTCGGTAGACTGTGTTCCGTATTGCATCAAATGAAATTAGGACTGTTTGACTGTTCACTTATTAGTTTATGCACGTATATACCCTGCTAACTTAAATAACCCGCCAGCGGCGAGAAGTCCCACTGGCGCGCTCTCAATATACAGCCAGTCCAGCGGCAGATTATTTCCCACTGGTTGGCTGTTTATTATTAACTCCTATGTTACATTCAAAATGTGTGTAAATGATCAGTTCTTACTGAAATACAGAGGGAACACTGTTTGCAAGAGTTACACACTGCATTGGAGAGAAAGAAACAACACATTCCGTCAATTTCTCTCTCTTTATCTCCCCTTTTGTTTCACTATCTCAATTCCTCTGTGTTATGTCTGGCATGCCCCATATCTTGTTATTTCTTTCTCTCTCTCCTTAGTAACTGTTACCAAACAATATACACTCAATTGAGAGATTTTTTTGACTGTTTCTCAGTTCTCTTTGTGTGTTTTGATTAGTGTTCTCTCTCTTGTTAGTGTGTAATACTTGAAACAAACAACTAAAGCAGGGTATATAACCCATAAACTCTGACCAATGGCACGTTATTGGTTTAAAGGGATACTGACATATTGAAATCGACCATCTCAAATTTTAATAATACATTGCTCAATCACGTCATCTGAGAGAATAAATACATTATGTCGAAGTCCGAGCTCTCTACTCCCTCTACTTCTCAAGATATAGGGTCCCAAATATTAACACCCACTAATTGGTTATGGTAAGAGGAGGAGACCAGCATTACAGATTACAGGTAAACACGAGCCTGTTTATATGTCATTATCTCAGCTAATACACATGCGATTTTGACCGGGTTTTTTCTAAAAACTTTAAGACCACTTCTAGTTTCCATTTTTGGTTTCCATTTGTCTCTTGACTTGTCATGAATAGATAGAACTATAACTAAGCAAGACGGTGATTTTTTTGAAATGTATGCCCTCTTAGAACAATATTATCATGGTATTCAGTAACTAATGTCAATCAAATTTGGCTGTATTTCCTCAATTTTACATACAAGTTGTTAATATTTAGCCCATAGTCAATAACATAGTCAATAGTTATTAACTATTCAGCCCTGAAATGAATATTGTATCCTAGGAGACTATAAACTGAAAAATTTAGGCAACTAATTGGTATAAAAGGCAAAACCACTATACCCGACTAATTTTGATACGTTGAATCACGTAAGCAACTTTGGCAAGCACTCAGGGGTGGAGAAAGTGCCCTAATTGAGCATAATCGGGTCTAATTGATCATAACTGTAACTTATTGCATGAAAACGCTATCAATTCATGTGGGAGCACTATCCCCACTAATTTTGATACGCTGAATCACGTAAGCGGCTTTTCCAAGCCGTCAGAGGTGAAGAAAGTGTCCTAATTGAGCATAATTCAGTCTAATTGGCGATAAATGCATTTTCAACTGGAAATGCTGAAAGATCGCACTTGAGGGCACTTTACACACTAATTTTGATACGTTGAATCGCATGAGCAACTTTTCCAAGTCCTCAGAGGTCGGCAAAGTGCCCTAATTGACCATAATTGGGTCTAATTGACAATGCACTCCAGTTCACCTCAACCTGCAAAGTTTACTTGTTTATTTACTGATTTTCTTGGTCATTCTGATACATCATATGAAAATACTAAAAATTTAAAACATTTCTGACTTTCAGAAAAAAATCCGGTCAAAATCGTGCATGTGAAAGTTGAGATATTGACAGATAAACTGACTCGTGTTTACATGTAATTTGCAATACAACTCTCCCCCTTTACCATAACCAATTACGAAGTGCTAAAAGGTGGGGCCCTATATCTTGAGAACGAGAGGGAGTAGAGAGTTCGCACTTTGTCTAATCCTATTTTTATCTCCCAACCAGTTACCACACCCAGGATCGTTGAAAAAGTCAAAATTTTTTGAATATGTCAGTATCCCTTTAAACCCCTCCGCCTCTCCCTCGGCTACGCCTCAGGATCGTCGTCGTGATTTGAACCAGTTTATCCGCCACTGGCGGATAAACTACAGCTACCTTCTCCCAGCGGCGCGCTGGGAGAAAGGTATCTGAAATAACGTGCCAGTGGCCAGAGTTTATGCCTCATTATATACTTTAAGAGTTCCATCCTGAGTTGAAACCTGTTTAAGAAAAAAAAATTCGTTTGCCATCTCATTTGTGTCTAACCTCGAATTCCAATGAGTTGATACGAGATAAGGGACGCGGTTCAGCGACCTAATCGGTGACTAAGATCGAATTGCAATGGGTTGATACGAGATACGAGACGTGGTTCAGCGACCTAATCGGTGACTAAGATCGAATTGAAATGAGTTGATACGAGATACGGGACGCGGTTCAGCGACCTAATCAGAACCTAATGTCGAGTTGCAATGCTTTGATAAACGATACGTTACGGACCTACCCTAAATTCAGACCTACCCTAAATTCAGACCTACCCTAAATTCACCTACCCTAAATTCAGACCTACCCTAAATTAAGACCTACCCTAAATTCAGACCTACCCTAAATTCAGACCTACCCTAAATTGACCTACCCTAAATTCTGTCGACCTGCCCTAAGTTCTACCGACCTGCCTCACGCCCTTAGCCAACGATACAGTCGAATTTTTTAATCAACGGACAGGGCCGGGGGCCGCACATTTACAAAATATCCTTATATTCTTACACACTCACTCCTAATTGAAGATATATACAGTCGGACCCCGATTTAACGGCAACCTCGGGGGAAGGATTTTGTCCGTTAAATTGGGGTGTCCGCTAAATCGGTGTCAAATAATGTTAACTTCCCATATCGGGGGAAGAGTATTGACTCTTTTTAGGAGGTTTATCTTTTTAAATATCCTGTGTGTTACGCAAATTTATGAATTTGAATTTGAATTTGAAAGATTATGCTGCCGTTATATCGGGGTGCCGTTAAATCGGGGTCCGGCTGTACTAATAAGATAACTGGTCACATAACTTTCAAAAAACTGATATGATAAATAACAAACTTTTGATAAATAACAATGAAAAAATACTGCACTTCGTAAATATAAAGACAATAAAGCGTCACAACAGGCATTGTAGAGCTAAAAGCTGTATTCACAAACTTCCACGTAAGTTTCCGGTTCAATTGTGAAGAGCTTCTTCTAGTAGGAGCGCTTAGAACATACACGTGCAAAAGTCGTGTGCCACCCGAAATTTAGGTTTAAATCCAGACTGAACACACACAAAACTACATTCAGACACGACAGATACAAAAACGAGACAGAACTGTCCAAACTAGTCTGGAGACTAAAGGACAGAGACATAAGACATGACATAACATGGCAATTATTAGCCAAAGCTCGCACATATGAACCTGGTAATATAACCTGTAATCTGTGTCTGGCGGAAAAGTACCACATCCTCAGAGGGAAGGACCTGATAAACAGGAAGAGCGAACTGTTAAACAAGTGTCCGCACAAGAGGAAGTATCTAGCCGTTAAACTCATGAAACATCCAACTTTATGAAGGAGCAGAGGACTGTTAACGAGTAAACAAGTTTACATTTTTAATCCTGACGATCGCAGCTTTTGCGTGAAACATTTGTTGATTTTGTAAAACCTTGTTTCACTTGTCACAATAAATGGTTACTGTCACTCCTTTGCTTTGCATCGAATAAAAAATGACCCTCAAGTTTTCGAAAAATCTTGTCGAGATCTACAAAAAAATCCTCACTAAATAGAGCTTCAAGTCCTCCAGGTCCATGTTTTTCGGGTGGAAACTATATGTTTGCAACTACAGTCTGGCATCCGTCTCTTTGCGGCTCAGATGGTAGACTAAGCCCCTCTCGGTGATTCTGAACTTAATGTCTAAAGAATATACGTCACTGTGTCCCCAATTTGAGAATCCCCGAACATAATCCCGAATGGTTCAGTTAGCGAAACCCCGCTCTGTCCCACGCCATAGTCCCAAGACATCATCGATGAATCTCCTCTAGAAGACTTCAGGAAACTTTACCAACAGGAGATAGTGTAGCGTCACGTCCGTGATCTGCCCTAGTATTATGAGTTTTGCAAATCTTGGATTATGCCCCAATAAGCCAGCGAGTTTGTTAAATCAACGTCCCGTGGTACGCTCTGGCGAGGCTGCCAAATTTCGAAGCACATTCATTTCGATAATCTCCGGACCCTGTTTTGTCTTAATACTTACCATTGTAATCCACTTCCATAAGTTCTGGAATAAATCGTGTGCGTAATCGCTGTATAGCAGAGGGTTGATGGAGGAGTTGATGGGGAGGAGAATGACAGAGAACACATCGTAGTAGGGGGTCGCATCCACCACCTCAGCCATGTGACAGAACGACAGGATTAGGAGGGGAAGCCAGCAGATTAAATCTGTTCCAATGATCATGCTCACTTTCCATTGCATTTTCTTTTGCTGCTCCATACGGGCCAGTATAGCAGGATTTTGGCGTCCATTTTCCCTGTTGAAATTTAGATCTTTTAGGCTTTTCCTCGACTTTGTTTCGATGTATACGTAACAGGTAAAGATTAATCCCAAGCAACCCAGATTCAAAAGTTGATAGGTCAGTGAAAATACGAATTGTGGATCATTGGGGAGGACAAAAAATTTGAAAAGGCACACGCCCTCGTTGCCATAAAATCCGACTAGTGAATTTAAACCTTCCAAGTTTCCATAATCATTCGTGTACATGCCCCTTACCAAAGCTGTTATCTTATCCCAGGATTGGCCAGTACCAGCTGAGGACCTCCTCAAGATTCGTCCGTAGTAAGCCTGAATGACCTCCAGGTGCTCTACTTTACCGATGTTCCCAATGAAAAACTTAACATCTTTGCTCCAAACTTGTCCATTGACAAAGACATCCTCAAACCATTTGAGAAATACCACAGGAAATATTGAAAATATGATCGAAACAAGGATAATCACTCCTGATGTTATGAGAGGAGGCGCGAAATGAACTTCGGAAGTTGAACGTTGGATTCCCGATCTGACTCCGTGTACTCTTGACAGGCTCAACAGGGTCATGGACATCACCGAGACTGCGCTTCCTGTTGTGCTAACAATACCCAGGGCATCGCAATACCTGCTGGCCAGCCAATAAGCCTGGCGTTCACAATAACTGCTCTGGAACAAACCAGAGAAAGATATTGCCAGAAGATAAGCACCAGTTAACAGATCGCCAAGACTGATCGTTGCTACTAGTATTTTGTTTTCAAGTGCTATCTGACTGGTCACAGTTTTAAGATCTAGAACTACATTCACCAAGGTGCAGAAGTTAAGCCCAATTGCAAGAAATCCCAAGAAAAGTGCACTTAATTTCAAGTAGAATCCTTTCAAAATTTCTTTGCTACAACGGTCGTTGCACTCATCTGATAGGTCCATACAGTTGGGAACTCCATCACATACCGCATACATAGGGAAATACAGCTGGCCTTGACCTTTCGTAGACGTGCACCGAAAGTGGTTTTCACAATTTTTCTCATCACTTTCATCTCCACAGTCATCGATCAGGTTACAGACTAGATCATACCTTAGGCATTTATTGTTCTCACATTCAAAGATTTCCTGCTCGTACGATCCCTCTTTCTGCATAACAAACGTTAGTGTTTTTTGGTCTGCGACTGTAAAATAACGGTGTTTAAATTCCGCCGGACAGGAATCGCGTTTAAGCGGTTCTCTTGAGATAGGACATTTTTCTTTACAGATCCCCAAGCAGGTTAGATAAACGTACACTTCACCAAATGTATAGGAGCAAGACATTTGACTTGGAGCAACAATTTGGGCTTCACGTTCTATACCGAAAATATGAGAGTTGCGCATCTGTGAGGTCGTTAGTTCGGTACATTCGCCTCCTAAGCGGATGAGACTTTCTAGGCCAGGTAAACATTGGCCTATGTACTTATTCCAAACAGTGCCTTGGACTATTTTATTTGAAACATGGGGAACAAGTCGTCGACAGACTGAATTTTCATTTCCACACGTATCGACCCCATCACACAACAAGCTGGGAGGTATGATTTTACGAGAACCAAACTTTGCACTGGAAGACGTCTACACAAGTGCTGTTATCTTCTACGAAGCGATGGAACTTGCCTCCTTTCCCACAAGTCGGCCACAGGTCTAACACCTCATCCTTTCCGCCAACACAGTCCTCAACATGGTCTCCTATCCAGTCAAGGGGGAAGGGCTGGGGATTAGATTCAGGCGTATACTTTCTCGTGCATCCTTTACCGGTCATCCACTTGCAGTTGAACTCATCCTGTCCCGAGGGACAGTCCCTGGTACCGTCACACATCTGGTGCTTGTGGATGGTGCAGGTAGAGGTCACATCCACACAGAGGATATCCAGGTTGTCATCGCAAAGACCCTCCCGCAAGCCACCACACACCATTACCTTGGCAACGGTGGACATGTAGCCCCGTATGGGGCATGACAAGGCCACCCTGGCAGGATCGGAACAATTCGTCTGGTCCATGAAGTTGAGACAATGGGGAGTGTAAAAGTCACCCTTTTCAACCATATCATACCACTCATTCCCTGTACTTGTTACGTACTGATGGTTAATTTTAATTGTGGCACAACGGGTAAAATTAAAAATTGGTACAACGTAGTACTTGTTGACGTAGTTAATTGTACACATTTCCAACCCGGAATCTTCTGTGCATGACATTGATTCACCTATACAAAGGGTCCTACCCAAGATGCATGCGGCGGTGGAAGGCGAATAAGTAAGTAACTCAGAACACTTGTAACCATAAATATACTTCCCGCAATGAATCTCGTCGTTGCAATGGATCTCGTCACAGACCCCGTTACACGTGATCTCCGTGACATTCTCACAGACTGCCTGGTACTGGCCAGAACACAGCTGGCTTTCTCTGTTACATATGTCACGTGTTGTCCGGGGGTAGTATGATGCCCCTCCTCTTATCGCCTTGCACGCAGCAACTCCACAAAGAGCGTCATTTGGAAGAAGAGCCGCCATTTCGACATTCAAATACCCGCACATTTCATATTGGAGGGGGTCCAGGGGACAAGTTGCGTTAAAAATCCACCGTGTAGATCGGAGGGTGTAGTAGAAATCGTTTGAGTTGTGGCACTGGAACAACTGCATCCCAACATCGTCAAAAGTCGCCTCCTCTGAGAACTGATGACTGCAAACACGCTTTAGGAATCCCTGGTGAGAGGTGATCTTACAGTCTATCGGCCTCAGAAATGCCTCGACTACGATTACTGAAGAAAGAAACAAATTATCACTATAAAGATTATTCGTTGGTTCAAGAGGTAGACAAAGTACAATTAGTCATATTCAATTTGCCCCAGTCTAGCCTAGTACCTGATAGTAAGAGGAAAATGAATCTTTTCAGTCTGATCATCACTTGATGTTTCTTGCAAGGTACTGCTTAACTAGTGAGAAAACGGGTTAATCTCTATTATAATTTGGAAATGTCGCTAGCAACCGTTTGTGCACGTGCAAATTGAAGAGGTTGTTAGGGGCGGGTTGGTTTATACTGCACGTGCAGATAAATACAGCGGAAGGACAGTGCTCTTGGGCAAGGGGAGTGGGTATTTGAGAGAACGGGCGCTGTAAATAAACGGGTTTTCTAGTCTATATTAAAAAAGGCAGATGAACGTAGTGATGATGATGAAGCAACATTTGTACGTGCAGTTTAGAAGGAGATCTGGGAGTGGGATAGGAGACCTCAGGGGTTTGCACGTGCAAATAAAAACGTTCGCCAATCTACAAATTTCATAGCTCTTTGATAAGAGCTTGACTTCCTCTTTCCAATGAGCCTAAGATTCCCGAAAATGGTTGAGAAATGACCCAGTTATGGCGTAAAACGTCTCAAAATAGGCGAAAATTTATTTTTTAACACATGAATCCCTTTGTATCAGCCGTTGTTACTATTGAGAACAATGGGCTCTAGTCAACAAAATATTTCGGTTGGATGCTGCAAAAAGACGCCCATTGCCCAATCAGAGCACTTCGACTATTATAGTACGCATAGTATTGACGGTCCTTGTCTCGAACAGTGCTCTACTCACGGTTATATAGTACGCGTAGTGTGTGAAGTGAATATCGAGTAGATTGAAAATTATAACATAAATGAACTTTTCTCTCTCCCTCTCCCGTTCGCTTTTCATTGTTCGGGCGCTATGATTATTTATGTTCAAATAGCACTTGGGCGCCGAGAGTGAGAGAGAGTCGACAATAGTATAAGAGAATGAGTAAAATCATTTGTACGAAGACATAAATTAAAGTACTACGCTACTATTATAGTTTGTAGATTGTAGCGCCCATTGCTCAATAGCTATTATAACTAGCATAATTCCAGACCAATCCATTTCCAATCATTCACGTATCACTCAAACAGTAAAGAACAATCACCAAATCCTTGTGTTTTAATAGCACTAAGGTGAAGGAGCATTTTGTTGTTGTGGGCGACTGGGCGAGGCTCTAGTTGCTACACTTTGCCCCTCGCAATTGAAAAGGGGACAGCTTTTACAGTCGTACTACTGCACGTAGTCACTAATATAATGTCCGTTACAGATTTCTAAACACCTATACCTTTTTGCATTTTAACAAATGAAAAGAATCAAGCAGTCCTTTCCACTGGTTTTCTCAGCATCATCCTAACTCTGTCTGTGCTTTGTTTCTTAATTTCCTGATTCCTTACCAGGTAAATACAAGGATTCAGAGCGGAGTTTAGAGGTACAGCGATCCACTGGGCAATAATCTGCACCATACCATTAAGCTTCATACCCTCAACAAACTTCAACCAAAACACGACAAAGAGGATGCCATTAAAAGCACAAAACATCAGTGAGATTATCAAGATTGTTATGGTTGCCCTTCTCACGGCGGCACATCTCCCCTCCTCCCCCTGTCCTCCCCTTCTTCTCTTTAGTAGCTGAACAGTGGTGACCACACAGCTTGCCCCCACAATCACCACCAGTATCAACAGTGTCACAGTCTTGAGGTAGTTACTTATATTCAAAGGGGAAGACATATCCGGTCGGATGTTCTGTGTGTATTTATTGTAGAAGTCCTTAGCACAGAGACCCTCGCGGATCAGAAGATACCCACCAAAGACCCCATTGGATAGATAAATGCGGGAGAGTTGGGGCTTGTAAAAGGGCCAGCATGTGCCAATCATTCGAACAACACTGAGCACACACGTGGCAAATGCCGTCCACTCCAGAGACATCCTAAATAGGAAGGTGGCAGCAACTAGTGTCACTGTGGCTGCCTCGTTGTCATGGTATCTGGAGTTGAGGATGACCTTGACACCTGCCGATACACAGACGGAGAGGTCGAGGGTGGATAGAATGAGGAGGAGTTTGTCTCCTTTAGATAGAGCTCCTTGTCGGTACATGAAGTAAGCTATCCACAGTGTGTTTGAGGCAATACCTAGAACACCCACCACTACCACTAGAATATCTGTTAACACGGTCATTCTAATGGTGTCGATTTGTTAGTATACTATAGTACATGTATAACAATTGAAGTATTATACTAGTCACTATTCTAGTATTTAGGTATTGAAATGTGGATATAATTTAAGAGAAAATAACACACACCTGCACCATATCTATCGTACGAGTTTTAAGGTGTAATTTAAAGCAAGAAATAGCATTTAAACTGTAGCAGTATAATGTTAGGGTACAGTCAACAGTAGCTATAATATAATTGGCCCATGAAGGGTTCCTGCTAAATGCTGCGGGCACATATTTTATGAGATTACTATACGTGCTCTAAAATGAGCCATATATGAGGAGAGACTGTATGGAGCTGCTACGTGGTCAACTCAATGAGGGGGGGGGGGCTGCACGTGGTGGACCAGAGGATGAGAGAGAGACAGTGTCTGACTGTGGGGGGATCTGTAATAACCTTGTGTCCCTAGTCTTGCACTCGATGCATATAAAGTCGGATTTTTTGAAACTGTCACCCCCAAATGACCGCGCATGTGAAATTTATCAATTTTGACGCGCATACCACACGTTAACATGTGATGTGACGCGCAAAAACATTCCGCACACGAAAAAGGGGGTGACAGTTTCAAAAAATCCGACTTTATATATCATTTTATACCACATAGGAGAAAGATTGGAGCAATTAGAGGCAATAAGAGAGAGTGTAGTTCTGTGTTGAGATGATATAAAGTCTTTATGATCGAAGTGTAATAGTTAATACTACAGGCGGGAAAAGGTGATCAAAATTACAAAAGTAAGAGGTATGAGAGAGCTGGAGGAGGGGAAATAGAATTCAGAATTCTCTTAGATTATTAATGGCGAGAAGGAGGATAGTTAAGGGTCGTTGCACTTTTTGGGCTTTTGACGCCTACGAACTACCGCCAAATTGGCCTTAGTTTGGCGCCACTTGGCGATCGTAAAATTGCCAAGTGTTGGCGGTATTTGGCGGCACCGCCACGTGGCGATGCGAATTTGTCTGAAAAAAACAGTATCCATCGCCAAGTGGCGCCAACTTCACGAACGAAAAAGTATTTTGCAATATACATACAACATTGCAATATAATAGTGATAGTATAACTTTGCAAAAGTGGACTTCTTTCACTGCCAATTTTTGTTTGCAACGGAAAGGGGGGCTCTCGCTATCCCCCTTGTAATATTTGATACCTTGAGTGAGAAGTGCATATAAACTAGTATGAGAGAAAAGTGTGTGTGTGTATTTTGACCTGATGGACTTAAACCTGTATCCGGCTACCTGTTCAAGCACTGCAAATGGATGGAAACACCTACTCAGCAATCAACCCTCGCAGCAAAACAGATAAACCTGTCGTTTTTATTGTCAGTTACTGTCCCTGTGATTGTTCTAGATTATATTATAGGTATGTCGCGACTTAGTAAGCTATTCTCAGTCAGTCAGTCAGTCAGTCAGTCAGTCAGTCAGTCAGTCAGTCAGTTGCAGTCAGTCAGTCAGTCAGTTGCAGTCAGTCTATCACTTAGTCAATCACTCAGTCAATCACTCAGTCACGCAGTGTATTATGAATATGATTTCTTCATTTCTATTTCTTCTGTATAGTGTCATTACGCACTTAGATTTTCATCCCCATAGTACTCATTCCTAGTTAGCTTCCCCGTTTCACCCCGGCTACTTCGATCTTTTTATCAGTTTCGGGGAGGTGTTGTTGCTTACCTTAATAGGCTTCCCTCCGCCTCGGCCAACTATTATTGTTGTTATTTATTTCTAGGATGGACCTTCTCGCTCAGTTCCATTGAATCAGTTAACTATGACGTCATTAGCAGGCGACAGGCATGCTTCGTACCATGCCGCTTCAATCATGGATGGGTCATTGGTTGCTAGCAGATCTATCCATCCCGCAAAGCAAAATCCCAGGGGAGGGAAATGGGACAGGGGGGTGTCGTTGTCTTTGGTGTTTGTTACCCCCTAGCTGTAGGTGCCGCCCTGCTTAGACTGCACAAGCTTGGCACGTGACCTTCGGGTTTAATTTTTTATAGAGGTGAGAGGTTTGTTTATATTAGTGTTATATTTTAAACATTTATGGTCAGCTGTGGGAAGGGGAGGTGCCTTTTTCATAGAGTAGGTATTAAGTCGAAGGGGGGGTTTTTTCTCGTTATAGATAGGATTGCATATACTGTAACTTTATCACGACCCGCTAACAATACTTTTAAGGCAACCACAATTTCGATCATGATGATGTACATATTTCAGGGTAGACACATCTCAGTAAACTTTCGTCTGTACATACGCAGGCACAAACTCCGAGGAACCATTCATTGCTCATTCATATGCATTATTGTGTTATGTCGTTACAGCATTAACTAACCTAGGCTCCTAGACTCTGGCATTCCAGGGCATCTCCTCACATATATGAGAGAAAGGGGGGTAACGTGTGGTAACGTTCATTGCGACCCACCCTCATTACATCCAAGATACAGTTGTCTATAGGCGGAGAATAGACTAAAAAAACCACCTCATTTACGCATTTTGGGTTGCTCCGGAATCACGATTGGTTCTCCACCTTTTGCCCCCTCTCTGCTTCAAGGTTCCCGTTGGGTCCGCATTATGATTGGCGTATCCTCTCTTCTCCCTGTGGAGAGAAGAGATAGAGGAGAAAAACCCGCGCCCCGTTCTGCACCAGCTACCACACCCCCGCCGCGCCAGAGGAAAGAGAGAGAGCGCTCAGCAAAAGAGGGCAGAGCGAGGCAGAGGCGAGGCGAGCCGAGACGAGGAGCGAGCGATCCAGCGGACGGGAGCGTCCGCGCGGAGCGTATAGCGCGCTGCGCGAGCGCGGAGGCGCGTCGCGCGGGCGCGCGCGCGCGAGCCCGCGAGCGCGCGCCCCGCGCGCGCACGCGCGCGCGAGCGCGAGCGCTCGCGCGCGCGCGCGCGCGCGCGCGAGCGCGCTCGCGAGCGGCGCGAGAGCGGGCGCGCACGGCGCAGCGCGCGAGCGGGCGAGGGCACTGGCGGCGAGAGAGAGGACGGAGGGAGCGCCCAGGAGGGCGAAAGGATACCAACGGGGGGTGGGGTGAGGTGGTTAGAGTTGGAGAGGGTTGAGGGTTTCCTTAGGCAAGGTAGAAAGTGCCACAGCCCGTGGTACAGTGCCACAGGTGCTGTGGTACTGACCATCTACAACAAAGTTGCACACAGCAGGTAAAATCAGCCAGCCTTTACCGCAGCTTACGGAGTACATCACAAGCCAAATTATCAACGTCAACCTACCCGGCCGTCCTTTTCTTCCGGTCACCATTTACCCTGGGTCAGAGACCCACGAGGATGCCAAACCCCAGCCCCCAGCTTATAACGGCACGACCCGAATCCTCGCAGCACCACAAAAGACTAATGCAAAACGACGCGAGTACCCGGACCTCCCCATCATACCGCAAATAGCACCTTAACGACCCCAACGGAATTCAACAGAAAACAAACCGCATCGTCGAGACCAATGGTCCCCCCCCGGGCGAAACCGAAGTAGACTGTGGGAACGGGACTCAAGGGCCCTACCCCCCCCGTTCCCCTCCCCCCGCCGGGTGACGTTGCGACCCACTCATACAGACAAACCTGGGAAGATCCGGGGGGAGAAGGTGGTGTGGGGGCTTATGGGGGGTGATGGTGGATGTAGGTTCATTGTGCTGACACGAAGAGCTTGCAGTATCCATCCAGACGGCGGAGTTGAGTCTTTAGCTAGGCCGAGGGTATTGGTGATTGGTATAAGTCCTTTCCCGCAAGAAGTGGATACGGTTCGGTAGTCCTCTAATGCTTACGACTCTATCTCTCTATCTATGCTATCGATCCTCTCTCTATCTCTCTCTCTCTCTCTCTTCTCTATATCTCTCGCTCTCTCTTGCTCTCTCTCTCTCTCACACTCTCTCTCTCGATATGGACAGCTGCTGATCGATAGGAGGCCAGCAGGGGCTATTCTTTAGATGCATGGTGATATTGGATTCATATACTTTCTCTATATAGCTGTAAGTATACTCTTATCTCCCCCCCACCGATCGCTCTCTCTATCTATCTGCGTCGCTCTTCCCTTGCTATATATCTTTACCCTTGAGCTTAACCATTTTTCACGAACACTATCAAATTGCACGATCAGCACACGGCGTTCACTCCCGTCTCACACACGAACATATACATGCTTGCTCATGAACATTTGACCCCGCTTCCACACCCTGCTTTTCAACTAGTCTCTAAGGTGTCGTCATATGCTACGCCAAGAAGTTTAATTGACTATATACTGCTAGTCTAACTTTCCGTGATTGGTCAAAAAGACATAGAGCACCAGAGATTGGGTGCTTGTAGTATACGGAAGTCCGAGGTCAATTAAATGGCTGCAGAGATGATATCTGTCAAACTCCACCTCACATGTATGTTATATAGACGCTGTCAGACTTAGCCCGCCTGACCTGCCTTCGTGATTGAAGCAAATAGGGTCAGCAATTGCCTGACAGGGTTCACATGATGTGGTGGGGGGTGACAGATATAGGAACGATGAAGACATAAAAAAAAAAAAAAAAACTTTGCAAAAGTTAGCTTCTCAGACATCACATGAATATATAATGCGTAAAAAGAGGAAACATAACGGGTTCTAAAACAAGTCATTATATCGGAGAGACAAATGAGTATTTTAGTGGGGCAACACATAACACAGGTGCTACAGTAATAGCATTTTAAAGGGGTGCAAGTGGGAGTGGTTAGTGACCGGGTAGTATAACATTATGGAGAACAATTAGCAAACGACATTATGCTGGCCATATATTTCGGTGCCTCAGTGGAAATGGGTGACACATTAGCATAGCTGCGATAAAAAAGTTAAAAACAAAAGAGAACATTTGTTGTTGCTAATGATATAATTTCATAGGTCTATGTGAACAACAGTGGGAGTTTTAACAAGACACGTCCATCCCTCCTCTTCATTGTGCTAACTCGCCGTTAACTCACTAATAAGACATTGTGGAGAGAGGACATCTGCTACAACCTTTTTAACGTAAGTGATGAGTTTTGGGAAGGAGATAGAGAGAGAAAGAGAGGGGGTAGTATGTCATATGTAGCGCAAGCAATGTTTTAATTTGGTAAACACTAAACGCTTTAAAAATCTATATTATAAAGCAGAAAAAAACGAAAAGGTACTGCGTTTCGATTCGTAGTGTTCCTTTTTATATCAACAGCGCTATATTCATTGCGCTAGTTTAAATTGTTCTAAAAGCTAATAGCCCAACAGAGTTATATGTTGTGCATATATAGCTCTTTAGAACTCTAAAGAGCTAGATAGAACTCTAAAGAGCTAGATAGGCAATGCCTATTAGGCATGGGAGACTCAGAGGCGCTGATGTGCTACTTGCTGCACTGTTAAGCAACAAATGGCAAACAATAATTGCACACGTGCTAAAAAGATCACCCGAATGAATCCACCCGGGGAGGGAAAAAATGGTGCAAACGTGTCCACCCCACAGTAAAGTCCAATTTTTTATTTAAGCGACAGGCTGCTGTGCATCAAAATGCAGCGCTTGAAATCGATTTCCGGTTTCTGATAAGCTAGCGACTTTTTCTTGGTGCCATTGGAAAGATAAAAAGTAGGCATGAGCCAAAGTAGGCATGAGCCAGGGATCGGGATTGAGAGGAGTCAATAGGGTGTGAGAGTTTTTTGTTCTTTTGCCTGGGCTCTCTAGTCTATATAGCACATAACTCCCTCCCGCGCGGGCAGATAATCAATAGACGCACTGCAGAGCAGTGCGTCTATTGAGCTGTAATGCACGGGTCCCGAAGGGACCCGTGCGTTACAGCCTTGTAAATCCCGAGCGTCAGCGAGGGGTTTACAGGTATATCTGCATGCAAGGGAGGGAGTTGTGTTCTATAGACCCCGCTGGCGGGCACCTAGAAGCAAAACAAGCACAATTTACGTGGTTCTCAAACAGAGAGCTCACACAAAACGGGTCAAATAGTTGGAAATGAAGCTACAAAGTGCCTCTCTACATTCCTACACACTCGTACCAATCGTTTTAACAAATCAAAAGGGTGGAATGCAGAGAGAGATAACAGTTAATTGTGGGTCAAGAGGAACAGTTGCCAACAGACTGGCGGGCGCCAGATCTAGACAGAGAGCTTAGTTGGTTGTACACACACTCCCTCTTGTGTTGTCATGTCATTTTATCGTGTTTCCAGTGATTCTTTGTGATCTTGACACAAATCTGTCAGAGGGCGTGCGTCTATCGAGACACAAACTCACGGCAGTGCACGGCGCAATAGACCAGTGCAAATTGTTCGCGTGGGGCGGGCGTCTATTTGAGCCAGCGGGGTCTATATTAAAAAAGGCAGATGCTTGGTAGTGATGACTCAACATTTGCACGTGCAGTTCAATAGGAGTTCTGGGAGGGGGATGGGGGACCTCAGGGGTTTGCACGTGCAAATTAAGTTCTTGAGCAATATTTAAACTTTATCGCTCTTTGGGAAGAGCTTGATCCCCTCTTTCTAAGGACCCCAGGAAATTTGAAATTAGTTGAGAAATGGCCGAGTTATGGAGTAAAATGTCTCAAAATCGTGCAAAAATTGATTTTTCAACACATAAACCCCTTTGCATCATCCGTTGTTATTATAGAGTTATCTAGTTAAGTTTAATTGTCGAAAACACTCTTACCGGCACCCTATCCTAAGAAACCGCAAACGGTTCCATTTTGTTGTGTATCCATACCCTCACGCACTCGTCATTAAGAATGCAAACGTTCCATTTCTGTCCCACTTTTCCTCTGCATCCTTGGGCTGTTTTGCAATGAAGTTGTTACACCTTTTGTCCCCTTTCTCCTGCCGCTGTGTGCGCGTCGTTTTTGCAATTGGAATTGCTATCTGACTTCAGGTCAACCGCCGGATTGGAACTCATGGCCAAGGTCACCTGGTGAACTTGAACATCAAATTATTCATTATTGGTCATCGGATCTATCGGCAATTACCATGGCATGTTCCACCACTGCGACGTGAAGGGGGCAAGTTACAGCATGGCCCACTTTCATAATGCCAACTTTTCATGTTACGCGAAAGCTAATGATTTTCTTGGCTAAACGAAACTTTTCTCGCCGCTATCGTTTGCAGAGATCAAGTTCGAGTTGCAGTAGTAGAAAGGTCGATGATGTCGCCATGCCGAAAAAAAATTGCCCCACACTTTCAGAAATGGCCCCAATCCAATTTTCAGCATTGAAAATGTGAGTTTTGGTAAAAACCAAAAAGCTTCTCGGACTCCTAAAATCTGTAGCTTTGTCCAATCGATTCAAAAATATAGAAAGCGATATTCAACACAGCGAAAAAATGCCCACCACTTTAATTCCCCTGTGCCTAATTTGTTACACCTTGGTGTTTGTAGGTTTATTCAGTAACACAATGTTACATAGTTGCGTCTACCACTCTTCTGCACTATAGTACTATATGTGCACTTCAATACAGGATAAGTGTGTCTCTGACCTGTGTTCTTACTATTATTATCTCTCTTGTTTCAGTTTTCTGCATCTACTCTCTCCTGCGCGTTATTCAATCTTACTCCCATCGCGTCCGCTGGAAATTAGCTGAGTTTATCCCGCTGGCGGTTAAACTGGTTAATCACACGACGTCCAGCTCCGCCGATCGTTGTTTAAACTTTGAATGTGCCTGTCAATTTCAGGTAAACCATGGGTTTATTTATTCATGTTTACACCAACAGGGAGCAACATCTCAAAAACCTAAGGATCTAGAAATGTAAAAAACACAATGAGTTTACACTGTTTGTACAGTTACTAACTTGCTAGGAAGTGAGTAGCCTATAAGGGCATGTCACCATAACCTGAAAATGTGAGACAAGGGGTCAAAGATAATTGACGGAATGTGTCCTTTCTTTCTCTCCAATGTAGTGTGTAAGTGTTGCACATAGTGTTCCCTCTGTATTTTAGTAAGAACTGATCATTTACACACACTTTGAATGTTACGTAGGAGTTAAAAATAAATAACCTGCCAGTGGGAAATAATCTGCCGCTGGACTGGCTGTTTACTGAGAGCGCGCTAGTGGGACTTCTCGCCACTGGCGCATTATTTAAGTTAGCAGGGTATATATCATAACAACAAATTGTTACATAGTTGGCAGTCTACAGCTGCTTGTCGCACGTATCAGTACTGTATGCTGGCACACTTTACAAATACATGGATTATAGTGGTGATCTCGGACCCGGATGTCATTACTATTATTATCTCTCTCTTTCTCTCTCTCTCTCTCTCTCTCTCTCTCTCTCTCTCTCTCTTTCTCTCTCTCTCTCTCTATCTCTCTCTCTCTCTATCTGTTTGTCTTCAGTACTTCTGCAATTGTTGCTTGTCCTGTCTAATTCAGTAAACCATTGGTTGTAATACAGTGACCTTTTTGCCCGGTGTCAGACAATACGTCAAGGGTTTTTAGTCAGTAGGTTCGTGGGGAAGGTCAAACAGCAGTTTATCTACCTTCCTAGGATACAATCTTGTCTCGTCGTGGTGCCTATAGAAAGTTGAGATTCGTTCCTATCTTGAAAAATGTCTGAGAGACTTTATTTCCAAATTCGATTTATCTGAGGCCTGAGCCTGAAAAGTGAAAATGGCTGAAAATGTTCGATTTCCTCACGACCAGTGAAATGATATTACTCTGGCCTTATTTCCTTCAATTTCAGCTGAAGGTGGTTATCTTGAGAAAATTAGTTTTTTTATAAATAAAACGGACCCCCACAATTCGATTTCATGTGCACGGTTCCAGTGGTAGTGGTACTCACGTGATCTCACGACGTCACGTGTACGCAGTTTCATGCTTGATACGATAGAGGGAGAGAGAGAGAGAGAGAGAGAGAGAGAGAGAGAGAGAGAGAGAGAGAGAGAGAGAGAGAGAGAGAGAGAGAGAGAGAGAGAGAGAGAGAGAGAGAGAGAGAGAGAGAGAGAAAGGGAAGAGGGAGTTGAGAGACCTGATAAATAGAACTCAGTTGGGCCTTGGTTAGAATGGGGAAGGAAGAGGAGCCGTTGGGTAATGTAATTTCACCCTTATATCGACCAATTGTTGCCCCATGGCGTCTCTAGCTCTCCAAACAGTGTTAACGTACTCCCAGTCTCCTATAACTATAGTCGGGATACGAGCTGAGCTGTAGTTTTATTATTTCTATAGTACCAGCTCCTTGCTTTAGAGCGATCTAGACGAATCATGACTTGTATTAGACGGAGATATCAAAATCACTTCCTGAATCATGACTTGTACTAAAATAAGTTGCACTTGATTTGTATTGTCTCATGTATAAGAGAGTCCTCTTCCCACCGTGTTTTCGGCCTGGTCCGGCTGTGATCAATTTTAGTGTTTAGTTTGAGTGATATTTCAACTTCCACAACTTCATGTTAATGTGCATGTAAAGTCTTTTAGCTCTGGTCTCTACTTGTTATACTTCACACGGGCTTCCTGTGGTCCTCCCCCCTGCCCGGCTTCAAGATGATATTACTTGATACGCAATCAGTATAATTTGATCGCCCTTTCTGGCCCAACCACCCCTATCTGAAAATTTGTTTGGGAGGGGGGGGGGGTGGCACCACTGCTTTCTCCTATCTTTATTTCTTCTCTCTAGTTTTTGGGTTTGCTTCTGAAGATTATCCATCGGTCGACGCGTTGGTAACCTTGCTTATCATGTGTGAAGTTCCACTGCAACTGTATAATAAAACTTGAGGCGCCTGACATCGTGTCATGAACAATTCAAACCTAAACATGGTTATCTCATTTATCTCTCTCTTCCCCCTCTCTCTCTTTCTCTCTCTTTCTCTCTCTTTCTCTCTCTCTCTCTCTCTCTCTCTCTCTCTCTCTCTCTCTCTCTCTCTCTCTCTCTCTCTCTTTCTCTCTCTCTCTCTCTCTCTCTCTTCCTTCGCCTAGGAGTACTTAACATCTGCCGAGTTTTCCCAAAGTAAAAACAGCTCTCTCTTATCATTGACTACGTTTTTAGTGCTGATACAAAATAAAGCTTGAGTTTTTGGCTACCTATTACATTAGTACCAACCCTTATATTTATTGCTGAGTTGAGAGGGGTGGGAGGAGTAGTTACATAAGGGCTGTCTAGAATTGAGATATAGACCGGAGACCCGATATTATTCCAGCTGTTCCAGACCCAACTATCATAGGGGGGGGGATTATCAAAACAATAATATCCTGGTAGCTGATATAACTCGCTCAGTGATCTAATTTCACTGGTTCTATATCTGACACCCAAGACACCACCCTCACCATATGTTCATCTCCTTTCTCCTTGCCACATGTTTATTTTAGAGCCCTGAAGTGGAGGTAAAATAAACCGGAACATCACGTGACCACGCTTCCTGTCTCGCCACGTCGCCAGTACCACAGTTGTTTTAAATGAAATCAAATCAGTAGCGTTTTTAGCACCTTTTCTTCCCCAATACTACCACAGCACTTGGCACGGTGTATTCCTTTTTGTCGCATGGTAATGATAGAGTATTTGTTGATGACATGTTGCATCGTTACCGTATTCCAAACAATATTACCGGATTCAAAACAATATTACCGGATTCCAAACAATATTACCATGTTAAGAAATGTCATTTGCTAATTTTGGACATGCCATGTGCCATATTTAGACATGTGATCAGTTTCCATAGCTACAGTAACGAAACCTATTAACCAGGTCCACTTTTTTCGCAACCCCACTGTATTTGTATAGGTGCACTGTGTCTTAAAATGCTGCAAGAACTATAGTGAAATTCACTGAGTCGTTGAGTATTTAACTCATTAGACATTGCCTATAATAATCACAGCTTCCCACCCTTTTAGCGCTGCTCGTGAGCTACTGCAGACATGGACGGTTTAGATGGACTCCAAAACCCCTTCATGGACCTTCCCCAGGGAGATAAATGCCAGGCTTATTACATTTGGATCGACGGATCCGGCCAGGGACTCAGGTTAGTCATGCCCATATTTGGGTATTACAAGGTTTCTAACCTAAGTGACCATATTTGGTCATCCCAAACACAATCACGTGGTTTCTAACCAGCCATATATTTTAGGGGTAAGACGAAGACTCTCGACCATCCCACTATGAACCCCGCTGACTTGCCCATCTGGAACTATGATGGATCTAGTACGAACCAGGCAGTTGGGGATAATAGTGATGTCTATCTTCAACCAGTAGCATGCTTCAAGTGAGTACAATACAGTCGGGGATAATAGTGATGTCTATCCCTTGTACGGTGGGCGGACTCTAGTGCTAACGGACTCTTTATCTAAATCCAAGGCGGACTCTATATCTAAAAACGGACTCTTTATCTACAGTTAGATTTTGAAAAAAATTTAGATAAAGAGTCCTCCCTGTGTAGAATTTTTAGATAAAGAGTCCGCCCTGTGTAGAATTTTTAGATATAGAGTCCTCTAGTACATTTTGGCGCCAAATCCTCCAACCCGGACTCTATGTCTAAAATCCTAACCCAACCCAAAACCTAACCCTAACACTAACCCTAACCCTAACCTCGAACCCAAATAACGGCCCTAACACTTCTAAATTAGTATAGGGGTAGAGCAAACTCTCGTTTCCGGCCTAACGGCCGAAATCTCGAGTTCGCGGCGAAAGGCGGACTCTATATCTAATTTAGATTTATGTAGATATAGAGTCCACTTTGTTTAGACTTTTTAGATAAAGAGTCCGCCCTGTGTAGACTTTTTAGACATAGAGTCCTCCTAGAGTTTAGACTTATTTGGACTCTTTATCTAAATCTAAATTTAGATATAGAGTCCACTGTAGACTTAGAGTGTAGCACTAGAGTCCGCACACCCCCTTGTACAGGGTGTCCCATCAGAATGTAACACCCCCCCCCTCCACAGGGATCCCTTGTACAGGGTGTCCCACCAGAATGTAACACCCCCCCCCCCCCCCCCAACAGAGATCCCTTGTACAGGGTGTCCCGCCAGAATGTAACACCCCCCCCCCCACAGGGATCCCTTGTACAGGGTGTCCCACCAGAATGTAACACCCCCCCCCACAGGGATCCCTTGTACAGGGTGTCCCACTAGAATGTAACACCCCCCCCCCCCCTCCACAGGGATCCCTTGTACAGGGTGTCCCACCAGAATGTAACACCCCCCCCCCCCCCAACAGGGATCCCTTGTACAGGGTGTCCCACCAGAATGTAACACCCCCCGCCCCCAACAGGGATCCCTTGTACAGGGTGTCCCACCAGAATGTAACACCCCCCCCCCCCAACAGGGATCCCTTGTACACTGTACAGGGTGTACACTGTACAGGGTGTCCCACCAAAATGTAACACCCCCCCCCCCCAACAGGGATCCCTTGTACAGGGTGTCCCACCAGAATGTAACACCCCCTCCCCTCCACAGGGATCCCTTGTACAGGGTGTCCCACTAGAATGTAACACCCACCCCCCCCCCCCCAACAGGGATCCCTTGTACAGGGTGTCCCACCAGAATGTAAACACCCACCCCCCCACCCCCCAACAGGGATCCCTTGTACAGGGTGTCCCGCCAGAATGTAACACCCCCCCCCCCCCACAGGGATCCCTTGTACAGGGTGTCCCACCAGAATGTAACACCCCCCCCCCCAACAGGGATCCCTTGTACAGGGTGTCCCACCAGAATGTAACACCCCCCTCCCCTCCACAGGGATCCCTTGTACAGGGTGTCCCACCAGAATGTAACCCCCCCCACCCCAACAGGGATCCCTTGTACAGGGTGTCCCACCAGAATGTAACACCCCCCCCCCCCCCCCCCCCCCCCACAGGGATCCCTTCCGACGAGGAAACAACATCCTGGTGATGTGTGAGACCCTCACCCACGAGATGGCCCCCCACCCCACCAACAACAGGAGATCCTGTAACGATGCCATGGAGAAATGCGCCCAGCAACATCCCTGGTTCGGAATTGAACAGGAGTATACAATGTTCGATTACACTGGAAAACACCCTTATGGGTGGCCCTCTAATGGCTACCCTGGACCCCAGGTATAATGATCATCCGTAGTGGGATCCACTTCCCTCACCCTAAATAGCCACTTTTCCCGCACCCCCATCTCCAGCTCCTACCCCTCTCACTTCCCTCACCCCATCTCCAGCTCCTACCCCTCTCACTTCCCTCACCCCATCTCCAGCTCCCTCGCTTTCCAGGGTCCCTACTACTATTCATATCTTTTCAGGGTCCCTACTACTATTCATATCTTTTCAGGGTCCCTACTATTGCGGAGTGGGTTCTGATAAGGTGAAGGGCAGGAAAATTGTAGAGGCTCATTATCGTGCATGCATGTACGCTGGTATCAAAATTGCTGGATCCAACGCTGAAGTCATGCCCTCTCAGGTTAGAAAATCAGTCCTAAACACACAGACCAGTGCTCTGACAGAAAACAGAATGTTTTAATGACGATACCCCAAATAACTAATAGTACTAACATGTATCACGTTTTAGTGGGAGTATCAGGTTGGACCTTGCGAGGGGATCAGTATGGGAGACCATCTCTGGGTGTCCAGGTGGATCCTATGCAGGATCGCTGAGGAGTTTAACGTCGTTATCAGCTATGATCCCAAGCCCATTCCTGGAGATTGGAACGGTGCTGGATGTCATACCAACATTAGGTAAACTGCTGCACACTTGATTTCAGGGTTTTTTGGGGAAATTTCTTTTCTTGCAAAAATTTTTGATAAAAATCGGAGAAAATTGAAATTTAGATAATACAGCATCACATTTCAGCAAACGTATCTCTTTAATCACATTTCCAAATGAGATAAAAAAACTTTAAATCTTGTTTGCACAGAGATAAAAAAACTTTTGATTTTGTTTGCAATTGCACAGGTCACCGCCCTCTGCTGCAGCAGTATCAAATATCAATATCCCTCCACCTTTTTACAACGTGTCCCCACCGGGGCTGTTCAGGGTTCAAGGTTGATTTGATTTGTAAAAGATAAAATTAATTATAAAGCTATGAGATATAACAACTTCGGAATCGTTCCTTCTTGCCTTGTTCGTCCCTCCCTCCCCGCGCCCCGCGAAAAATAAAAAGGTTTGAACAAAACAAGTCCCTTCCTAACCCCTTCAAATTTTCCAGTACTGTTGAAATGAGGCAGGCTGGTGGTTACAAGCACATTGAAGCTGCCATTGAGAAAATGAGCAAGAAGCACAAAGAGCACATTGAGAGCTACGATCCCTCCGGTGGGGCTGACAATGCTCGACGACTCACTGGACGACACGAGACTGCCAGGTACATTGTTTCTGAATTTCCATCGCCCCATTAGTTTAGAAATCACAAGGATTGTTTCTATTCTGAATTTCCATCGCCCCCATTAGTTTAGAAATCACAAGGATTGTTTCTATTCTGAATTTCCATCGCCCCCATTAGTTTAGAAATCACAAGGATTGTTTCTATTCTAAACTTATATATTCCCCTCAGTATCGATCACTTTAGTTCGGGTGTGGCCCACAGGGGTGCCAGCATCAGGATTCCTCGACAAGTTGCAGCTGATGGTTATGGGTACTTTGAGGTAATTTTGAATTATATTTCCCGCCCCCTGAATCCCTCAATTCTTCCACCCGCGGGTACCTTGCCTTGCTCGATCCTGCTTCACAATTAATGTAATTGAGGGTTAAAACATAAAAACGAATTCCCACCTCATAATACTAATATTGACATCTATCATCAGGACCGAAGACCGAGTAGTAACGCTGACCCGTACGCTGTTACTGATAGGATTGTGAGGACCATCTGCCTTGGAGAGTAACAACTTTTCACCCGGATCATCACCTCACCGTGCCTAACCACTATTATAATCGGGACTTAATGGGAGCCGATACGAGGCTGCACGGTGTGAACAAACTTTTTTAAACTCAAGTTTTATTGCCAAATGAAGAGATTAAAGAACAAAGTAAAGTACCTGAATATATTATGATTTTATCTATCCGGCGGTGCTGATATATAATCTGTCCAGTTATCACAGTGTATTTTACACTACCCTATGGCCTTGGGAAGGCAGCGTATATTACTATTCGAAGTTGTGTACTGTAGTTAGCTCATATCGATTTCAGTTCTGATTGAGTGACCCAATCAGTGCTGATGTAGTTCGTGCTCGTATTAATATTAATCGAAATTGAATTTTTGAGCTACGGACTAGCTACTAATTTATATATATGATATCTAAAATCCTTCGATAGTAAATAGCTCAGTTTATTTTGTTATTAGACCTCTTGGGTTGCCCAGGGGAAGGGGGTTTTCCCGGTTAATCGGGGCCGGGTTTCAAGTAAATCCTGTCAGAGCATTGGCCTGACCCTATCTGGCAGCGCCAGACCCCAATTTGATTCTCAGATGGGATCGGCGGAGCTAGACAAGCCCGACCCTATTCTCATTTCTTTCAAATAAGGAGCACGTGATAACTGTGATGGTCAGAGTAAATTGGGGTCCTATTGCTGTCAGCAGTACCCTAGTACCGAACAAGGCAACTGCTGCGTGTGCCTTCGAGTCCCAGTTGGAGTTGAACTGGAGGAGAGGTGAGCGAAGAGATAGGCAAGATCCTTGTGACATGACGTCAAAATGAATCTGGGAAAACTTTGATAGCGTCCTCTACATGGAACCTGTGTGGTGCAGCAGACCCCTTTTTGCCGCCGACCCCCTTTTGATCCAGTGGGACGGACCGGACCCAGATCGGCTCCTGGAACAAGAGAAAGTTCGCTTCTCACGCGCGCGTTATTAGTGCGCGTTCTTTTAAACCACATGGAGTTTAGAGAACTAGCATCGCGCGTTACAGATATGCAACTCATCAGACACTCTGGCACAGGACTGTATTATTTACTGCAGCACTTCCCCTGCCGCTCCGGGGACTGCATGGTAGTGACATATGAAATGATCAGAAATAGCCCATCTCATTTTGGTAACCAGCCCTTCCATGACTCTCCCGTCCCAGCCCCAGGCTTATTAGACATCAAGGCAAGGTCTCAGCAGTTGTTGTGCGTGTGATTAGGATGAATTGAACATAACACGTGAGCCTCTCTCATCACGTGTTTTTAATTTTGTAATTGAGAAAAGGAAAAAGCTGCTCGCGCATAAAATGGGAACCGTTCTCTTTTGGTCAAAACCACAATCACATTGTACACTGTGGGTGTTCGTGTGTGTGTATGTGATATTCTTGAAGACTTTCTAGATATATAAGCTGTATCAGAACAGAAACCTGTAATGATGCCACCTCTATATTTTACTACCCCGGTGTTTCAATGTTCCTTTATTTTGCTGGGGGGCTGGAGAGGAACAACAGTTGCAGCGGACGTGACCCTCTCTCACTCTCTCCCTATACTAGCCCATTTCTCTATTACATTTCTCTCCCTCCCTTATTTTCATACAGCAGCTGGGGCTCTCTCCCTAGCTTGGATTAACTGCTCCCCCTTTGCTTGCAACAAGCACACTCTCCTTCCTGCTTTAAATGCGCACGCCCTATACTGTATAGTGTTATATACCCCCACCACAGGGAACACACAGGGAAGGGAGGGAGAGAGAGAGAGAGGGAGAGAGAGGGAGAGAGAGAGAGAGAGAGAGAGAGAGAGAGAGAGAGAGAGAGAGAGATATGAGAGATGGAGAGAGAGATGGAGAGAGAGAGAAAGAGAGAGAGATAGGGAGAGAGAGATGGAGATAGAGAGGAGGGGGATGCATTATGTCCCTCTTAGAGAGGTTGGCTTCGTATTTCCGGTTCAGTCTTTGGGCTCAGCGTGCAGTGTGTAATTGTACAGAGAGCAAGAGGGATCTGCAGAGATGATATCATTGTCTGTCAAACTCCACCTCACAATGTTATAAAAGTTGTCAATGGGGTTAAACATTGTCTTGCAGGGTTCACATGATGGGGTGGGGGTGACAGATGTAAGAACGATGCAGTTTTGAAAATAAATAAATGAGGGAGGATAGAAAGAAAAAGTAGATCAGATCTCAAAAGTATCTTGTATCCTGGCTCGAGTTAAAAATAGCCATGAGAGGAAATAAGTTGGGTACTGGGTATCTCGATAACTCCTGCACCAAGCCATTGTGGTGCCATTGCCACCTATTCTCGCTTGTGGGATCGATCTCAGTCGCGTGCGGTGCGGCGTCGATCTCGCACAAGTGTCCATGTCACCAACTGCAGCAGCACTAGAATCAGTTCATCACCTTAACCAATGTCATGATACTGCACCCGGGCCTTAACCTTTGTTTACTTCATGAGCTGTACTCTGTCATGCCAATGCTCTGACCACAGTTCTCGCGCGCTCCGCTTATTTGAGAGAAATGAGAATAGGGTGAGGCCAATGCTCTGACAGTGAGTACTCGAATAATATCTTGATTAGATTTTATCTAGTAGACATCTGGGTGGTTATACAATTTGTATAATATGGTGCATACTACTTTATCATTGATTCATTCAGCATTTTGAGACGACATGAGTCATGAGTGAATCAATATATGAGAGGAAGGGTGCAAGAGAGAGGGGGCGATGGAGAGAGAGGGATAGAGAGAGAGAGAGCGAGGGAGAGAGTGAGGGGTAGAGAATTTGTTTTTCTTACTATAAAATCAACATATGCGAACTACGCTTGTTACACTATGTGTGTACAAACAAATCTCACCGTCTCACTCCGTGTATTTTTTTCCTCGCCTCCGTCTTACTGTACCTTAATACTTTCTCTCTATCTTTCTTTCTGTCTCTTTTCTGGCGTCATTCTCTCATTTTCACTCCAAGGGTATATCCCTAACCAATAACCACACAACTAAACAGTAAACACACACCTGTATCCATCCCGATTTTTTGAAGATAACATAACATGTTAGCCCTGGGAAACATAATTAGTTAACAATTGGTTAACAATTAGTTAACACTTTTACAACACAACTCATTTTTTATTAACTGAAAAGCACAAAACACAGATAACGACGATATATGTAGATAACGCACACTCACTGCGTGGAAATACACACAAAAAAGTACATTTACACACTGTATAATACACGCGTGTGTGTAATGTATTGTTAATTGTACTGACGTACTGTGTATAATGCTGATATATGTGTATAATATTAATTACCATCAATTACTATCAACATTATAATAGCTCAACAGTTTCATACTTTTGAGTTTTGATAAATTATTATGTTCACAATTAAAGTGTACTCGTTATGTACTCATGTACTGCACACACACACACACACACACATATATATATCACATAGTAAATGTAGGTACATACACAACAATTATACTTATAGCAAGGACCATATATACATTTCGTAGCCTAATATATATTTTGATATAATTATATATTGGATTTGGAAAAATAAATTTACAACTTTGACACGTTGACGTTCCTTAAAAATACAATATTTTTACAGCGTCCTCTCCAAGTAAAGAGAGATGTATCACAAATAAATCGAGTTTTTCGAAGAAAAAAAAACACCAAAATAGTTCCCAAAAAACATTTACTTTTTCAACTCAAATATCTGTCCCTTTGTAAAACGCATCTCGTTCTACAAGCGGTGCGATGAAAAATGAAGCACTAGGAAACACTCTCCTAGAATAAACTCATTTCTGTTATATGTCCATGACATAATATATTTAATTGCACAAAAACCAGCTTATATAATACAGCTTGTTAAATTTCAAAAAATATATAGCGCTCAACGCATTACAGAAACCCAAACCTAAACAACCTCAAATTGTTAGCACGTGCCTGGCACGTGCCTGGCACGTCGACGTGCCATATAATATCAATCTTCGGAAGAATCCTATCAACCAGACAACCAAAATGACAGTTTGCGCCCCGTTAACTCACACACCCAGTATTATTATAATACCCCATACAGCAGCGATCTAGCTTGCTCAAAACACACTGGCGGCGCCCCACTGAAACTTCCCGGTTTTGACCATATATGGTCATTGCACGTGCGAGCTAACTGATATGTGTTGGTATACCTCCCATATGGCTATGATCTCCTAACAAGGAGGACCGCGGTGGTGTCCCTAACATCATGTGATCACCCAGGACCTCCCCAAACTCACAGTCTATCTTTTCCTGTTTTACACTAATCAGCTGGCTGAGGGTGTTGGTGATCGCGGTTGAGTTAGTGAAGCTGTCCAGGGTGAGGGGCAGGTCCAGGTCGGGATAGGGGTGGTGCGAGGTGGGGTTGTAGTAGAGAAGTTGAGGTTCCGGAGGGAGGTGATGGAGCTGCATTGAAACTGTGGGGAGGTAGAGTTTTAGTACAAATCAATTATAATTTAGTGGCATGATTGACTGCTGAGTTATTACACCTTGAGATGCCTGGCTAGACTGTGTAAAGGGAGGGTTAAAACCAGGAACCGACCGAAACAAGTAAACAACCAATCGGAACTCGTTATTTAGGTCACGTGACTGGTTATCAACCAATCAGGGACCAGTATTTCCTGATTCGGTCGGTTCTTGGTTAAAACATAACAAACCTTGAGGTGATGGTAGGCTGGGAGTTTTGTAGTCCGTAGCTGGTACTGGAGGATAGTTCATATAGTCATTCGACTCCTGTAGAAAGAAGAATGTTTTACTTGGAACTAAGTACAATCATGTAATTATCAATTAAATAAAATTAATTAATTTAACAGTTCAGTTTGTTGTATAAATACCTCTTTCTTTATGGAGGGGTTATCATCAAAAGAATGTGAAGTGTTTCGTTTGTAGCGCCTCCCTTCGCCATCGAAGTGATGATTAGTTTTACTCTGAAATCGGCCTCCCTCTCCCCTCACTCTTCGACAGGCATGGAGGTGCCTGGATTCATGAAGATATTTCTGAAAGAATGGAAAAATTCAAAAACCGGTGCCCATCGGCCATCTCGAAACGAACATGTTAGTACGGTAATATGATGACGACTTTCCGGTATAATAAAGCTAATTGCACTAATTACACTATTACAGTTTCCACCTCAAGGGTATAACTCTATTATAGAGTCTATAGGGTCCCAAGAAACATCCCTGAGTTTGTCTCAAAATCGGCGATTTGATCAAGATCTTGATCACCAGCTGTGCGACTTGATCAAGTTTGATCATGTTAAAGTTTAATTATGATCAAGTTTGATCAGTCTGTGTGCGCCCTTGGGGACACATTGGTTAAGGAATGAGCTTGTTAATTTCAAAGTCCCATTCCTGAGGCAATTATACCCCCAACAGTATAACTTCAGGAACCCCTTATATTAGTCAAGTAAGATTGAATGCAGGGAGCGAGTTTAGAATATACCATGTCATGCTTAGATAGAGACAGGAATTAGAGGGAGTTGGAGAGATTAAATCCTTCACAAGAATTATCGAGACATCATGAGTCATGACCACGTGTCCTTTGTAAATCCCATTAAAGTGGGGAAGCGAAAAAGAGTGATATAACAGTGAAGGGGGTGAGTTTCACTAAAATTTCGCAAGTAACAATACCCCCAGGGTCTTTGTATGCTTTCTCGCGTTCGCGAAATCTCCCATCCACTCAAATCACAGCATGGCGCGATCTTAATTGTATTGTTTGAAGCTATAACAAAACAACGAACAATTCTAAAAAGCTCTTCCCACACGAAAAAGTACGTTACCTTTCTAATTTTAGGGATTTTTCCATCAGCTTCTAATTTGGCACGCGCTTGACGGCGTTTCAATATCCGATGGTACTGCTTAGCATTGACGTAATGTGGTTCCTCGTCATGGTCAGGTCGAGATGGAAGCTGGTACCGGGTCGCTGAACTTGAACTGGGCAGCATCTGGGGAGAGAGGGGGTTTAGAGATCTCTCAATGGGGCATCCGGGTCTGGCCGGGTGTTATCCTGTAATCCGACGTGGTCTCACGTAGCCGCACCGGGCCTTGAGCCCAGTGCGGAGAGGAGAGTCTTATATGAGACAAAGTGGAAGTGTGTTATACTATACTAGGGGAATGTATATCTAAGAGTTGTATTGCTTGTAAAGGGCTGTAGACCTGTAACCCAGACCTGAACCCAGATGTGTGTTCTAATTGAAGACTGGATGAGAGCAAATCAGTCCCCCTAATCCCCCAAGTCAGATCAGGGCCACACACCAGTGCAGTTCATTGCCCAGGTATGTAATGCCAGATCCCCTTGTATCAAGTAATCTTGACAATCAAAATGCACTTACCCTTACCCTCCGAAATCAACCTCTACTAAAATGCGTTATCGTCAGGTCTTTCAGATTAGCTCATACTTTTTCTTCAGTTACATATCTGACATCTGTTAATATTAACAACAATTTGTAACTTGAGGTGTCAATATTTCACGTTTATCTTGCACAGACTTTCAGTTGACTGATCCCAGAGCCTAGTAGACGTTTTCGAGAGAGATAGAGGGAGATATAGGTTAAAAGGAGTCGTCACGTGTCAGAAGAAATAAGTAATAATAGTTTTCTGATCTTGACGTGGTGAAAATTATTTTTTGCTTGATATGATATCCGTAGCCAGGATTTTAGTAGCTATCTGGAGAGCGAGAGAAAAGCTAAGATTCAAAAATGGGGCAAGAGGGAGAGAAGGAGAAAGAGAGATAGAGAGAGAGGACGAGAGAGAGACTAGAGCATAGAGAGAGAAAGGAGAGAGAGAAAGAGAGTAGGAGATAGAGAGAGAGAGAAGAGAGAGAGAGAGAAGAGAGAGATACAGAGAGAGATAGAGTATATGATACTATTTAGTATATAATAATATATATATATAGGAGAGATATAAGATGTATATGATATAGATAGATATATAGATAAGATATAATATATACATATATATATATATAATTTCTTTCTCATATCGAGCTATCAAAAATGTGGGTTTAGATGTTTTTACAACTCCCGCAGCATGAACAAATTGAAAAGAGGTTTGAGAAATTGAAGTTTAACTCACCATTATATGGCTGAGAGGTGGACTTTGTAGAGCGCACGACATCGGTGAAAATGTTTCGGGGGTTGTTGGTGACACAGACGAACTCAGACCCTAAAGAGAGAAAAAGGGTCGATTACGAAGTCACCCCTATTATTGCTTTCGCGGATGGGTTAATTATATTACTAAGGGAAAGGGGTGATATTTGGGATGGAATTGTCGGGGAAATTGGTGGACTCAGACCCTAGAAAGGGAAAAGGGAAAAGGGATTGTGTTTCGGGTGTTGTTGGGGGACACCGCAGGACTCAGACTGAGAAAGCAGGAGAGGTTTAGCAAAATTCGCTATGTACTAAACTATGTACTAAACTATGTACTAAACAACCAGGAAGGGTGGGACTATTTTTAGATATTTATATAGTTATTTGGTTTAACATTTAATCAAGTGACAGCTTATGATTATTCTTAAAGTAAAATTGCTGATGTCGCAATTCCAGATAAATAAATAAATCTATAAAATAATAAATTCATAATATGTAATGATAAATAAAATAATAAAAGCATATCTTGAAAATATTATAACAAGATCATTTTACCAAATTGATAATATTAAATAGCTTGAAACTATAATCCGATTAAGCCATTATATGTTTACTCCATACTCTCACGTCACACCATGCAAGCAGATAGATATCTTGCTCCATCTAGCTCTCCTGGTTAGTGGTTGTTACTAAAAATAGAATGGGGCTTCCGGGCCACGCCCAAGCACTGTTTCAAAGTAACTGCATGGTGGAAGCGGGGGGAATATATGGCAAACTGCAAAACACAGCATTTTGCTATTTTATCAAGAAAACTTAAAATTCAATTTGCTGGTTGTATAATTTACTATATTAAATGCAAATTCCATTGCGAACATCGATGTGTATTTACACGTTCAAATAAAGGGGTTGTTATGGTTGTTGGGCAAGGGGATTGGTGGGGAGATTGGGTAGATACTGCACGTGCGCATTGGTGGGTGGTGTGTTCTTGCTGACGCAGTGACGTTTGTTGTTGAATGTTCTACGTCTCATAATCGCTAGCGGGATGATCACCCCAGTTTTTAGTTATAATAATATTAAATGTGTGTTATCATTACCGAAGGGCGAAGGTGATTCCTTAAAAATTTGGTTTCATTCATGGGGTATCCGTATAGTGTTTTAATAACTAAAAGTAAAATATGAAAGTAAATTTGATGATAAATCAGATCAAGATATTGCCATGCAAGTTAACCAGTATAAAAAGACGAGTCCCTAACCAGAAAACTATTAGATACTCAACTGAGCTGAGAATCGCAGCCTGATATCATAGATAGTAAATGCTAATTACCTGTATAAAATCGGGGGAATGAGTGTTGAAGTACGACCCAGGACTACTGCCGGACGGCGAAGAACTGCCCCCACTGTGTGGGCCAGTTTGGTCAAACCCACCCCCGGCTAAACATGCCAGAGACCCTCCGCGAGAACTCAGTCCCGAACCACCATATTGATCCATACAGTATCGTGGGCTGTCACATCAAATATCGGGCAGGCATCCAGGGATACAACTTTACTAGATGTCACATGTGATGAGGAGAAAAACTGTCCAATGCGTGCACAATATTCACGAAGTGCAGTGTCATCCAACGCGACGTTTGAAACCAGCTGTGATTTTGCGGCGCGCAAAACATCCAGAATTTAAAAAAACGCCGCGCGAACGCGCAGAAAAGTTTAGTTCAACATCAAAAAATATTTAATTCGCGACATTTTTTTGTTTCGAGTTTGCATTCACCGCCAGGCTCCACCTGTGGTTTGTGCCCATAAAAGCTGCTTCTATAGCCCTCAAAAGTGCATTACTAACCAAGCTATGTCACTGTTTAGGAGAGATGTAGAGTGATGCGAAATGTCAGGCACTCTAACTCCTCAGGACCCCCTGAACAACTTTTGGGTTGAAATCCAATCCGATGAATTGGTATCCTCAACGCGGTCCGATCAACTCTTTAATAAACTACAGCAAAATAAGGAGGTTCAGCTTCCACCGGCATTATGTATAGACAGTGCAGGAGTGCACTTTATTGAACTCGACCCCCGAAAACCAAATGAAGAAGACAAAATTGTACGTATATAGCAGATGTGTTGTGAATGATGTGTTTCTTAACTTTTTAAGATTCTATTCTAACCTTCCTCCCCCCAGGATCTAATCAACCAGATAATAGCTAACCAGGATGATTTGGCTAAACACATATCCACAACTACACAATTCTGCCAGTCAATAAATAAAAAACTCTTGTTACACAAACGCGTCTTCACTGCAGTGTCCAACAAGTATCACCAGGTAAAAAAACAGGGATCGGTGTATATAATATTTGAGGTTTTATTACGCGATATAGAAATAACGGGCAGTATTATAACAAACTCCCCCAATATATCCAGTATCCACACGGTCAAATATTTCAGGGTGATGGCGTTGTGTCTACAGATACAAAGGTTCCCGCACCCTCGGACACGCTCGATATGGAGGCAACAGAGCACACAGTCCACACCGCGACCGGCAACAAACTATTGATAGAGCTGGGTCTAAAAACGGGTATCTCCCTCATGTTCTCACTACTGAGGCAGTGTTGGTATCAGAGTAAAACTGAACAGGGATACTGTTTGAGCAATGAGGTGTTGATGACTGCCCGTGATCTTCTCTCCTCGCTGCCCCCTCTCTCCCTAGCACACGATACAAAGATTCCCCCTCTCGGCACACAGACTCTTGCACAGGTGTGTGTATGTGTGTGTTCATCCCTGACAGTGTGTAGGTATTATAATATATCCTTTTCTCACTGCCTCCCTTCTCCAGATCCCCTCTACTATTCCTCAATTTCAGGTATCTGAGTTCCTGCAAAGTACGGTGCATGGGAAGTATGGGGCTGACATGTCAGGGAGGCAGCTAGCTGCGGAGGTGATGTTGTGTCTGGTTATCCAGCGAGGCTCTCTCTTCTCAGTTCTAGATTGGGTCAGGATGGCCAGGTGTGAGAGCACTAAGGGGGTCAAGATCAACATCAGCCTCCTTACACAGGTAGAACAGAGATCTGTAGGTAGAATCTGAGATCTGTAGGTAGAACAGAGATCTGCAGTAGGTGACTATGTGTGTGTGCCGTGTGCCGTGTGACTGGTGTTTTCATAAATAAACAGGGAATTTGGTTGTTGGTTTGAAGATATATATGTATTACGAATATAATAGTACAGTCGGACCCCGATTTACCGTGCCCCGATTTACCGGAACCCCGATTTACCGGGAGGAAAACTTCCCCCGATATAGGAAAGTAACAGTATTTGACCCCGATTTACCGGGCAAAAACCTTTCCCCCGAGCATCCCGGTAAATCGGGGTCCGACTGTATATAAGTGCAGGACTGTTGTAAGATATATCTCAGGCCTTAGTCTAATGTCGCACTTGTGTACATGCAGTGTGTATCTAATGTGTATACACACAGTGGAATGCATGTTCCTAACTCAACAGCCTCAACCCCTTCAAATGCAAACCTCAATATAATCCCCTCTTTTCATTAGGATTCAAACCACCCCCCCTTTTTTATACGCAATCTAACCAAGACCCCCCCCCCCTCATTAGGATTCAAACCCCCCTTTTTATACGCAATTACACCAAGATCCCCTCTTTTCACTACCAAATAGGATTACCCTTTTTAATTATGATTTACTTTTCAGGTTGTCCAGCAAATAGATTGTACCACCACGGTTCTGTCACACCTGGCTGCCTCTGTTGAGGTTGATCTGGCCGTGGCAGCAACTGCACTTATGAAACATGTGAGTTTAGCAGGGATATACTTCCAGTGAACTTGATATTGTATATATCTGCTAAGTGGTTTAGAGATCTTCATGTTCTGAACCTCACCCCATTATATGTGTATATGATACACACACACCGAGTTTTGAGAAAGTTGCATCTGGGTCAAAACTACATGTAACTTAGCAGTAGTGGAAGCAGTTGTGACACAACTAGTGAAACAGGAAACATGTTCCAATTTCGGAAAGAAACGGAGGGAGAGAAATAGAGAGAGAGAGAGAGAGAGAGAGAGAGAGAGAGAGGGAGAGAGAGAGAGAGAGAGAGAGAGAGAGAGAGAGAGAGAGAGAGAGAGAGAGAGAGAGAGAGAGAGAGAGAGAGAGAGAGAGAGAGAGAGAGAGAGAGAGAGAGAGAGAGAGAAAGAGAGAGAGAAAAAACCAGGAAATATAGAGAGGTGTAATCCAATTTTTCTGAAAATATCCCTGTGCACGCAGTTCTTCCAACAAATTTGGTTTCCAAATTTAGAGAACAATGAAACAAAGAAACTCAGAGGGAACAAAAAACAAACAAATAAACAAATAAGGAAGTGTTTTTGTCGGCACGATTTTTTCGCACGCCTATCACTTGCCTAGCTAGTTTCTTGCACCCCAAATGTAAAGGAGTGTTAGAACATAACAACCTATCACATGTGGTGCGTGCATGGCAGTTTAACAAATAACAAATATCACACACACGAGTTTGGGGTGACAAATTCAACCGACTACCCTCCCTCAGGTGTGTGAGACTGCAAGTTCCTATATCAGAATGTGTATGAGCTGTGAGAGTGCAGACAGAACTGACACTTCCCATCCCTCTGATGTCTTTCTATGGGGATCCAACAGTTCTAGTCAGGTATATTAGAGCTATCCAACAGTTCTAGTCAGGTATATTAGAGCTATCCAACTTAACAGTTTTAGTCAGGTATATTAGAGCTATCCAACAGTTCTAGTCAGGTATATTAGAGCTATCCAACAGTTCTAGTCAGGTATATTAGATCGCTATTTGCACACAAGAACAACCAGCCACAACTCTTATTACACCTGTGTAACTGTGCTTTGACCTGTTTTACATCTCTTCAATTTTCTCACAAAAGACTGCCTTCTCCGGGTAGCGACATAACACCCCCATGAAGTATCATGACCCCATGAAGTATCATGACCCCATGAAGTATCATGACCCCATGAAGTATCATGACCCCATGAAGTATCATGACCCCATGAAGTATCATGACCCCATGAAGTATCATGACCCCATGTAGTATCATGACCCCATGAAGTATCATGACCCCATGAAGTATCATGACCCCATGAAGTATCATGACCCCATGAAGTATCATGACCCCATGAAGTATCATGACCCCATGAAGTATCATGACCCCATGAAGTATCATGACCCCATGAAGTATCATGACCCCATGAAGTATCATCACCCCATGAAGTATCATCACCCCATGAAGTATCATCACCCCATGAAGTATCATCACCCCATGAAGTATCATCACCCCATGAAGTATCATCACCCCATGAAGTATCATGACCCCATGAAGTATCATGACCCCATGAAGTATCATGACCCCATGAAGTATCATGACCCCATGAAGTATGACCCCATGAAGTATCATGGCCCCATGAAGTATCATGACCCCATGAAGTATGACCCCATGAAGTATGACCCCATGAAGTATCATGGCCCCATGAAGTATCATGACCCCATGAAGTATCATGATCCCATGAAGTATCATGACCCCATGAAGTATCTTCTTCTTCTTCTTCTATTAGGCCGTCTCGTAGGTGAGATAGAGGGGTTAGGCCAGTCATTTTTTGTCATTTTGGGGCCATTTGGTGAACTGAGACATAACAAAGGTTTTCCACTTGCATTGTACTCCTATGGGGTCCCAGAAACACCAAAAAAATCGTCCACTCCAACCGAGGTGAAGAAAGTGCCCAAAATGACCACGCCCTTTTTTGCCTGTATTTTCAGCCTTGGCCAAAAATAGCAACTTTGCTTTGGATTGGAGTAGAGACAAAAATGAGGGCACTAAAATGTGTAGAATGAGCAGCAGAATCGAATGGGACCAGGCAGAAGTCGCTATCTTGTCAACTTCGAGAGATAATTAAATAATTAAGTATGCGCATAACCGTTTTTGAGTCATACGGCTATAGCCACTCAGGAACGGTTTCGACAATTTTCCTTCACAGGAGCTTGTTCAGCATATAAAAATTAGCGGGGGTAACAAATATCAAGTTTCTATCGCTTCAGGTCAATGCGTTATTCAACTTCAAAGATCGAAAAATGAGGGTAAAAAGTCGAAATTTGGTCATTTTCTCTGATTTTCCTCTCATTTTTCGATCTTTGAATTTGAATAACGCATTGACCTTTAACGAAAGAAACTTCAAATTTGTTACCCCCACTAATTTTTATATGCCGAACAAGCTCCTGTAAAGGAAAATTGTCGAAACCGCTCCTGAGTGGCTATAGCCGTATGACTCAAAAACGGTTATGCGCATACTTAATTATTTAATTATCTCTCGAAGTTGACAAGATAGCGACTTCTGCCTGGTCCCATTCGATTCTGCTGCTCATTCTACACATTTTAGTGCCCTCATTTTGTCTCTACTCCAATCCAAAGCAAAGTTGCTATTTTTGGCCAAGGCTGAAAATACAGGCAAAAAAGGGCGTGGTCATTTTGGGCACTTTCTTCACCTCGGTTGGAGTGGACGATTTTTTTGGTGTTTCTGGGACCCCATAGGAGTACAATGCAAGTGGAAAACCTTTGTTATGTCTCAGTTCACCATTTTAGCAAAAAGTGACTGGCCTAGTAGGCTATTATTGTGTGATCGTCCTCTCCCTCTTCTTTGTAGTCCTCTGCGTCCGGGATCTCCAGGGAGTATTCCCGGTCGAGGATGAGTTGAGGGATGGTGTGGTCATGTTCCCACTCTGCTGGAAGGAGGCTTAGGCATTCGTCCACTGTGTTTGCGTGGGATGTGAATACTTTTGGTTGTGGTAGCTGTGATACTATGCTCCCTTCCCACTGATCGGCCGCTCTGAGCGTGTACGCTGTTTTAATGGCGCATTGTCTCAGGTGGTCTACTATGGGCATGGTGTGGGTGATCATGTCGAGCGCCTTCCCTGGTGTGCTGGACATTGCTCCGGTTACCATTTGGAGGGCAAGTCTTTGTATTCTTGATGTGTTTATCTTGTTTTTCTGTGTCAGCATGGCATTGGCCCATACGAGCGCGCCATAGGAGAGCATGGGCCGTATGATGGATTTGTAGATCCACAGCATGGTCTTTGGCGAGAAGCCCCACGTTGGGCCCAACGCTCTCCTGCACTGGAATAGGACTTGCTTACATTTCTTTATTTGGGTATCAATATGTTTCGACCAATTTAGCTTGGAGTCCAGTGTGACACCCAGGAATTTGGTGTGGTTGGTTGCTTTGATCTCGTGACCCATTACCTTGATGGGTTCTCTGAGTTTTATGTTGTGACGGTGGGTGAATATAACTGTGTGGGATTTGAGAGCGCTGAGCTTGAGTCCCACTGATTTGCACCACTTGCTAATGGTGGATAGGCTTTTCTGGGTTGCTTCTCTGAGGGGGTAGATGTCTGCAGCCGCATTGCCTTTCGTTGGAGGCGATATTGTTGCGGCTAGAAGGCAGAGGTCATCTGCGAACCCTTGGAGATCACCAGGAATTTTGTCTTTCTTTAGGCTGAGGAGGTCGTCCATCACCAGATTCCAGAGGAATGGCGATAGAATTCCTCCTTGGGGACAGCCTTTTGTCAGGCCGAACACTAGGGTGTGTCCTAAGAGGGAGGTTTTGACTCGGCGATTGGAGATCATGTAGGTAATCCAGTTGGCCGTTTTACTGTCTTTTAGTTTGTTGTGTAGTGCTCTCTCTATGGCTTTGAAGGCCACGTTGTCGAAAGCGCCCTCTATGTCGAGGAAGGTTGCCATGGCTATTCCTCTGTGCATGAGGGTGTGTTCAATTTTTCGGACGACTTTGTGGAGGGCAGTGTCAGTGGACGCACCTCGTCTAAATCCGAACTGGTTTTTGTTGAGTTTCTTGTGTACTTTTTGGTCCACTTCGATGTGCCATAGAACTAGCCTCTCCATAAGCTTCTGGAGGTTGGATGCTAGGGTAATGGTTCGGAATGATTTTGGTTGGCGGTAGTCACTCTTTCCTGGCTTTGGGAGGTAAATTGCTTCGGCCTCTTGCCAAGCCATGAAGTATCATGACCCCATGAAGTATCATGACCCCATGAAGTATCATGACCCCATGAAGTATCATGACCCCATGAAGTATGACCCCATGAAGTATCATGACCCCATGAAGTATCATGACCCCATGAAGTATCATGACCCCATGAAGTATCATGACCCCCATGAAGTATCATGACCCCATGAAGTATCATGACCCCATGAAGTATCATGACCCCATGAAGTATCATGACCCCATGAAGTATCATGACCCCATGAAGTATCATGACCCCATGAAGTATCATGACCCCATGAAGTATCATGACCCCATGAAGTATCATGACCCCATGAAGTATCATGACCCCATGAAGTATCATGACCCCATGAAGTATGATGACCCCATGAAGTATCATGACCCCATGAAGTATCATGACCCCATGAAGTATCATGACCCCATGAAGTATCATGACCCCATGAAGTATCATGACCCCATGAAGTATCATGACCCCATGAAGTATCATGACCCCATGAAGTATCATGACCCCATGAAGTATCATGACCCCATAAAGTATCATGACCCCATGAAGTATCATGACCCCATGAAGTATCATGACCCCATGAAGTATCATGACCCCATGAAGTATCATGACCCCATGAAGTATCATGACCCCATGAAGTATCATGACCCCATGAAGTATCATGACCCCCATGAAGTATCATGACCCCATGAAGTATCATGACCCCATGAAGTATCATCTCCTCCGATCCTGACCCCATGAAGTATCATGACCCCATGAAGTATCATGACCCCATGAAGTATCATGACCCCCCTCTTCACTCAGTTAGCAGAAGGATCTCAAGAGAAGGTGCTGACGGCGAAGAAAGCTGAAACTTTTGGAGGCTCTCAGCACGTGGAGGCAGGTCTCTATTGCACCTTTATAGTGGGCGTGGAGGGTAATATCAAGGGGTGCGGAAAGGGAAGTTATGGACGTCTTGGTCTTGGTAAGAAACTAAGTCATTAATTAGTTACAAAAGTTACTGAATTTTTGAGTAATTAATTGTTGATATGAAATAACTACGTCCATTTTTAGTAATAAACCAACGAGTCGACTGTTAATTGTGTATAGTGGGAAATGGAAGTGAGTTTAGACGTACTTTGCGTAGAGTAAATTTCGAGTTGGCCGTGTGGCCAAAATCTTTATCATTATTATTATTTAATTATTAGTTAACTGAGTAATTAGACAGGCGAGCCTCACTTCGAGTTAAAAATATAATATAAATAACTGTATAGTAGCGAAATCCAGCTCATTTAAGGGTACACCTGGCGTTTTTCATCATCGAGTGCCCAACCAAATGACTTCACCAGGGGTTAGGCCATACAAAATGGACCTCAAATATGCAATTTTAGCCCTAAAGTCGAATTCATATTTTTGCTACAGCCTATTTTCAAAGTGGCGTTTTTTCAATTTTTGTTGGAATTTTTAACCTCAGGACCACTTTTTTTGAGATAGAAACATTAAATTCTTGGAATTTGAAGAGAATATAACGGTAAATAAGCCCAAAGAAGGATTTTTGAAAGGGAGCTTATTTCTGGCCATGAGAACGGTTTACTTTTTTGCTTCTTTGACACGCTGGCTGAGAATGTTCCCATGCTTCATTAGAGATGAAAATCTGGAAATAGTTGCTCAAAACGATTATCTATGTGGCCCAAAAATTTTGGAACTTTCCCGCCAAAGATGCGGTGTACAGAGCTTGTTTTGTGAAACCCGTCTTTTTGAAAAAGAGGGAAATTCCCTGTATCTCAAAAACGGATGATCGTAGAGACCTGGGACCAAGCTTAATCGATTCAGAAGGTTCGATTTTGGGGGGGTCTTCTGAGAGACATTTTGCTCCTACTCCAACCGTTTTTGCTGTAATTGCAAAAAACCAATTCTATGAAAAGGGGAAACAACTCTATTCCAGTAGCCTGCTTCGGGCTGATTTCCCCTTACTTGCCGATACCTTTTTCGCAGTTACAGCAAAAACGGTTGGAGTAGGAGCAAAATGTCTCTCAGAAGACCCCCCCAAAATCGAACCTTCTGAATCGATTAAGCTTGGTCCCAGGTCTCTACGATCATCCGTTTTTGAGATACAGGGAATTTCCCTCTTTTTCAAAAAGACGGGTTTCACAAAACAAGCTCTGTACACCGCATCTTTGGCGGGAAAGTTCCAAAATTTTTGGGCCACATAGATAATCGTTTTGAGCAACTATTTCCAGATTTTCATCTCTAATGAAGCATGGGAACATTCTCAGCCAGCGTGTCAAAGAAGCAAAAAAGTAAACCGTTCTCATGGCCAGAAATAAGCTCCCTTTCAAAAATCCTTCTTTGGGCTTATTTACCGTTATATTCTCTTCAAATTCCAAGAATTTAATGTTTCTATCTCAAAAAAAGTGGTCCTGAGGTTAAAAATTCCAACAAAAATTGAAAAAACGCCACTTTGAAAATAGGCTGTAGCAAAAATATGAATTCGACTTTAGGGCTAAAATTGCATATTTGAGGTCCATTTTGTATGACCTAAACCTTGGTGAAGTCATTTGGTTGGGCACTCGATGATGAAAAACGCCAGGTGTACCCTTAATCCCGGCACAAACTTATTCCCCTCAATACTTCGAACACTCACACGTCGCACAGCCCAATACAAGCTGCTAGGAGCCTGTATATATAATCACCCCTTTTCCAGGTGACAGCACGAACCAGCCTCAACCTAAGGGTATCACGTTTGATCCCCCTGTAACCGTTGTCAAGATCAGTAGTTCTAAAGGAAGCGATGGGCACACCATAGCGCTGACAAGGGATGGTACTGTGTACACTTGGGGAGATGGTAAGAAATATATTGGGGGAATGGGGATATTATGAGGCTGGAGGCTACTGGGGGTTATCTGCTGTGTATTATATTGTACCATGGGATATAATAGGATGATTTAATGTAGAAAGATGTCGGTATGATGCTTTACCAGATGTGTGTTTGTACTGATCTGAGTGTGCACTGAGTAGAGAGAATCCGTATTGTTGTCTATTATAGAACCGTTTTTTATCTCTCTCTCTTTCTCCTTTCTTTCTCTCTTTCTCTCTCTCTCTCTCTCTCCCCCTCTCTCTCTCTCTCTCTCTCTCTCTCTCTCTCTCTCTCTCTCTCTCTCTCTCTCTCTCTCTCTCTCTCTCTCTCTCTCCTCTCTCCTCTCTCTCTCTCTCTCTCTCTCTCTCTCTCTTCTCTCTCTCTCTCTCTCTTCTTCGTCATCTCTCCCCTATCTCTCTCTCTCTCTCTCTCTCTCTATCTCTCCCTCTCTCTCTCCTCTCTCTATCTCTCTCTTTCTCTCCCTCTCTCTATCTATCGCTGTGTTTTGTGTAAGTGTAGTGTGTCGGTATTTACGTCTGTGTAAGCACATGTGTTATACCCACACCCGGACGGAAGAGACCTATTTTCACGTTCCTAACGTAAAAGAGTACACCAAGATCATTGTTTGGCGCACACCTTCATTTTATTTCTGTGAGGCTTCGGTAGATCAACAAGATCACCCCTTCACTCAATTCGAAAATACTACCGGAACTACTTGCCATACTACAAATGCAAGGGAGGGTTAGAACATAACAAACCCGGACTGGTTCGGCGTCCAGTTGCCAATAATAATGATCACTACCCATTGCCCAATTGTTAGTGATGGCCACTATCCAGTTACTATTGCATCTTACTATTACATCACAGCCATCAATTGCTAGTCCCATTTACTTCCTTGACTACTGTGATGTGACTACACCAGTTGGAAGTGCAGTGTGTGTGTGACACGTGTCCATGTTTACCTAATACACAACCTGTCAGATGGATATAATGTGTATGTAGGAACCGACCGAATCAGGAAATACTGGTCCCTGATTGGTTGATAACCAGTCACGTGACCTATATAACGAGTTCTGATTGGTTGTTTACTTGTTTCGGTCGGTTCCTGAATTGTGTGTGTAGGAGAAAAGAAGAGGGCAGAGCTAGAAGAGGGTTTGTCGATTCGTACTTTGTACAATCGGACCCCGATTTACCGGGATACTCGGGGGAAAGGGTTCCGCCCGGTAAATCGGGTTCCGACTGTATAGCAATATCCCCCTTAGGAGATTACGGGAAGTTAGGACATGGTAACACAAGTACCCAAAAGACCCCTAAAGTTGTCCTGGGCCCTCTCTCCGGGAAGGTGGTGGTTAACATCAGTGCCGGCCACAGACACACTGCTTGTGTGTGCGAGGTAAGCTATTCACACCGCTATAGTGTGCGTGTGAGGTAAGCTATTCACACTGATATAGTGTGTGCGAGGTAAGCTATTCACACTGCTTGTGTGTCCGAGGTAAGCTATTCACACTGCTATAGTGTGTGTGAGGTAAGCTATTCACACTGCTATAGTGTGTGCGAGGTAAGCTATTCACACTGCTATAGTGTGTGCGAGCTAAGCTATTCGCACACTTTTTAAACTACTGAAATTCAGTAACGAGCAGCGGTGACTGAATATTATGCATCTACATTATTGAATATTTTATAACGCACTATCTTGTATTGTGTGTGTTAGTTAAATTCCAAGTGTTTCCGTACCAGCTAATTATATCCCCTCTTAGAATATTTTATAGTCTTGCTTCCCTACTATCTTCTACTCAATCTACTGACTACAGCTCTCTTCTATGATCTCTAACCCATCCCTAATTCATGTCTACTACTAGTAATACATGCCTAACACCCTGCCTATCACCCTACCTAACACCCTGCCTAAACCCCTGCCTGGCACCCTACCTAACACCCTCCCTAACACCCCCCTAACACCCTGTCTAACACCCTGTCTAACACCCTGCCTAACCCACCCTGCCTAACACTCTGCCTAACACCCTGTCTGGCACCCTACCTAACACCCTGCCTAACACCCTCCCTAACACCCCCCTAACACCCTGCCTAACACCCTGCCAAACACCCTGTCCAACACCCTACCTAACACCCTCCCTAACACCCCCCTAACACCCTGTCCAACACCCTCCCTAACCCACCCTGCCTAACACCCTGCCTGGCACCCTACCTAACCCACCCTGCCTAACACCCTACCTAACACCCTACCTAACACCCTACCTAACACCCTACCCAACACCCTGCCTAACACCCTGCCTAACCCTGCCTAACACCCTGCCTAACACCCTGCCTAACACCCTGCCTAACACTCTGCCTAACACCCTGTCTAACACCCTGTCTAACACCCTGTCTAACACCCTGCCTAACCCACCCTGCCTAACACTCTGCCTAACACCCTGTCTGGCACCCTACCTAACACCCTACCTAACACCCTGCCTAACCCACCCTGCCTAACACCCTGTCCAACACCCTACCTAACACCCTGCCTAACACCCTGCCTAACACTCTGCCTAACACCCTGCCTAACACCCTACCTAACACCCTGCCTAACACTTAACACCCTACCTAACACCCTGCCTAACACTTAACACCCTACCTAACACCCTGCCTAACACCCTGCCTAACACTCTGCCTAACACCCTGCCTAACACCCTACCTAACACCCTGCCTAACACTTAACACCCTACCTAACACCCTGCCTAACACTTAACACCCTACCTAACACCCTGCCTGACACCCTGCCTAACCCATCCAGGACGGGACCCTGTGGACGTGGGGCGAGGGAGACTACGGGAGGTTAGGGCACGGCGATACAGTCAGCAGAGACAGCCCTAAATTGGTTAAGGACGCAAACGATGTTGGACAGGTATATTTCAGGAACCGACCGAATCAGGAAATACTGGTCCCTGATTGGCTGATAACCAGTCACGTGACCTAAATAACGAGTTCTGATTGGTTGTTTACTTGTTTCGGTCGGTTCTTGGTCATTTCAGGTGTTGTGTGATCCAGTCTTGTTTTCCTTCTCTGGTCTCTCTGCACTGCCGGCCTTGTGCAAATGTTGTGGGTCTCTACTTAACAGTAACGCGCGAGTTCTCCCTTGTGCACAGAGTGATAGAGGAATGTGTGGGATAACGCAGCGCGCATTGTCAGCCGCGCAGGCCCAAAATAGCCATCGACATAGCGACAACTGCATCTGCCAAGGACGTGTGCAGCAGTGGCTGTGTTTTTAGCGACAACTCACACCCGTTCCATTATTTAGGTGGCATGTGGGAGCTCCCATACGCTGGCAGTTTCTAAAGACGGCAGGACAACTTGGTCTTTTGGGGGAGCTGATAATGGTAGACTGGGACATGGTGATACTGCACGTGTATTCAGGCCAAAGGTACCAATCCAACTCAAGAGACTTGAGAGTCCCCACCCCAATCCATCTCACATTTGAGATTCACCATCTTGTCCCAGCTGTCAGTTCTCACTGTGTGTCTTGCAGGTGATAGAGGCGCTCAGTGGAGTTGTAGTCTCTAAAGTTGCCTGTGGTTCTGCCTTCTCGATGGCTCTTACTGCCATTGCCCAAGTCTACACGTGGGGTAGTGGACCATGCCTGGGACAGGTGAGGTCTCAGTTTTTGATTCACTTCAAGACCTCCTCTAATATATCCTGGTCTCCCAGAATACCAAACCAACTCAGTGACCAGTGTCCCTAACCCCCCATTCCCATACAGCTGGTCTCTCCCCCTGACTCCCCACTCTTCCACCCAGGGCTCGGCCGAAGCAGCAGAATTAACACCCCGTATAGTGGAGGATCTCCTCAACTACCGGATTATTGACATTAGTGCAGGAGACAGTCATGCCCTGGCCCTGACCCACGATAGCGTGGTGTTTGCCTGGGGTAACAACAGTGTGGGGCAGTGTGGCCAGGGCAATATCGCATCCCCCGTTCTCAAGCCCAAGAGAGTGGCCGGGTTGGACGGGGTTCCTATTCATCAGATTTGTGCGGGGACCTCCCACTCTGTCGCCTGGACTGCACTCCCGACGGACCGAAAGGTTGGTCACATTGAATCGTTTAGCTCATAAAGATCTCTCTCAGTTCATATAAAATGTGTTTTGCTAGTTTACTTTAATATTGCTGACTTCCCTCTCTCTCCCCCGTTACGTTTAGGGTCGTGAGGTGAGATGAAGTGTGTGTGAATGTGTGTATGACGTGACATTCCGCTATCTTTTTATCTTTTTACCTATTCTCAGTTAAAACAACATCTTTGGCATACCCCTGTAAATGATGTGGGGTCGCATTGTATAGCCCCCTCGACTACTAGCACTCTTTACCACACCGTATGGGCATTATATTAGTAAACTTTCAGCGTTCGGGCGCGAGTAATCTCTCAAAGTGTAAAACAATGGTAGTCTTTTCACAATTTCAATAAAAGCAAATTCGGCAGGTCGGTAGAACTTCGACAGAATTTAGGGCAGGTCTGAATTTAGGGCAGGTCAATTTAGGGCAGGTCTGAATTTAGGGCAGGTCTGAATTTAGGGCAGGTCTGAATTTAGGGCAGGTCTGAATTTAGGGCAGGTCTGAATTTAGGGCAGGTCTGAATTTAGGGCAGGTCTGAATACTAAGCATGTGAATGTGATTCGGGGAAGCTTATTAGCGGTGTGAGACGATACGAGATATAATGGAACATGATTCGGGGAAGCCAATCAGGAGTTTTCGACGATATGAGACACGATTCGGTGAAGATTTCTATCACTTTCCATCCCTAGACCCTATCCCCCTCTCTTTTCGCTCCGTCTCTCTTTCAATTTCTCTTACTTTCTCTGAGGGAGAAAGAGAGATACCCTTAACTTTTTGACTGCTGGAAAAGCACGTAGAAATTGTAGATGTAGGCGGCTCTTTTTACCGAGAGAGAAAAGACAATGTTTAGCCATGCGAAATGCATGGAGGATATCTTCTTGACCTCCTGACCACAAGTCCTCCACAACCGCCACCTACTTCCGATCCGGTTTCCCTAGCTAGATCATCGACCTGAACGAAACGACCGAGAGTTGCCTACATCTACCTGATGGGAAAGCGGCGAAACCCATTTCCACGGAGGAGCTCAACAGTCTTTCTATCTCGACTCTCGGGTATCTCTCTTTCTCCATGTCTCTCTTCCTCCCTTCATAGAAAGTGAAAGAGAAAGTGAGAGAAAGGAAGAGAGAGCCCCTACCAATCATAGCTTGGTCGACATGCGCTAGACCAGGATCGAACCCGGAACCTAGTGCGTGAGAGGCGAGTGTACTAGCCACTACACCACCGGTATAACCAATAGCTTATATGTATATAGGGATGGAAATCCCATATCCATCGTCTAACACTCTTGATTGGCTTCCCCAAATCATGTTCCAGAGAGGGGGATAGGGTCTAGGGATGGAAAGCAATAGAAACCTTTACCGAATCGTGTCTCATATCGTCTAACACTCCTGATTGGCTTCCCCGAATCATGTTCCATATCTCGTATCGTCTCACACCGCTAATAAGCTTCCCCGAATCACATTCACATGCTTAGTATTCAGACCTGCCCTAAATTCAGACCTGCCCTAAATTCAGACCTGCCCTAAATTCAGACCTGCCCTAAATTGACCTGCCCTAAATTCTGTCGAAGTTCTACCGACCTGCCGCAAATTCATTCTCACCATCTCATTTTGTGAGGGATATGATGTTTAAACGCTGATGTGAAGCGTTTAGCGATACTTTGTGGCTATCTTTTTCTAGCTATTATGTTATCGTGTCTCTCTCTCTCTCTCTCTTTCTCTCTCTCTCTCTCTCTCTCTCTCTCTCTCTCTCTCTCTCTCTCTCTCTCTCTCTCTCTCTCTCTTCTTTCTTCTCTTTCTCTCTCTCTCTCTCTCTCTCTCTCTCTCTCTCTCTCTCTCTCTCTCTCTCTCTCTCTCTCTCTCTCTCTCACACACACACCCTCTACCCTTCCATCTCATCCCCTAACATCAGCTAGACCCCACCTCCTCAGGTCCTTACCTGGCAGAAACCTTACTGCATTCAGCTTAAACCTGAAACCTTCTCCATTCTCTACGCATTCATGTGCGAACTAAGCTCAGGTAAGATATTAACAAAATTAATGAGATGCCGTAGATTATATATATATTGTAGATAGAAAGTTCATACTTCTCCCTATTATATTATTGACCCCAAACAATTGTTCAGGCCAGAAAGTTACTGAGAACAAGGAGTTCCTATCACTTTGTCTGGAGCTACTAAAGGCTCATCTCGAACTTGCTGTAAGTACAAACTGACAAACCAACAAACAAAATGGCAAACATGTTGACAAACAAACAAACTAAAACACACAAACTAACATGACCAACTATGACAGAAGATATCCATGGGTAGAAGGAGTAGATTTAGTGACCACGTTGTCCCTATTTCAATATCTGACAGCTCAACACTGACAATAGTGAGACAATGCAATGACGTCACAATAGCCCTGGTGACGTCATACGACTTCATTATTGTTGTGTCCGTGACTTGGGTAGACAACTATTATAATAGTCTGACCTAGATACTCGTGCTGACCGCTAGTACAATATCTTCAAGTCGTTATCTCTCTCTCAGTGAAGCATTATATAATACAGTTCTTGATGATACCTACCACTGATATATCCTCAACTAGTTACTCTATTCCAGGTTGCAGGTTCGATGTCCCAGGGCCAGATAATGGGCTCTCAGGCGGTCCTGATTAGCGACCTTCTCTTTAGAATGTTGGACTGCCAGCTACCAAAACAAATCCACACAATGGTAAACATCTTCATTCAGTTTTCTAGGGAGTAGGAATCGATCTACAATTCCTACAACTCTAGTTAGATTTGCGATCGGTACGATCACCCCAGTTCTACTAGTATCTGTGGCCTGGGGTTAAGGTTTGAACGATAGTGACGCGTGTTAGTTTTTTTAAAACATGTATATCAGTCAGTAGAAATATCAGAACATTTTTCCGTGTGGTGAATATCAGCCCCCTATCAGCCATTATACTGGGCCAAATAAAATGATTGACTTTAAATCATATCGATATAGAAAATCGTCACATAAAATCCAAACATCACATGTCTTTTATACGTTATCATTGGTATCGGGATCAAAGCACAGTGGGGGGCTATCCTCTCTCTCGTCAAAAGAATGTAACATTAGCTTCCGGTTGTAGAGAGGCTGGGTCATCCGAACATTTCCCTCCCTTGGTCCGGTGCTCCTGAATAGCCCCAGTAACTCTGGGGCAACCTGGGGGAGGGGTTTGTGAGTCAACGCGTTATCGGGTTAACGCGTCGGTAACTATGGTATGGTAACCACGGTAACTAGATGGTAACTAGACGGTAACTAGATGGTAACTAGATAGTAACTAGATGGTAACTATGGTAACTATGGTTTGGTAACTAGATGGTAGCTAGATGGTAACTAGATGGTAACTAGATGGTAACAAGATGGTAACTAGATGGTAACTAGATGGTAACTATGGTTTGGTAACCATGGTAACTATGGTTTGGTAACTAGATGGTAACTATATGGTAACTATATGGTAACTATGGTAACTAGATGGTAACTATGGTAACTATGGTAACTATGGTTTGGTAACTATGGTAAGACTTACAATAACGGGTACACCTTTGAGCTGCCAGAACACACTCTCAGTACAGGGTGGGGTGGTGAGACTTCCATGATACGTCAACACCCCCTCATCAGCATCAAACAAATCAAACAGATCTATTTCAGTAGTTTCCAACCCTTTAGCTAGGTTCCACCTGTATTTATTGGGCCCCACATCATCATATGAACCGTCCACCAGGAAGGCCCCAAACACGGCTAACTCTTCACAATCTGGATCACCCGGATTGTAATCTAGGTTCTTGGTAACTAGATGAACTTCCCCAGACAACTGGTATCCCATGATACTGTGCTCACTACCATCCATAATTCCCGACCCCCAGTGGAAGTGAAGTTGAAGAAGTTGTAGACCCCGGGTGTGGCCCACTGCCCATCTCTCTGGCATTTTAACAACCACATCCTCTGTTATATCAAACTGAACATTGTGGCTCTTAGTGGCGGGGTTGTAAGCAACAGGAACGGTTGGGAGATCAGGGAATTCAGATTCATAGCGAGCTACACACGAGATGTCCTTGATGTTGATGGGAGACTGGGAGGTACCTGTGAGGCAAAGATCAGGCCAGGATAGTTGGTCTGTGTAGGAGTAGGTTGGGGTACCGGCTACTGCTGAACAGAAAAACAATACGATAGGGACCAACATTGTATGTCGTGCAGTATAACTGGTCTGGGGGAGTGGTTTGCAAGCTACGTGTGTTTATAGGTGTTTTAAATATCACACGGTAGACATATCAAACCATTTTAAACATGCGCAAGGTCATATATCTGTACAATAACCAGGAACCAACTGAATCAGGAAATACTGGTCCCTGATTGGCTGATAACCAGTCACATGACCTAAATAACGAGTTCTGATTGGTTGTTTACTTGTGTCAGTCGGTTCCTGGCAATAACCAACTACCACCCTTCAGGTTCGGGATACCCTTGTTATGGGTGCTGCAGTACTACTACCAGCCCTTGAAGAGAGAATGGAGCTATTAAACACCCTTCTACCGGAGCAATGGGACACCCTCACCCCCGGGAAATCTCTCCAACTCACTCTGGTTCTCAATAGTTTCCTGGAAGACAGCCAGGTTACTCGACTGTTGGGGTTGTCCAAGAGTAAGGAAAAGCGTCCCCCGTCAGCGACACTGATGAAGCTACTACTTAAAATGACTGCCTCTCACACTAACTCCCTGCTTGATGGAATTGAAGAGGAAACTATCACCTCGCTTGGTTAGTATGCTCCTTCATAAAACTTTTTCTTGTGCTGCTGCTCCTTCGTGAAACTTTCTCTTTACTTGTACTCTCTACTTGTACTGCTGCTCCTTCACAAAACTAGCAATCCCTTCATCCTCAGATGATATTTCAAGGGAGAACGAGAAGTGTCCTGTACCGCCCGATCAGCTGTTCAAACTACTACTCTGCCTCCACAAACATCTCCTAGCATATTGTCACACCAAGGTTAGAACCCCCCATCCTAAATTAAGATGGATCTCAGTCCCGGGGTGTCCCCCATCAAACTCCGCAGTTATCCTAACCACCCCCCCCCCCCCCCAACCGATTACCGATCCCCTCCGGCCACCACCACCACTAAACTCAACAGGGTGTCTCGGATGGGGTTCTGGAGCAGCTAAGAGAACACGTGAAGATGCTACTGACAACCACACGTGATTTAGTTACACGCTGTACTGAGATAGTGAAAGTGAAGCACATTGATCACACCCTAGTTGAGAGTAAGTATAGTTCAGAACAGTACAAATCCTTTAGAGTTTTACAGAACAGTACAAATCCTTTAGAGTTTTACAGAACAGTACAAATCCTTTAGAGTTTTACATAACACCATCTTTCAGGCGTTGTCTTCCCATCCCTCCCTGGACACATTCTACACCAGCTAATATTTGGGCTACTGTGTCTCCCCGCCTCTTCCCTCAAGTCCCTCCTACCTGATTCAACTCAGCTGCTGGGGGCACTGGACAAACTCGCCCAGAGCATTCCTAGTCTGGGTGTTACGGAGAGAAACGAGATGGCAGAGGACCTAACCAGTGAGTTTTACCATATTTGGGCATGTAATAATCACTCCATATTTGGGCATGCTGTAACTGTAAACCTGTGTAGGAGTGTGCTGTTTGCGAGTCAGTGAGTGGGTGAAGTTTACAGGTAAGTTAGCGTGTGTAATTTTGTGTGATCTTCTGATATTGCGGGAGTTGATCTACCGAACTCTCACAGAGGGTGTGAGCCACTCAAAGCGGGAGTTTATTTGTGCGAGAATTCGATTTATACCTACCTTTTTCCTTTCTAATCAACAGCATCACTTTTATCTCGCTCACTCAGCACTCCCTTCCCCCTCTCAATCCCTTTCCACTCTCGATCCCTTCCTCCTCTCAATCCCTTTCCACTCTCGATCCCTTCCTCTCGTTACCAACCATCTTGCCAGGTCCCCACCAAGAAGTGAAATCCCAGCACGGGGGACTATGGAGATGGTTACTAGACGTTACCAGGGTCACCGGATATCTCGTTGGCACCCTAATATCAGGCATGATCGAGGTTAGTGTGTCCTAATATGGTGATATATCCTTATATGGTTGTATTATTTGGGTATTTTACTGATATATATTGGTCAGGGTGGAGCAAGGTCGGAAGAAGAGAAAAAGTATGCTGGACTGCTGAGGTCTGAGATTCTCAATCACGGTCTTGAAGAGGCCTTTATGCACAGTGGTGAGTTACATTCCTGTGTTAGTTGTCGCCCGAGGGATTGTTATTCGTTACCTTTTTGTTACCATGGTAACCATAGTTACCATACATGGTAACCATGGTAACCGCCTGTGCAGTGAAAGAGTTGAGCAATTTGGAAGTTGATCTCTTGGGATTTATGAACAAGTTTAAAGTGTTTCTACCTAGTAAGTTTCTCATATACATGCCCTCTTTCTATAACTGGGCAAAATTATTTATATATGGAATCTCTTTAGTATAAAGTTGGTAACACTGATCAGGGTTCCATAATTTTACTTTACTAGCCCTTATTATCTAGCTATCCCCTTTTAATCTTCCTACTACAGAATATTTCACAATTTTCCCATTTTCAGCTCCCCTAGCAGCCATGTGTTTAATTGTCGGTATGTTAACCGTTACCGTGGTTACCATGGTTACCACTCTAATTTAGCATGTTTGATTATCTCTCTCTCTCTCTCTCTACATGTTACAGCATGAACATCTTTAGCTGTATTGGAGCCAGTATGTCTCTATTATATGTGCCCCTCCACTCCCAATGTTGTTGAACGCCTCCAACTCTCTAGCCCCCTGAAGTCCCCCCGTCTCCACCTCAACCCCCTCACCTCTCCCCTAATACCGCGTGTCTCCACCTCAACTCTTTACCCGCTCACCTCACCCCTAATACCGCGTGTCTCCACCTCAACTCTTTACCCCCTCACCTCTCCCCTAATACCGTGTCTCCACCTCAACTCTTTACCCGCTCACCTCACCCCTAATACCGTGTCTCCACCTCAACTCTTTACCCGCTCACCTCACCCCTAATACCGCGTCTCCCTCCCCAACTATTTACCCCATGAAGCCCCCATCTCCCCTAATACCGCGTCTCCCCCCCCCCCGCCCAACCCATGAAGCCCACATCTCCCCTAATACCCCATGTCTCCACCCACCTGCAGATGGCTCGCACCAAGAGGAGATACTACAAGACAAGTACAATCCACCCCGCTACCGGTTACTCTGGGATATTAGCCGACCTAAATCTGGCACTGAGCACATCTTCAAGTGTATGCTCAACTATGCAACTAATGGCGGTAAGAGATCTACTTGTGAATTTCATGGCAACCAACTTACTCCACCCCTTCTATCCCGCATAGAGAGAGGGTTGAACAAGGCAACCTCACCTCGTCTCTAGTTCGGACTACCCCCAATCTCACTTTCTACAATCCCCCAATACCAATATTTCTCTACAGAATTTGAAACGTTTGATGACCCGTGTCCGCATTTGGCAGTGGTGACACAGCGCCTATTGGCCTGCTATATAAAGCACACTGGTCTGCTGGCTGTAGCATTCAACACACAAGAAAGGTAAACAAGATATAATCCATAATTCTCCATCTTGGAAATGCATGACCCTTAGTATAAAGGGCAGTAAAATTTAGGTTTTCAATTTTCATTATATTAACCCATCCTCGTGTTAAATGACACGCAGTATACAGGGCAGTAAAATTTAAGTTTTCATTAACCCATCCCCCTCTAGAGATGTGCCGTGTAGTGAACTAATAGAGATTTATGAGGCCATATTTGAGACACGGCGGTTCCTGGTATCACAGCGAGACACACAGAAGAGACAGAGAGATATGGGTGATGTTCAAGCCTCCAGAGGCAAAGCGGGGCAGGTGGACAGTCTCCTCCTCTCAGGACTCACCGGTAAGTAATGAGTATAATTTGGAACCCTCAGAGTGCAAACACGGTGTACTAAATACACAACTCAATACCAATCCATCTTCAGGGCGACCAGCTGATTCAGCCGACCCTGCATTACTTTCACCAGCGGACAAAACAGAAGAACTCGGGTGCTGATGGTGGGAGTAGTGTCCAGAATACTGATCATTACAGCAGGGTAGGTGGGGAGTAGTGTCCAGAATACTGATCATTACAGCAGGGTAGGTGGGGAGTAGTGTCCAGAATACTGATCATTACAGCAGGGTAGGTGGGGAGAGAGGGAGAAAGGGAGAGAGGGAGAGAGGGAGAGGGAGAGAGGGGGAGAGGGAGAGGGAGAGGGAGACAGGGAGACAGGGAGACAGGGAGACAGGGAGACAGGGAGACAGGGACAGGGACAGGGACAGGGACAGGGACAGGGACAGGGACAGGGACAGGGACAAGGACAGGGAGAGAGACAGAGACAGAGACAGAGACAGAGACAGAGACAGAGACAGAGACAGAGACAGAGACAGAGACAGAGACAGAGACAGAGACAGAGACAGAGACAGAGATAACACTCTATCACCCTTCTCCCCCTCAGTTATGCAGTGATCTGATGGCGAGATGTGACTTCCTGACCTTCACAGTCCAGGCAGGCATTGAGGATGAGGTTGAGACCCCACCTGATTACCCACCAAAATGTGAGTTACTATAGTAACCCCCTAGTAACCCCCTAGTAACCCCCTAGTAACCCCCTAGAATTAAAAACCCTCCTAGTTCTTACCACACCCCTGTCCCCCATACACCGTGCCTTACTCGACCGTGTCTCACTACGCCTCGCGATGGTGAAACAGGGTTGAGAAATAAAAAGGCTTTGAATAAATTAACCATCCACCATACTACCAACTAGTAAGTAACCAGGAACCGACCGAATCAGGAAATACTGGTCCCTGATTGGCTGATAACCAGTCACGTGACCTAAACAACGAGTTCTGATTGGTTGTTTACTTGTTTCGGTCGGTTACTGGCACTAGTAACATATCATTTACAGTGTCTGTTATTGGGGAGGGTATGTCCAGGAATCCTCCGCTCCGAGCCATATCAGAACCCCACGTGACGGTAGAGAGTAGTGGCGAGGAAACGTCTAGTAGTGATGATAGCCGGCGACACTTTAGTGATCACCAACTGGTTAAGAGCTACACCAAGAAACGGGTAAGGAGTGTATTAAAGTGAGAGTGGACCGACACAGAATTTGAAAAGGTTGTTGTAGGTAGTAGAGATTATTTCTCTGAGCATTTTGCTTTTTTCCCGCTTAAAATTGACCCCTCCGTCACTGAGATACTTTTGTTATGTTGGGAGCATGACGTCACGCATCTATCTCTTGTATTCTGTATGTGTGCTCGCCCGGGCATGTTCGATGTATTGCCTACAGAGAGAATACAGAGATAGATGCGTGACGTCATGCTCCCAACATAACAAAAGTATCTCAGTGACGGAGGGGTCAATTTTAAGCGGGAAAAAAAGCAAAATGCTCAGGGGCTCTTCGACGAAACTTTAAGCACACTTAATAAATAAGCTCTCTTTAGAGTTACACAAGGAAAATTTTTCAGACTTGTCTCGAGAGGGGTGTCGTCGAACGCTTTCCAAAACCTCACTTTAGGTCCTTGGTGTGAACCACGTGTATACCACGTGAAGCCCCGGATCACCCCTCGTGTATGGGTGTAGAAAACCAATCAGGGGATCGAAACTGGACACGTGATAGGATTTCCATTACATGGGTTTACACAGGCGTCAATTTGGTCACGTGTAGGGTTCACCAGCCAATAGTGTTAGCGAGATATCACACCAGATTGGGGGTGAAGAAGAAGTTTGACTTCCATTTCTCAAGATTCAAGAAATTTCAAATCTTCAAAACTCTGTGTACTCTTACAGTAGCTGGCAATGAATGTTATAGCGGACAAATAGATATCTAACATTGATTGTTCAAATCAATAAACCTATACACTAATAACTTGCAATATTATTTAGGCCGGGTGAGATGAATAGATAGGCTGCTAGATGAAGAGATAAACAGTGAAAGTATAGTAGTAGTTCACTGTTCATCTTGTCCTGCCAGAAGGAAAACAACTGAATTCATCCACATCTTATCTGACTGTGAGAGTCTAATACAGATGGTGTATGCAGTATGGGCTTAGCTGAAACCCCAAACTAGTGCCTCAATATTGTGGTTGAGTAGAGATAGCTAACTGGGGGACAAGGAGTGCCATTTTATCTTTTTTCTACATGCGAGAAGCAAAATATACACTGTTTTGTAGCATCTTTTACTTGCCAGCGCTGTCTTGTCTACCATTAAGTCTCCTCTGGAGGAGACTTAACAAACCTCACTTTTCTCGATATTTGAGTGAGATATTGCGTGAACTATGACGTCATTGTCGCTTCAATTTGGCCCAAATCACGTGATTTTACCACGTGATTAGGGGGTTACGCAAGGTTTGGAGAGCTTGTGTAAAACATCACTTACTACCCCTCAATTTTCACTAAGCAAAATTTCTAAAAAGTTTCGTCGACACAAACCATGCTTAAGGGGTGTGAAAATCAATTAGAAGGTGTGAAAGGAGAGTTACGCAACGTTTTTAAGTGTGCTTAAAGTTTCGTCGAAGAGCCCCAGAGAAATAATCTCTACTACCTACAATTATCTTGTCCAATTCTGTGTCGGTCCACTCTCACTTTAAGTACTCTGTGAAGGGCTTGAGGGTTCGACTAAATCGACAGGGTAAGGAGTGTATTTGGTTACGAAGTCACCCCTTTTATTGCAATAATAACAGAGGGGGAATTTCATTACCAAGGAGTGTCTGGAGTTCATGCATGAACCATGATCATGCTTTGACGAACACTCCAAAACAATTTGAAGTTTTGCCAGACGTTGTCCTAAAATCCCCCTCTTTCTATCCTGGCCAGATCACGCCTGAGCACCTTGTCTCAATCCAAAAGCAGCTGCAGAGACTCAATAGGAGGAAAGAAAGGACAGTCTCCCAGACCCTTTCCCCGAGTGCGATGGAAAAAACAATGAGGTCACTGAAAACTTTCCTGTCCGACGATGCAGTGGATCCAGAGAGCCTGTATAAGGCAATGAAGGTGAGTGTGTGTCACGTGATGCCCATATATGGTGTTGTATTATGGCACGTGATGCCCATATAATATGGTTTGATATGTCTAACACACCACCACACCTGCAGGACCAGCAGAAAAGGGCCCTGACAAGACGACAGGGATATGAGAAGTTGTTGGATCTTGTAAAGAACAGTCTGATACTGGCAAGGGATGGTGGTCTCCTTGTCACCACACAGATATCTCTATTGCTAGCTGTAACTCGCTTCAAACCATCAGGTAGAGTTACTCAAATGATAAGATGAAATTGGTTGATAATGGTGATTTTCTAATAGTTTTATGCACAGAAATCTGTACATCAAAAAGCTGTGCACGTACAAATTTAAGGTGTAAGACTTCAAATTCTTACTGCACTAATGCACAAACCCCTAGCTACATCCCTCTCCTCTCTCTCTCTCCCCTCAGTGATACACTACAGTTCGGGTATCGAAAGTGCATGTTACAAAACTCAAAGCGAACTGGAGCTTGCAGTACACAAATTAATGATCGCTGTGCTGGCATTTGTTCATAACGCATCAAGTGGTGAGGTGGATCCAAAACTGGCAGCCCTCGCTCTCTATCTTATCACATTCCGGTTCTCACAGGTTGGTTACCGTAGGTTGGTTACCATCGTTACCATAGTTACCGTAGGTTGGTTACCATAGTTACCATAGTTACTTGATGGGTACCGTGTATGTACTACATTATACACGTTACCCATCATACTATGTAGTTGTCCACCTGTGCATATTAGTAAGTTGCCACAGGTTGGTTACAGGTTACCACAGTTATCTTTTTGTCGCAGCTGCGATAGTTATGCAAAGGTTGATTACCATAGTTACCACAGTTATCCATAGCCTGGTTACCAAAGTTATCCATAGCCTGGTTACCATATTTACCATAGTTATCCATAGCCTGGTTACCATATTTACCATAGTTATCCATAGCCTGGTTACCATAGTTACCACAGTTATCCTAAGGTTGATTACCATCTTCTCTCGAAATGCTAACCAGCTACCTCTCCTCAGAGCGATATCTGTTGTCTTCATAGGAGGTGTGCTCTGGGCGACCTACAAAGTGTTCTTAAGAACTGCCAGCCAACTACTGACTTAGCTATCAAGTTCCCACAGGTATAACACAACACCATCACGTGCCAAACAATACCATATATGGGCATCACGTGATGATACGGCTCTCTTCTCAGGCAAGTTACGTGTTGTACAGAGTGATAGTCCAGACAATTGAGATAATGCTTATCTTCTATCTCTCTACTGCCCCTCCCTGGCTACTTCTTCAACATGCCATCAGCAAGTAAGTTGTTACTATACATAACACCATATATAATGGTATCTCGTGACACATAACACCATATATGGGCATCAAGCTACAACGTTATATTTCTACAGATACATTTGGGAGAAGTAACATTGTGTTGGAGACCCGAGAAACAATACCCCAAGGACTTGATATTCTTCGCAAACAAATGGCCTTCCTTCTCTCTCTACTGAAGGGGGTAAGTAGGCTAACACAACACCATATATGGGCACATCACGTGACACACACAACACCATAATTATGGGCAATATATACCACGTGAAACACCCTGATTATCAGGAACTGGGTATCAAGCTGTACTCACCCTCATACCACCACCGTGTTCCGTTCTTTCAACACCAAGCTCCTCCAACACGTAATAGTGACGTCACTGGTTATGACGTCACTAGTAATGACGTCACAGAAACAACGTATTCAGCCTTGGAGCCAACCACCCGACCCCTCATGTCACTTTATTGTGTGTGTGATGTATCCAGCCACCCTTCACCACGCATGTTACGAACTACTGACAGTGAAATATTCGATCAACTGTTCCCATCACTCATGGTACATTTTCTAATCACACGTTATCCTTATCACGCATTATCGTTATCACACGTTATCCTTATCAGTTATCACGGTATATTCACAGCTCACCAACCTCACTCACGCGTTATGTCATATCACGCGTTAATCACGCGTTACCCTTAGGAGCGTGATAGAATTCACAGTGGGGGAAGTATCGGATCTGTCAGCAATACAGGATTTGAGGTTTCCCTTTCTCCGTTACAGTCAGCTCCCTGTATTCAGAACAACATTAACCAGGTAAATCATCACCTGCCATATATGGGCATCACGTGATACAACCAGCACCATATATGGGCATCACGTAACACACACGCATTTCAGTTGTTTGGATACCTAAACTTTGTGAGTTGTTCCAGTTATTTCTCTGCCTACATGTCCTCCCAATCATGGGCGGAACTCCTTCTCCAACTAAGTGGCCTGGCCCCCGCTGCCATGGTATTCAAAGTTCCAGTCCGCCTCCAAGCAATCCAGTTACTACGGAAAATACTGCCACACTGCACTGCAAAATCCGATACTGTCTTCTTAAAAATGGGTATGTGCAGCTTTGAATATACCATATAAAGGGATGGTATCAGATTTGGTTAAACCATATTGCCATCCCTCTGTAGTAGTAATAGAATAACTATTCTGGGCTATCTATCAGATTTGGTTAAACCATAATACCATCCCTCTGTTTATAGTGCGGGGTATGTTGGACACTTTGCCACGGTTAGTCTGGCCAGAAACCGCTGTGTATCCATGTGAAAGGACCGACATGTCCCCTACCCCTGGGGCACCATCCGAGTGTCTCCTCTCCACATTTAACCAGGCTTCTGCCGTCAACTGCAGGTAATACACCATATATGGGTATTGGGTATAACACTATATTTGGGCATATATATCACGTGACCTCCCAACACCATATATGGGCATATACACCTCCCCGTCTTACAGGGTAGAGGACGAGGGACAGACGGTGGTACACAGTATTGGAGGGCGTGGTTACTGTCTTGGTTCAACTCCCCTTGGCCATGGAGTGTACACGTGGTCCTTTACAATTACCAAAGCAAGCACAACAACAAACCAACTTGGCATCTGTGTTGGTGTGTCCAAGTGAGTAATACAAACCAACCAGGAACCGACCGAATCAGGAAGTACTGGTCCCTGATTGGCTGATAACCAGTCACGTGACCTAAATAACGAGTTCTGATTGGTTGTTTACTTGTTTCGGTCGGTTCCTGAAATCAACTGCCATAATGTCATAATATAATTCCCTTGATTCATCTCCTAATTCACGTGTTTCAGGTTCCCAGTGAATGATTTTAACCACCGCACCACTGCTGATATGTGGCTGTATAGAGGTCACACTGGTAGTATCTATCACGATGGGGAACACGCAGGAGAACCGTTCTTCCCGATGTACTCCCAGAATGACGTCATACATGGTAATTAGTGAGGTCATTAGTAACTTGTGAGGTCATTAGCAATTAGTGAGGTCATACACGGTAATTAGCGAGATCATTAGTAATTAGTGAGGTCATACATGGTAATTAGTGAGGTCATTAGTAACTAGTGAGGTCATACATGGTAATACGTGAGGTCATTAGTAACTAGTGAGGTCATTAGCAATTAGTGAGGTCATTAGTAATTAGTGAGGTCATTAGCAATTAGTGAGGTCATTAACAATAAGTGAGGTCATTAGTAATTAGTGACGGTAAACCATCCATGTACCTGCGTTTGAAGTAATCCCCCATCCATTCCACAGTTGAGTTGAATACAGTGAAGGGTACCATCTCCTTCGCACGGAATGATGACCAACTAAAGGTAGCGTTCACCAACGTGTATCATAGGGAGCTGTATCCAGTTGTTCTATACTACATCTCGACACCAGGGGAAACTATCCGAATTAGTGAGCTGAAGGTGGTCAGTCCTACTAACGAGGCTGTGCTAATGGGTGAGTAATTAGTGGATAGTTAGTGGATAGTTAGTGGATAATTAGTGGATAATTATTGGATAATTAGTGGATAATTAGTGGATAATTAGTGGATAATTAGTGGATAATTAGTGGATAATTAATTAATAATTAGTGGATAATTAATTAATGATTAGTGAGATGAATCTAACCCCCCACCCTATAGGTGAACCATGGTTGGCTCCTGCTACTGCAGTCATGACAGAGGCAGTTGTCCACCTCCTCTCCTCTCTCCACCGGGTGGACTCCTGGAAGCGAGTTCTAACTGCCGATGTGGTGGAGAGGCTGTCCGAGATCATCACGTATATGCAGAAGAAGGGTGCCACACCGCACGAGTTGGTGTGTAGTAAGCTTTATAATGGGCTCTGGTCTGCACTGACTTTCATAGCTGGTTATGATCGGGGATTACAGTTTGGTTCCAGGTAGGAATGTAATGGTGTTTATTAAGATATTATATCATGTTAGTTGATGTTTATTAGTATCAACTAGTATTATAAATTATCAATTATTATTAATCATTCATTGAACTGGAGAATGGGTGTGTACAGTTGATAACTGTTAAATTAAGTATGAACAACTCAAGTAACACTGTTTGGTTTGGTTTGGTTTGGTTCGACTGTACCTCGCACTGTTCTCACAGAGTGTTTGTCAAGAGATGCTCAGTACAATCAGACAAACAGACAGATGGACGACTGACCGACAGCAGACTGACCGACACACGACTTACAGCGGGTAGAAGATACACTCACTCTCACTCTTGCAGTGTGACTGGGGTTAATACTACCTCTGGGGTGATCATAGGAGCTCTACCTGATCAGACTGTCCGGGTTCTGTGGAAGGATGGTCCGCGATTACAGTAAGTAACACGTCTAGCTTCCCCCGTTAAGAGTTGTTGCCTCCTTCCCCGCGCCCCGGGTTTGAACAAAACAAAAGAGTTATTGAGTAAGGGATGGAGACTCATCAAGCTAGGAGATGGTACACCGTACTCAAGTAATTTATATTGTTCGAAGTCCGCACGAAACCTAGTTCAAACGCGACGGTATATTATTGTCCAGACTGTTTGTTTGTGGATAATTACTTCAAATACGATATAACCAGTTTCCCTTCTACCCCTAATTCTTCCTTTCTGACTCCCTCTAGGACGGAAAGTATTTCGGAGCTATGTCCCGCCCCCGTGGAAGACACCCTAGATCTTGACAGCATGGGAATACCGATCAAACTGGTGACAAGTCTGGTGGAGTTGGGGCTTCAGAAACCTTCAATCGTTTATGGTACATAATGTGAGCTGTTTTAATCGCTAACCACTATCTCTTCCTTCCTAACCACCCTCCCCTAACCACCCTCCCCTAACCACCCTCCCCTAACCACCCTCCCCTAACCACCCTCCCTCCCTCCTCCTGCAGCGAATGGGGAGGTAACCCATGAGACGGCGATAGAAGTTAATCTCCGTTCCTTCTCCCTTCATTTCACCGCTATCAGAGCCATGGGTTTGCTACTTAAACACCGCAGTTACTGCCCCCTGTTGGGGGAAGTTGACCTAGGGGAGCCACTAAGGAAACTTATTGACCTAGCTACCTCTACCACCTGTATACAGGTTTGTGTTTACAATACAACTCCATAGGTCCCCCCCTCTCTCTCTCTCTCTCTGTCTCTCTCTCTCTCTCTCTCTCTCTCTTCTCTCTCTCTCTCTCTCTCTCTCTCTCTCTCTCTCTCTCTCTCTCTCTCTCTCTCTCTCTCTCTCTCTTCAGAAAACAGCTACATTGGCGGATCTTGAGAGAGTTGTGTCGATACTGGTAAAGGAGCATTACAGTCCCACAACTGACCCTCGATCAGGCCCACCCGCCCCTCCAGCAGATACCGCAGTGGCTCGACAATTATCAGGGGGATCCCTCAGTAAGTAACAAAGTGAGAGAGAGAGAGAGAGAGAGAGAGAGAGAGAGAGAGAGAGAGAGAGAGAGAGAGACAGAGAGAGAGACAGAGAGAAAGAGAGATATGCTGTCTATATGTCGTGATGTCGCTGCTATAATTAATGTTACAACCCCGCCCTTAAACATCGATACTGCAATATCAACGAAAAGTACTGCATGAAACACATTAAAATCTAAATCTCTTGTCATGGCCTACATCTAACAATTCTTGTGACTTGTCTGGGTATGAGAGAGATATGTGTGAGAAGGCATGGAACAAGCAACCTCCCATCTCCCACCGTTCGGTCTAGAATCTATAGTTCATTCCTCCCCCACACCTCCACCACACCCACACTCCCTATCTAATCATAGTCCCAACTCTCCTACCCCCTCGATTTAGCTCCCTTACTCCCCTACCCCACTCCACCGGCCACCCCATTTCCTACTCCACCCCCTCCCAAACACCTCCCCATGTCCTACTCCACCCCCTCCCAAACACCTCCCCATGTCCTACTCCACCCCCTCCCAAACACCTCCGCATGTCCATTGTCCTACTCCACCCTCCCCCATGTCCTACTCCACCCCCCCCCCCCATGTCCTACTCCACCCTTCCCCATGTCCTACTCCACCCCCTCCCAAACACCTCCCCATTTCCTACTCCACCGTCTATCCCATTTCCTACTCCACCCTCCCAAACACCTCCCCATGTCCTACTCCACCCTCCCAAACACCTCCCCATGTCCTACTCCACCCTCCCCCCATGTCCTACTCCACCCTCCCAAACACCTCCCCATGTCCTACTCCACCCCCTCCCAAACACCTCCCCATGTCCTACTCCACCCCCTCCCAAACACCTCCCCCATGTCCTACTCCATCCCCCCCCCCTCCCAAACACCTCCCCATGTCCTACTCCACCCCCTCCCAAACACCTCCCCATGTCCTACTCCACCCTCCCCCATTTCCTACTCCACCCTCCCCCATGTCCTACTCCACCCTCCCCCATGTCCTACTCCACCCCCTCCCAAACACCTCCCCATGTGCTACTCCACCCTCCCCCATGTCCTACTCCACCCTCCCAACCCCCCCCCCCCCATTTCCTACTCCACCCTCTCCCAAACACCTCCCCATGTGCTACTCCACCCTTCCCCTTGTCCTACTCCACCCTCCCAAACACCTCACAACTAGGTGAGTTTTGTGTGGATTGTGGGAGTATAACCCGTCAATACCCGTCCGGTGTGACTGTGTGTGCCTGTACTGACCGTCTACCGGGTCCCAACCAGTCACTACCCGGTCTGACTCTCCACAACTGGAACCATAACCCCCTACGGAGTGAGTCATCATCACGGAGTGTTGGGACGCGTGTGGGGATTGTTACTCATGAGGCTACTAACACCATTAACGGCCCTCCTCCCCGGGATTGTACGTGTCAGAGCACGTGTGTGATTTTGGTGTGATTTGAAACACACCGTGTGTGTGTGTGATTGATAGGTGTGATTCCCTCCTTCCCTAATATCCCCATACAGTGTGATTACTCTCAGTATGTGTGTGTCTGAGCATGATATGAGACACCTAAAGGCTTAAATAGTACAAAGTTAGAGTGTGATATCATAGTCAGGGTGTGATTTTCATGGTTTGAGCAAGAGTGTGATGTATTCATAGTGTGAGCAAGAGTGTGATATAAATTCTAAGAAGATATATTATTGATTCAGCACTGTCATGTATACTGTCTCATGTGCGAGAGAAGCTCACATCAGTGTCCATTAGCTCCCTTCGATTCTTCATTTCTTTTCTTCTTTTAATAAATGAACAATTCTCTTCAACAATTCTTCGCCTAAATAAAAGTTCTACTGCATTTGGGCGCCTATAATTGGAAGGGAAGGGTTGGTTAATTTGGAAGGTAGAGAAAGTGGGTCTGGAACTATCTGGATTTCCGGCTAATACATCTGAGAATAGTAATTCCAAGGTTACTTTGATACTGTGTGCAACCTGTGTGACATGTGAAGCAAACTTTTTCACAATTAGGTTTCACTATCTTCATCAACATATTTTGACATTCTTTACCCACTTTTCAGAATTCACAATCTTTACCCACTTTTCACCATCTTTACCCACTTTTCACAATCCTTACCCACTTCTTCACCTGTTTTGCTTTTCAAGCCCTTCATTTACAGCATGTTTTGCCTTATAATATCACGTTTCCAAATAGCCCCTAACTAATTCCTTCATTTTTCCCTAACGCTTCCACCTCCCCGGCCCCTTTTTATTCTGCCCAATGCTACAGCCCATTTTTATCATTTCCCCGCTCAACCCTAATTGTTGTAATGTAGTCGATTGTAGCCTCTAGTTTTTCAGTGAGTCTACTAAATCAGTACAGAACTGGCCCAAGCAGCCTCTTGACGCCTCCTCCACCGCCCTTTTTCCCCCGCAATGCCACTACAACGGGTACCGCCCCCGTTGCTCCAGGGACGGCTGCTCGAGAACGGAGTTTCGGGATTTCCACCCATCACCACTTTCCTCCTTGGATATGGATCACCTTACAATGGTAGAATGGGAATACGAATCACATTACATTGATGGTCGAGAATGGGAATACGAATTACAATTTAATGATTTAGGCCCTAAGGGAAAGGGCTTGCTTTCTGTTCTTGGGTTAGGAGGGTTAGGAGTAAAGGTTTTAACTCTCTCTTTCTCTCTCTCTCTCTCTCTCTCTCTCTCTCTCTCTCTCTCTCTCTCTCTCTCTCTCTCTCTCTCTCTCTCTCTCTCTCAGTCTCTCTCTCTCTCTCTCTCTCTCTTTCTCTCTCTATCTCTCTCTCCCTATCTCTCTCTCTCTCCCTCTGTTATTTACGTGATATTTTCGTGTTGGTGATTCTCTCGCTCCCGTGCAGCACTATATTATAACTACGTGATTCCACACACATACATACATTCTCCCCCAATATATCACCTCCTTAAAACCCCATCCCACTTCCTAGTCCAAGAAACACCCACAAGCATGTCCACCGCGGCAGGAGGAGGAGGAGGGGGAGGTCCGGGCGTGTTTGGACCTCCACTGGTCTTCTCCAGTCAGCCGAGTGCTGGGAGTTCTCTTGGCCAGACTGTCGGAGATAGCTTCTTCAGTTCAGAACAAATCGGGTAAGAATCGGACAGTGCTGTGCAGTGGTATAAAATGTTTCCCCCCTAATCAACCCCCTCCCCACCAATAGTCAAGTGGTCCGACCCCCTAATCAACCCCCTCCCCACCAATAGTCAAGTGGTCCGGCCCCCTAATCAACCCCCTCCCCACCAATAGTCAAGTGGTCCGGCCCCCTAATCAACCCCCTCCCCACCAATAGTCAAGTGGTCCAGCCCCCTAATCAACCCCCTCCCCACCAATAGTCAAGTGGTCCGGCCCCCTAATCAACCCCCTCCCCACCAATAGTCAAGTGGTCCGACCCCCTAATCAACCCCCTCCCCACCAATAGTCAAGTAGTCCGACCTCTACTCGAGATGGGGTTCAGCCCTGAGCACATTGATCGAGCGATGGAGGCCACCCCAGACACCACTTCTCGGACGGTGGAAAACCTAATCAGCTGGATGATCGCCAACCCTGTACTCGAGTCTGATGTGAGTACAACAACTATATAAACACGTGACTAAGTGAACATGTGACTAATAATGGTGACCTGACTAATATATATGATTTGTTCCCAATTAGTCCCTACATGGAATGGAGGAGAGTATTTACAGAATGGTGTCACCACGGCAACGCCTCATTGAGGAGATTAACGATCGAAGAACGGGAAACACCCGGGAACCAGACCAGGTAAGTGGCACGTGATCTAGTAGTATGCACGTGACACATTATAGGACCAGGTACTAGACTGAGACTGAGACTGACAGCTGACAGTTTTCTAACACACACAGACAGCTGACAGTTCTTTAATGGGCGAGGAAGAGGTGACATTGTCCGACTTGAGTAACAGTACGGACTTGCTGACCGACCCTACCACTACCAACACTCGTGGTTCCAATACCTCCTCCCTTCGGTGGGACCATGGGAACCGGGACCACACTAGATATAACATGGACCCCCACCACACTGAGCTGCACCCAGGTCTCCCCCGTTTCTGGGACGACGGGCCATTCCTTAGCAGGGTAGGTGTAGAGCTGCAATTCATAGATATAACTCCCCCATGATAGGAGGGGGGGTTGAATTTTTACGGTGAAAAGTTAGCTGCAGTGAGTAGTAGCCTAGGTTGGTGTTTGAAAGTCTATCAAAAATTTCGAAATCTAAATGTGAAGGCGTGACAGATAATATATATACAAGACTCAATACAACATACCTTACTATAGACCTAGTTACTCAACAAACGACACCACCTATAAAAGATCACCAAAATACAATCTTCCATTTTCCTCTTCTTAGCTGCAGATCCCGCCCCTAACATACGACACCGAGGTTGGATCAAATGTAGGCCCCCTTCTTGTGTGTGTGTGCCATTTATTCACGAAACAATGCGTTCAATATATTGTCTGAATCCATTTTATGTCTTTCTTTACACGTAGTATCATGGTATCTCTCTGAAAGTGCAGCAAACAAAATCTGTTTTATCGGCTCTTAATATTATGGCCAGGGTTTTTATTTAGATGAGTGAAGAATGACTCCTCGTTTTACTACCAGACATTTTATACATTGTACACTTCTGCGGTCTAGACCTAATAAATCTGCCGAACCCTCACAGAGCGTGCAGTATGAGCCACACAGGTCTGGACCTATCTTAAGAGATATTCAGTAGCGGCCCTTATCTCTATTATTATTTTTTATAACGATTCACTATTTCTCAGATCGCCGCTCAGACTGGAGGGCGGGTAAGTAGGAGCAGAACGCCAAGTAGAGGTCGGTCTCACGCAGCTCCTGACCTGCTAGCACCTACAATCACAGGTGAGGAGAAACAAAAACACAAGGAAAGTTTCTATTCCAGATTTGTAATGTAGGAGAAACAAAACACAGGGAACATATTTTATATTCCAGAATTCTAATAGCACATGTTTTCCAGAATGTCAGACAAGTGATCCATTCCAAGTACCTACCGTGTCATCTTCCCCCAATTCTCCATACCCCGAATCCTATCTTCGCTCCGTCGGTATGTTCAACGGTAGTACAATTGGACCCGGTTTACTGGACAAAGCCATCAGTACCCAGGGTATAAAATCAGGGTCCGACTACAATATTAGTAGTAGGAGAGAGCTGTAAAAAGATGCTAGAAACTGTCCAAAATTAGAAATATATGTCCAAGTAGAGTGATCTAAAAGAACACGTGTTCTTTTAGATCACTCTACTTGACATATATTTCTAATTTTATCCTATTGTATAGCGACCTAAGGTAAACCGGGGCAATTTGGTGCTGCCCGTCTCTCACCTAGTTAAGCTATGATAATGACGTCATATCATATATGTTAACCTCATTTCATCTGTAAGGGTTCGGTAGATCAAGTTTTGTTAACAGTTGTGTAGCGACCGATACCCCAGGCATGGTAGTTAAGAGAAGCAGCTCCCCTGAACCAATACCACTACCTGAGGCACCGGATCCCCTGGGACATGACTCACTGGACCCATACCACCAGGTGAGAGAGAGAGAGAGAGAGAGAGAGAGAGAGAGAGAGAGAGAGAGAGAGAGAGAGAGAGAGAGAGAGAGAGAGAGAGTGAGAGAGAGAGAGAAATAGAGAGAGAGAAATAGAGAGAGAGAGAGAGAAAGATAGTGCGAAAGGAACTATGTTACTATTAAAACACCTGCAGGTTGAAGTTACATCGGACCAGGTTCCCTCTGTACCCTCCGCCACATCCACAACAACCACCACCCCAGCCCTCTGTGAACAAGCCATGGCAGTAAAGCTGGATGATGACAGAATAGATGCCCTACAGAGAGGTTATAGAGACTGCCCAGGTTCCTCGTTTCAAGGGATGTTGTGTGCCATCTTGTTAATTTAGTGGTTATCTACCCACAACATGCACAGGTAGGGTATAGGTCCCTTCACCCCTTGTCCCCCTTCACCCCTTGTCCCCTTGTCCCCCTTCACCCATTGTCCCCCTTCACCCCTTGTCCCCCCTTCACCCCTTGTCCCCCTTCACCCCTTGTCCCCTTGTCCCCCTTCACCCATTGTCCCCCTTCACCCCTTGTCCCCCCTTCACCCCTTGTCCCCCTTCACCCATTGTCCCCCTTCACCCCTTGTCCCCCCTTCACCCCTTGTCCCCCTTCACCCCTTGTCCCCTTGTCCCCGTACTGACAGTGTTTCTGCAGTTATCATTCTACTTTAGAACCCTAGATTGCACCTAGATAATCGTGTGCAAAGATCTTCTCTTTCTAACACGTCGCACGTATTATCTCTATCACTGCATCTCCAAACCTTCTTCTATTTTCAGACACTATGTACGCTTGGTGTTGTCAAGGCATTACAGCCGCTCTGCCACCTGGCTGTTCATGATGCCCAACTAGCTGATTCTACCATTCGGTTCAAGAGGCTCTTCCATATCCCCCAGGTAGCTATACTTGTTACTTGTTCTAACCCTCCTTTAGGGGCTGGGAAACAGAGTCTAGCTAGGCAGGTAGTTACACAACATGGCAGTTTTCGGGGCCTTGCCATGGTAACCAAAAAATTTATTTAGATCATTCCGCTCCCCCTATTATCCTCAATATTCCCCTAGATAAGGAGTATAAGTACAATGATGAAGATTTGTTGTCAACAATCCAACTGGATGGAGCTACTAATAAACACTGCAGGTACTTACCATATACGGGCATATCACGCCCATACATATAATGCCCATATATGGGTATCACGTTATATCCAATTATAGGGCATATATCACACATTAGAGACAGAAAACTAACCACTATTTTCACAGTATCGGAGCTGTTATCCGGTAGCAGTGGGTCGAACCATGGTATCCTGGAAAATTCCCTGAAACATCCCTTATCCCGACCGAACCTATCTGGGGACCCAGTCAACTTGGACCCCAAGTCATCTGTTTCCTTCGTTTTTTGTCAGATTGTGTGTCAGGTAAGGGATGTGCTAAAGCGCATGATAATTATGTGCTGTGTTTGGTCTTTGTTTGCTCGTTAGGCCCATATTTGCCTCTCTCTCCCTCCGCCTCAATGTTTTCAGGCTGTGACTGGTGAGTTAAAGAGACTGACTGAGGCGTGTGAAGGAGAAAACAGTAAAAGTAAAGAAACTGCCCAGGACAGTATCCCTAGCAAGGTAAGACGGTATTAGCAGTGGTAACCAGTGGTAACCAGTGGTAACAATAATCTGGACTCTTCATTCCTAACTTTCCAGCTAACTAAAGTCTCCCTCCAGATTCTAGGGACGGTTAGGTTGCTCAATGCTGTCTCTGCAGCCCGATATTCTAAACACTACCCACCCCCGGTCGCAACCTGGTCCCTGCACATGCTACATATCCTGCTACCCGCTACCCGTGCAGTTACGCCCCCAGAGCGGGGCGCTCCAGCCAAGATACCTTATCCCATTTACCTGACCCACGTGGACCCTACAGAGCACCCGGTAATGCCCATATATGGTGGTGTGGGGCGTGCTTTATATATGGTGTGTGTGTGTTACCATGGTAACCGTTCTGTAACATTAATTCCTTCTATCGCAGGTGACCAGTTTTGATTGTAACACCCGTAAGAACTACATAGCGACGCTCTCAAATACTGACTTGTTTGTCAAGATCTGGAACGTATCCTCTGCCAAGTACCGTCGGGTAAGTTGAGTTACCGTATTAGGTGTTATCTCGACCAAAACGCGGTGTTTTTACATCATCCGACCCGAAACCGGCTTAAATTTGGCCACCCGTTAGTCTCAGGACATCTAAATAATATTTGAAATATGTCAAAATATGTTTAAATTTTCATTTGGGGTCATTTTGACCCTTACATTTTGATTCCCCCTAATCTCTCGTCCTACCCCTTATTGGTTTGGGCACGGCCATCGCCGTACTCCTATATGTCAGGACCTCGAGACCTTTCCAACAAGCCCTAGAAAACCTCTATACGATTTCAGGGGGCTTCAAAACTTTCACTTTAGCACATCTATAATGTGAAAAAGTCTATAGGCTATAGGCTTTACCTGAGCCTATAAGTATATGCTAAATTGAGAGTTTTACCGTATTAACGCACACGTACAAAGCCTCAACGCACTATATATTCAACTAGACCAGGGGTAGGGTTTACCTTTGCTTTTTGTAGCGGGCGGGTCATGTACATGTAGACTATTGGCATATTATAGTGCGTCACCCCGCGATATATCGGTTCCGCAACATATGTCACAGATATCTAAAATCCTCTCTTTTGATTGGCCCAGGCGTTATATGTTGCGGAGATAACGCAAGCCCCATAGCTAGTTGAGACAATGCGTGCCCCATAGCTAGTTGAGACTTGAGACGGCCGGCAGCTCATATCTATAGTCTATACTTAGTTTCTTTTAATGCAGCTGACATGCCTTTACCTCGTTCAACCCAACCTCCTGCAAGTGTCGGACAAGTGGTGTTAGCAGATAAAATAGATCCGGTTGAAGAGCAGTTCACTGTCAATGAAGTGGTCGAGCGATCAGGATGGGGCTACTATCAACAGAAGATGCTTCTTGTAACTGGGATCATTACCTTTGCCACATCAGCTGAGGTGTGGCTGGTTGGGATCATTCTAAAGAATATAAAATGCGAATGGGAATTATCGTCCTCTCAGGAATCCTTGGTTACTGCTATACTGTTCCTATTCTATTCCATTGGAAGCCTAACTTGTGGATACTTTGCAGACAAATACGGCCGATGGGTTGTTCTGGTGATCACAATCTTCATAACCGGGATCTCAGGGGTTGCCTGTGCTTTCGCTCCTAGCTATTACTTCTTCCTGATTTGTCGCTCTTTCGCCGGGTTCGCCATGGGTGGAAACTATGCCATTTGCATGGTATACTCCCAGGAAATGATGTCCGCAGCTCAACGGGCAAAAACGATGTTCGTGATGGAAGCGTTCGTGATGGGAGGGTTCCTGTACACGTGTTTGGTCGCGTTGGTGGTCATGCATATGGATAATGGATGGCGGATCCAGGCTTTCATCACAGCCATGCCCCTTGTGGTAGCTGCAGTTCTCGGCTTATTCCTCCTCGACGAGTCACTTCGGTTTCTTGTGATTAACGGAAAGGTGTTAGAGGCACGGAAGATTGTGGATAAAATTTACAAGGAAAATGATCTAAGCCCCCCTAAGGGAACTTTGACGGTCATACTGGAACGAAAAGGAACGATCGCTGACGTTTGGGCAGCACCACACACCTTTGAATACATACAGCTAACAATCCACTGGATGTGTGACAATTACCTATTCTTCGGGGTGTTCCTCCTCGGCCCGAATATGCTGAGTGACGACTACTGTGGGATGGTTTCCTGGTTCAATACTACGATGGTAGACGACACCGGATGTGATGTCTACACCAACGCAGAGTATTGGTGTCTTGCAGTTATCGCCGTTGCTGTCTTCCCCGGGAACATGTTTTCTATGTTATGTGACTGGATTGGCAGGAGAACATCATTTACGGGGATTATCCACGCTGGTCTAGTCTCTACGATATTTATGTCTGTCTGCATCACTAGCTGGGTCACCATCACCGCACTTATTGCCTGTGTCGTCTGTTACACTGCCATGACTGCCATTGCCTGGATTTACACCCTTGAATTGTATGCAACATACACCCGGGGGACAGCTACAGGTGTCCATAATGCGATAGGGAAGCTAGGTGCAGCGCTAGGCACCTACCTCACTACTTACCTGTACGATTACGGGGTGGAGTATGCGTTGCTGAGCTTCGTGGTGGTCCAATCTATAAATTCCATTGTGGCACTCTGTCCGAAAAGAGAAACAATGGGGGCAGTGTTACAGGATGCTAGATCGAAGGCTCCCCTGCGTGGGTTCTACGAGTTGGAGAAGCAGGAAACAGAGACTGTATCGTATGGAACAATCGATTAAAGCGAGGGAGAACGGCCTCGATTTTGATTTTCTTTGGTGTATAATTAGAAATAATTTGGTTTTTAGGCCTTACTCAACCAAAAGGCGGTGTTTTTACGTCATCCGACCCAGTCTTAGGGGAAGGGGCACGAGTTCAGAACAATCAATCACCGAAAAAAATCATTCAAATATTTATTATTTAGATAGTGATCTTAAAAGAACATCCACTTCTTCAGTTTACTGTCCAAGAGTTCACCCAACCGAATGATGGCAGGGAGGAAAATGATCCGCTGCAGAAAGAGGGTAGCTGGTTGAGACTTAGTGAAACTGGAAAATTAGCAGTACTAGTAGCTGGAAACACGCTCCAATTTTACCAGTGTAGTCCAGGTACCCAGCCCTCTCAGTTGAGGCTCTCAAGGGATCCCATAACAAGTCTGAGCTGGGCTCCCTCCCTCTCCAACAGAGAGGAGGAGGAGGAGGATGGGTGCGAGAGTGGAGAGGAGAGATTCGCAGCTCTTACCTCGCACGAGCTGTTCGTTGGCACCTGCAATTTCCCTCGTGAGTTTTACTGTCTGGTTTCTTTTATCTCCCCCTCTCCCCCACTCCCCCACTCTCTACCGATGACTAGTACCCTGCCAAGCAGGTATCATCCCAGAGGCCGGTGTCTACAGGAGTACCGAGCCAGGATGCCTTCTAATGGGTATACAGTGGAGTCACAGGGCTAGATACCTCGCTCTTGTAACTAACACTACAAAGGTAATGTTTTCCCAACAGGAACCGACCGGATTAAGTAAACAACTAATAAGAACTCGTTATTTAGGTCACGTGACTGGTTATCAGCCAACCAGCGACCAGTTTCCCTATATATTGTGTTAGCAGTATTATACCGCTTTGATGTCTGATAGTTTCAGATCTAGCGTGTGTGTAATGGTCTGGCCCCGTCCGGCCTGGGTGGTCTATCGAAACCCCATTGTTCATGCTCTCTTTTTATTGAAAGGGGTCTGAATTATGAATGTATAAGTCAATATAGTGTCCATCTTCTATCTGTATTGTCCTAATTCCTGCCCCATATATCGACAGGTGGCCCTGTTCTGCGGTGATTCCTTGGCACTTCTCCAAGAGTTCACCCTACCTGAAGTATGCGAGGAGGTCCTCTGGAGTCCCTGTGAGAAAATCCTGGCATTTAGAGCGAAGGATGCTGTGTTTGTGTGCATTGTGACTGGGGAGAAGAAACTGAAACTGATCAAACGGTACTATATGAGAATACATACACAAACTTTTCACGAAATTGCGTTATTACTACTCAACAAACGGGGCTAATTTTAGATAGGGGCACGGTGAGAGAGAGACGGCGGTTTAGTTTAATCTCTACTTGACCCCACCTAACCCCTTCCTAAACCCCCTGCCTATTCCCCCTTCCTAAACCCCCTGCCTAAACCCCCCTTCCCAAACCCCCATGCCTGAACACCCTTCCTAAACCCCCGACCTACTCTCCCTGCCCCTCCCCTACCTAAACCCCCCTTCCTAAACCTCCCTTCCTAACGCCCCTTCCTAAACCCCCTGCCTACTCTCCCTTCCTAACCCCCCCCCCCCCCCCCCCGGCAGGATAGAAGGAGTGGTATCAGTGTGTTGTTGGTCCCCGATAGAGGACTCCACTACAGGTCACCTGGCTTTCCTCTACTCCACCCCCACCTCCCTAGTCTGCACCACCCTGGACCCCTCCATACCCTCTTTATCAACCGTCTACAAGATCCCAGTGGATCCCAGTGCAGGCGATGTGAAACAGATCCTAGTGAGTATTATGGGGTACCGATCAGCTAGTATGTTACGTCACCATCCCGTGATACATGACGTCACCATTGTGAATGACGTCACCCAATATAATTCCCCCTGCAGGTGGTATGTGAAGGATTAGTGGTTGCCATGGTAACCGGTAGCTCCCTCCACCTCTACTCCCTGGAAACAGGCTGCCCGATCCAGTCTCACACATTCCACGCACCCCTCACCTCCGTCAAATGGCTGCCCAATATTGGGTTTATATCGCACGTGGAGGACAGTAAAGATGTCGCAATCATGAGATACAGTATTGATCTATACAGGAAGCAGAGGACTGTTCTCCACTGTATCAGAGAGATGGGTATATCAGACATTGTCTCCACTCCCTCATCCTCTCCACATGCCCTGATTCTGTTCCTGAAGAGACTGGAGAAGACCCTTAGCGAGCAGTGGAGGCATGAGAAGAACAGGGTGTCTTGCAATGACTACCTCACATTCTCCCCCCAACTCCAACTAATGTGTGGTTTGGTCACCTCTCTGGGTCTATCAACCCTCTACACCTCACCCCACACCCCCTATCATGTCCGACCTACTGTGGATAAGGGACCAGGAGGGTGGGCGTGGCTGCAACACTATGGTACAGCGGTGGAGCTTAGCACGTATCTTGCTACCGACCAGCCCTTCCCTGAGGGCCTACTCAAGGAAGGAGGGGACTCGGGACGGATGGCACTGGATAATAAGAGTTGGAGCGAGGATGTTGATAGGAATATCGTGAAGTGGATATCTGAATATCCACAGCACTGGCAGGTACGTGCAATAAAATGTCCCATATTTGGGTGTCTTCTGTACGGAAGTGGTATGTCCATATTTAGTGTTATATGCCCATATATTGGGCATATTTAGTAATAACCAGTATACATGTGACCCCGTGGTGAACTCGCATTTAATCGACCCGAGTCTTACAAAGTAACCATCTTTATGTGTCCTAACTAACTACTGGCCCACTCACCTGTTGAGTAACCACTAACCACCTGCTGAATAACCACTAACCACCTGTTGAGTAACCACTAACCACCTGCTGAATAACCACTAACCACCTGTTGAGTAACCACTAACCACCTGTTGAATAACCACTAACCACCTGTTGAATAACCACTAACCACCTGTTGAGTAACCACTAACCACCTGCTGAATAACCACTAACCACCTGTTGAGTAACCACTAACCACCTGTTGAGTAACCACTAACCACCTGTTGAATAACCACTAACCACCTGTTGAGTAACCACTAACCACCTGCTGAATAACCACTAACCACCTGCTGAGTAACCACTAACCACCTGTTGAATAACCACTAACCACCTGTTGAGTAACCACTAACCACCTGTTGAGTAACCACTAACCACCTGTTGAGTAACCACTAACCACTAACCGAAACCCTTTACTCAACAACCCTCACACCAGGAGGGAGGACAGTGTGAAGTGTACATGTGCGGGGACGGCAGACATGGACAGATTGGGGAAGCTCTCAGATTCTCTCTAACCCCTACCATTCAGAAGGACTTCAGCGAATCTCAGATTATGCTTCTTGGTGAGTTAATATCACGTGACACACACCATATATGGGCATAATATCACGTGACACACACAGTACCATATATGGCCATTAAATCACGTGACATACTATTTCAGGTAACAATTGTACGTTTATAATAACCCGGCATGGTTCTGTATACGCGTGCGGCGAGGGAAGTTATGGACGACTTGGACAGGGGAACAGTGACGATCTCCACACCCTAACGGCCATATCAGCACTACAAGGGTAGGTTACACCATACATATTATATCACGTGACACACAAAACCATATATGGGCATGACACGTGACACTTCCATATTAGGTACGTGATAACGTCCATGTCGACATCGAAGGGGAGTGATGGGCACAGTTTGGCGGTAACGGAGAACGGAGAGGTGTTTAGTTGGGGGGATGGTGATTATGGGAAGTTGGGACATGGTAACAGTGAGAGACAAAGAAGGCCAAGACAAATCCAGGCACTACAGGTTAGAGAAATGTGTCTTTTTATCTTTTCTCTCTCTGTCTCTCTCTCTCTGTCTCTCTCTGTCTCTCTCTCTGTCTCTCTCTCTCTCTCTCTCTCTCTCTCTCTCTCTCTCTCTCTCTCTCTCTCTCTCTCTCTCTCCCTCTCCCCCTCTCTCTCTCTCTCTCTCTCTCTCTCTCTCTCTCTCACTCAGTCCCTCCCTACAGGGTGAAGAAGTCACCCAAGTATCGTGTGGTTATAAGCACACCGGAGTAGTGACAAGTGACGGTAAACTCTATACCTTTGGAAATGGGGATTACGGGAGGTTAGGTCTGGCTAGCAGTTGTAATAAGAAACTACCGGAGCGAGTTTTGGCACTAGAGGACTACAGAATTGGACAGGTAAGGAGCTGCCAGGGCATCGGTAAGGAGAGATGCTCTTTCTTGGTATTATAGAGGTTGTGTGTAAGGTAGATTTGGAGCTATCTACTGTTTTAGGACAGACCTTACCCAGCTTCATTTTATGTTTACTTTTACCCTGGTTTTTACAATTATAGTACTCCGCCCCTCTATCACCCCCAATCACCCTGCCCCCAAACAACCTGCCCCCAAACACCCTGCCCCAAAACAACCTGCCCCCAAACACCCTGCCCCCAAACAACCTGCCCCCAAAAACCCTACCCCCAATCACCCTGCCCCCAATCACCCTGCCCCCAAACACCCTACCCCCAACAACCTGCCCCCAATCACCCTGACCCCAAACACCCTGCCCCCAAACACCCCGCCCCCAAACACCCTGACCCCAATCACCCTGTCCCCAATCACCCTGCCCCAAAACAACCTGGCCCCAATCACCCCGCCCCCAAACACCCTGCCCCCAATCACCCTGCCCCCAATCACCCATATCTCCCTACAGGTGAGTTGTGGATTGAACCACACCCTCTGTGTGTCTGCTGATGGCCTCCATGTTTGGGCATTTGGTGACGGTGATTACGGGAAACTTGGACTAGGCTCCATAGTGGGGAAAAGTACTCCAACGGAGATAGAGGCCCTGAGGGGAGTGGGTGTGGCATCGGCCCTCGCAGGAACACAGTTCTCCGTTGTGCTAACTAAAGCGGGAAAGGTGTACTCGTTTGGGCAGGAGCGAATGTTAGGTGAGATAACTAACTCCCTGCAGTTGCTCCCCCTCTCTCATTGATCGCCTGCAACCCCTTATATTTATGACACCCCAGTCATCCTATTTATGACATCCCTACCCCTCCCCCAGGTATTAGTGAGAACTTTGCTACTAACAACACTGTACCCCCCAGGTATTAGTGGGAACTTTGCTACTAACAACACTGTACCCCTCCCACAGGTATTAGTGAGAACTTTGCTACTAACAACACTGTACCCCCCAGGTATTAGTGAGAACTTTGCTACTAACAACACTGTACCCCCCAGGTATTAGTGAGAACTTTGCTACTAACAACACTGTACCCCTCAGGTATTAGTGAGAACTTTGCTACTAACAACACTGTACCCCCCAGGTATTAGTGAGAACTTTGCTACTAACAACACTGTACCCCCCAGGTATTAGTGAGAACTTTGCTACTAACAACACTGTACCCCCCAGGTATTAGTGAGAACTTTGCTACTAACAACACTGTACCCCCCCAGGTATTAGTGAGAACTTTGCTACTAACAACACTGTACCCCCCAGGTATTAGTGAGAACTTTGCTACTAACAACACTGTATCCCCTGCAGGTATTAGTGAGAACTTTGCTACTAACAACACTGTACCCCCCAGGTATTAGTGAGAACTTTGCTACTAACAACACTGTACCCCCCAGGTATTAGTGAGAACTTTGCTACTAACAACACTGTACCCCCCAGGTATTAGTGAGAACTTTGCTACTAACAACACTGTACCCCCCAGGTATTAGTGAGAACTTTGCTACTAACAACACTGTACCCCCCAGGTATTAGTGAGAACTTTGCTACTAACAACACTGTACCCCCCCAGGTATTAGTGAGAACTTTGCTACTAACAACACTGTACCCCCCCAGGTATTAGTGAGAACTTTGCTACTAACAACACTGTACCGCAACTCGTTCCTGACATGGCGGAGCACAATATAACGCAGATAGATGTTGGTAGTGAGCATGTTGTGGCTCTCTCAGATACAGGTTAATATATAAATTAGGAGCTGTAGTGCTGTCTGGCGGGCCCCATTTGATTCTCAGATGGCGTCTCCGGTGCCAGACAATAGACATGACAGGAGTATGAGTAGTGGGGGATCAGTAATATATGGCTCTCTGTAATATGTGGTTATGGATCCATACGATGTATTCCAACTCTACCCTCTTCACCTCCCTCACCTCTCCCTCACATCTCCCTCCCTCACCTCTCCCATTCTCCCTCACCTCTCCCCTCCTTCTCCCTCTCCCTACCTCACCTCTCCCTCCTCTCCCTCTCCCTCACCTCTCCCCTCCTTCCTCCCCAGGTCAAGTGTTTACATGGGGCATCAACAACGAGGGTCAACTGGGTGTGGGTCACACCAACCCAGTCCAGGGGGTGGTAGCAGTGAGGAGCCTCGCAGACAAGGGTGTCCGGCAGGTGGCTGCGGGGAAGTGTCACACTTCTTTCTGGACGGCCTCACCCGAGAACAGACCTTGTGCTACGTCCTCCACACAACTGGGGTTACCAAGTAGTGTCCCCACCGAGTACAGATACCTCCAGAAAATGGATATGAAGTTAATTAGAAGTAGATTACAGGTAATTATACCTATAATTAGTCGCTCACTCATTATAATATGAGCTACGTACATGCACCAAATAACTGGTAAACCCTGAATAAACCTTGATCCCCCTCGGTGCAGCTACAAATATAACCGCCTCTCTCTCTCCGCAGGTGCTTAGCTACTTCAGCGACATGGTGTATAGCAGCTGGAGGTTGTTGACGTATGACCCGGGTACCCTTGACGTCCCCCATTGTAACAACCCACTAAATAACAGTCACGTCAGAGCTGTTCTCGCTCCCAGGTATCATATTGTCACACATATATTGCAAATTATAAGAAGTAAGAGTTGTCAGCTAGTAGCAACACTGTGCAACCTGCAACAGCCAGAACATTTAACCCAAGTTTTTGCTCAGTGCAGATCACCCCCCCCCCCCCCCATCAAGTTCCATACATGTTACCAATTATGACATCCTCTTGCCCCCACCCCAATGTCCATATGTTACCAATTATGACACCCTCTTGCCCCCCCCCCCCCAACAGGGTCCATATCTTACCAATTATGACACCCTCTTGCCCTCCATCAGGGTCCATATGTTACCAAGTATGAGGGCTATCGGACGGACTATGGTCCAGGGGCGCACCTACGGGCCCCAGATCACCGTCCACAGACTTGCCCAGCCTGATAAACCTGCCCAGCCGATATATACCCAGATCAGTGAACAAGTGGTGAAATTACCATCGCCCGATCTGAGGCTACCAAGTAGAGCGTGGAAAATCAAACTTATCGGCGAAGGTAACAACACCCTTGTTCATGACTAACTGATTCCTAATTAACTGATTAATAACAACAATTAACTAAATCCTCTTTACTTCTCAAACTGTGTTATAACATCCAGCAAATCTTTTTCCCCGTACAATGTAATGAATCTGTTTGTCCGTATATATTTTATGCGGCAACTCCCTAAAATAACTTTGCGGTATTTAGGTGCTGATGATGCCGGTGGAGTGTTTGATGATACTATCACTGAGATGTGTGGGGAGCTGGAGAACTTTGTCGTACCACTCCTCTGTCCAACACCTAACCGTAAGTACATCGAGCTGTCACCCTTGTGATCCCCGAACTAGGAAATACTGGTCCCTGATTGGCTGTTTACTTGTTTCGGTCGGTTACTTCTAACACCCTTGTGTTCCGTGCCCCGAACCGTGTCATGTACCCCCTCTACAATTAGGGACAGCTCCCCCAGGAAATATATTCCGTCCCACCAACAGCAAGATAGGAGACACACAACTATAACCCCTATCTCTCCCCTGCTGTAGGTACTGCAAGTATGGGCCAGAACAGAGACCAGTTCTTGATAAACCCCGACTCAACATCTCCCGAGACACTCCTTCAGTACCGGTTTCTGGGAATCTTATTAGGAGTAGCGGTTAGAACCCGTAAACCAATGGACATCCATCTAGCTCCCTTGGTGTGGAAGCGTCTCGTCTCCCTTCCTCTTTCTACCCAAGTAAGTAGCCAGGTTAGAACCAGGAACCGACCAAATCAGGAAATACGTGTCCCTGATTGGCTGGTAACCAGTCACGTGACCAAAATAACGAGTTCTGATTGGTTGTTTACTTAATTCGGTCGGTTCCTGGTCAAAACGGTATCATTATATTATTTGGAAATGGACGCGACTGTTCGTTTCACTTCTATAACTTATTGGATATTGTGTTATACCCAACCACATCCATTGTCCGATATGTTACCATGGTAACCATGTGCAGGATATTGACAGTGTGGTAACCATGTTACCCATATGTTACCATGGTAACCATGTTCCCTGTAGGATATTGACAGTGTGGATAGCCTGTTCGTTTCCAGTATCAAGTCTCTCTCAAACATAGACAGATCTGGGATAACATCAGAGTCATTTGGTAGTGTTATCCCCATTGAGAGATATCACATCCAAAACAGTAATGGAACCCTCGCATCAATCGTACCAGGTATGTCTCTTTACTGGGTTACACCCACACACGGCAGGTAGCTTCTGCAAAAGGGCCCTGCAGGGGAGTCGTCTTGTTCAGATTCTGCTGTGTATTAGGGACGTTTTCACGATTCACTGATTTCCCAAACAATTGAACTGTTATTTTTTCAACACGAGGACATGTAACTGTGAGTCGACCTCAGTGGTGGCCCCAGCCTGGGGTGGTGGGGGGGTGGCCACCCCCCCAAACATTTTCAGATAGGGGTTGTCGGGGGTGGTAAAATGGTTGAAAAATGTGTTCTAAATAGCTTGAAATTCGTCAAAAATCAAAATTTTCCTGGGGCTTCGCCCCTTTACATCATAACGAGGGCTAAATATGGTTGAAGATTTTTCTTAAATGGCTGAAAACTGTCCAAAAATTTGATTGAGATTGCATAAATTCATCAAAAATCTAAAATTTTCCGGGGGCTTCGCCCCCTAACACACACCAATGGCTGAAAATCGTTATTCTATTGTTCTAAATTGCTTAAAATTCATCAAACTTAAAATTTTTCGGTCGCTAAAAGTCTTGAATGGCTGAAAATTGTTCAAAAAGTGGTTCTAGATTGCTCAAAATTCATCAAAAATCTAAAAATTTTCCGGGGGCTCCGCCCCCTAGCCCCCGCCAAGGGCTCTGCCCCTGGACCCCGTTGGGGGGGCTGCGCCCCCCAAACCCCCTGCCGCAGCTCCCTCGGCGCCGCTTCGCGGCACCTCGGTCACGTGGTTTCGGGATTGACCACCCCCCCAAAATATCCGTGCTGGGGCCACCCCTGGTCGACCTAACACAATCTCTCTCTTGTAGGGGGTGAGGACATTAAGTTAACATTTGGTAACCGAAAGATATTCGCCGTTAACGCTTTACATAGCCGAATTGAGGAGAGCGACGCCCAAATAGAAGCCATTTTGGAGGGATTAGCCTCAATTATACCTGTACCATTATTCAGGTATTATATTTCGAGCTACAATATTATATTCACCGTCCCAGTATCTTCAGCGGAAATACCAATTCCTAATTATATACCCGACCATCTTCCTTCAGGTTTATGACCGCTGAAGCATTGGAGGAGTGGGTGTGTGGAAAACCGGAAATAGACCTGGCTCTCCTTCAGAAGATAGTCCGTTATCGCGATATGGACAGAACCCACAATCTTGTACAGTGGTTCTGGAGAATCATGAACAGGTAACTAGGGAGGTAACTAGTGGGTTACTAGGGAGGTAACTATAGTGGGTTACTATAGTGGGTTACTATAGTGGGTTACTAGGGAGGTAAAATTGGGCCGGGTTACTAGCGGGTTAGTAGGGGTAACATGGTTGTATCTAGAGAGTTATCAGCCATACAATTACATAACCCTAATATAATCCCCCCCAGATTTTCTAATGATGACAGGGTGGCTCTGATGAGATTCGTTTCTGGTAGATCTAGACTACCCACGGACATCGCTGATGTGTCACAGCGATTCCAGATAATGAAGACAGACAAGTCAAAAGACGGACTACCCACAGCCCAGACTTGTTTCTTCCAGCTACGACTCCCTGATTACAGCAGTGAGGCTGTAATGGAGGAGAAGCTGAGATACGCAATACACAACTGTAGAAGTATTGACATGGACAATTACATGTTGGCGAGAAATGTTGATAATGGTCAGATGCTGGATGATGGAATTATCTAAACAGTAACAGTATATATAGACTTTATTGAGTTACCATGGCAACCGTTTATAGTTGCTGTTGAGATGGTAACCATGGTAACCAATGGTGCAATTCAGTGTGCACTAGTTTTGTAAATTTACCAGGTAGTTGTTGCAGTTTGTTCAATTTCGTTAAACAAGGGATGTGTGTTGTAAATATAAATACAGTAATTGCAGCAGTTCTGAGAGATTTCATCATTACTACTATATTAGATTAAATAGTTATTACATTACTTAGTTTTTGTTTATCAGCGTACTATTTGTAACATTCTCAATTACTTTTCCAGCTTTTAAAAATTGCCTTTCATTTTGTTGTTTCAAAAAAGAGCGGCAGAAAAGCGGGCGGCAAATATGACGGAATACCAATTTGTATCACTGCATAGTGCATGTTCTAGACTTGGCTCCATTGCAACCTATTCTCGCTCCGCGGAGAATAGGCTCCCGGCCTGTGGACAGCAAGAACTCACGTGCGCGCGATGTAAAGCACGTTTTCAGCAGTGGGACTATCAAATCGCGCGCGATATACTGTTTTAGCAGGCATTTTTAGCCGACATAGCACTACCAAAACCCCAATTACCGCCTCAATTGGCACTTTGATGTATCGGCGGGTATTTTCCCATACTCACAAGGCCATGACGATTCACACAGTACCCGCAGATTGTCCCAGGACCGAGTAGGAGCTTGCAGCCAGGTCTTTAAAGAATTGCTCATGTTTAGCGTCAATTTTGACCCACTATTCCTCAAATGCTGATATTCGCGGGTATTTTCCGTAAAACTAGAGACAATTATCTGCCAGGAGCAACAAACGAGATGCAAATCGGTTCAGTAGTTCCTTGCAGCCAGGTCTTTGAAAAAGTTTGCTCTAAAATCAATAACGCGCCGGAGGCCTAGATGTGAGATCGATCTCGGTCGCTGCGCGACCTCGATCTCACTCAGGCATCAATGTGGCCAAGTTCTAGACGTCGTTCCAACTCCAAGACAGGCTTGTCCTGTCTGGCGCCGCGCCGCCGACCTCATCTGAGCGCACTGTAGCTGTCAATTAAATTGGGGTCTGGCGCCGCCAGACAGGGTTTATCGGGCTCGAGACGGAGTCGGATGGGCTTGCCGCTGACTAGACGTCGTCTAGACGCCGTTCGCGTTCCGACGATGTCTAGACGGTGCCCGTCTAGACGGGTTTTGCGTCTAGACGGAGTCAAACGGGATTGAGACGTGCCTTTTCGTCTGATTTCGACCAATTCCGTCTAACTTTAAGTTTAAACGGGTAGAGATCGTTTCAGTCTAAATAAAACGGCACGTCTCACATGGTTTGGTTTGGTTTGGGCCGCTCATCTGGGACTGTCAACAGTCACACAGCCAATACAAGTTTTGCCGAACAGGCGAGACAGCATAGTGCCGCATAGTGCCGGAATCACCACCAGATCGTCTCACATGGGTGCTTGTTGTAGTGAGAATACAGTATCGGTTCAACAATCAACACTGTATGGCGGCGCCCATACCCCAATTTGATTCTCAAATTCTCAGATGGGGTCGGCGGCGCCAGACAGGTTCAACACCGACACATTCAGGACACATTCTGATTCAGGACACATTCTGATTCAGGACACATTCAGGACACATTCTGAATCTGATTCAGGACACATTCAGGACACATTCTGATTCGGGACACATTCTGATTCAGGACATATTCGGGACACACTGTGGACACATTCAGGACACATTCGGGACACATTCGGGACACATTCTGATTAAGGACATATTCAGGACACATTTTGATTCAGGACACATTCTGATTCAGGACTCATTCAGGACACATTCTGATTCAGGACACATTCAGGACACAATCAGACTCAGGACACATTCAGCCTTCAGGACACATTCTGATTCAGGACACATTCAGGACACATTCTCAATTCTGATTCAGGACATATTCGGGACACATTCCGATTCAGGACATATTCGGGACACATTCTGATTCAGGACATATTCGGGACACATTCTGATTCAGGACATATTCGGGACACACTGTGGACACATTCAGGACACACTGTGGACACATTCAGGACACATTCGGGACACACTGTGGACACATACAGGACATATTCGGGACACACTGTGGACACATACAAGACATATTCGGGACACACTGTGGACACATTCAGGACATATTCGGGACACGCTGTGGACACATTCAGGACATATTCGGGACACACTGTGGACACATTCAGGACATATTCAGGACACACATACAGGACATATTCGGGACACACTGTGGACACATTCAGGACATATTCGGGACACATACAGGACACATTCAGGACATATTCGGGACACACTGTGGACACATTCAGGACAAATTCGGGACACACTGTGGACACATTCAGGACAGATTCGGGACACACTGAGGACCCATTCAGGACATATTCGGGACACACTGTGGACACATTCAGGACATATATTCGGGACACATTGTGGACACATTGAGGACATATTCGGGACAGGTTCGTGACACAATAAAGGGGTAGGACAGATTGTAGCACCACTAGAATGTAAATTGTAAAATGTTCTAGAAGACAAGTCGGTTGGGACAGACACTAGGGTCTAGGACTAGGAGTAAGAAACACTAGAAACTAGACACACTCGGACACACTCGACACTAGGACACACTATAGTGACTAGTGTTACCTGTTCCGGCCCCATAAAATCGTTTCAAGTTTGGGTACAAGCAATGAAAAGGTGAGAACATCAAGATCACTTGTTGAGTTGGTAATTATAGTATAGTCGGACCCCGATTTACCGGGATGCTCGGGGGAAAAGGGGTTTGCCTGGTAAGTCGGGATGCCCGGTATATCGGGGTCCGACCGTTATACCCAACAAGATATTATATCACAGTTATTGGAGTATGGAGATGCGATGCTTGTACCCAATTCTTAGTTTCATATAAACATTCTTTAATTTTACAAGTTTTCAACTTCAAACTAAACAAATATCAATATCAATATAATATGTAATCGCACCATCACTCACATCTCAAACATTGTATGACATCATCACATGGGGACGTGATACCATATCTTCTAATTAACATGGGGACGTGATACCATCTTCTAATTAATATGGGGACGTGATACCATCTTCTAATCTGGAACAAGTGTCCCAATTTATGTCGTAATTTTTGTCAAGATGAGAAAGGTATTATCCGTATATATCACTGTCCCTCAGTACATTCAACCGATCAACCCCAGCACACTCAGAGCCACCCGTCAGAATAGTGACATTCGTGAGGGTCGTGACAAAACGACTCTAGTGTTCATGTCTGCCTACCACACGAACACTCATAGGGCTCTTAGGGCTAGCTTTTTTCACCGAGTCACTGATTTGTGGAATAAGCTGCCCTACTCTATCAGACAGAGTGATTCACTGACTGAGTTTGTCCGTCTCACTAAGAAACACCTGATTGAGTCCATTGTACCCAGTAACGTTCTCTAGTACACAATACACCTCCCCCTACCCCTCCCCCTACGGCCCTACCCCTCCCCACTCTGTTCATGTTCACAGTCCGAGATATGAGGCTGCTCCACCCTCGGGATAGCCGCCCAGTCCACCAGGTATTTTCTACCCCCTCTCTTTAGTACTTCAATTACCGTGACGAGGCTTTTGCAGTATTTTACTAGCCTTCTATCTAGATTTCAGGGCCCCTTAGCTGCAGCAGACGCTGTGTGGGGTCCTTAGTGTGTACGGTTCTGATGTGTGTATTGATTTCTTTGCCTTTGTAAGTATACCTAAAATAGTTCTTCCCAGTAAAATTTGTAAAATTGTGATAGTATATCCTCCTTTGATCACGTTTGATGCATCATGTGGGACCGTTTCTTTATCATCTTCCAGGCGCTTCTTCAAATCATCCATGGAGCGAGAGGGTATTCCCGAACCAGATCTAAAAAGGGAGAGGAAGAGTTTACGTGTGTGTCCTAACTGTCAATGCTCCGATCACGGTTTTCGCACGCAATTATATCAACCCCACAGAAGAAGAAAACAAAATACCTGGTTGGGGATCGAGTAGGGGATGCCGATGAGCGGGGTATGGAGGAAGTTGGCAGATTGGAACGCTTCTGATTTTCCTTCTCATTCTTCGACTTCATCTGTTGAGGACCGGGTGAGAATATATATATACAGTATACTAGGAGAATTTATCAACTATAATACGTCAACTATCTCGTTATATTACCTCCGGCCCAGTGGGGGCTCCTAAACTTCAGCTACCACCCTTACAGAGATATGATATATATCTTACCTTTGGATAAGAGTTTAACAGATGATCAACATCAGCGCTGTCCCCATCTGGAAACTGCCTTTTATGACGACGCAGAATATCTTGGTTTCGCTCACTAGCTCAGAGAGGGGCCTTGCTCTTGCACTCTCGTGACGTCTATCTGTACCCTGCTGAACATATATGGTATTATTGACCCGAATATATGGGAATATAGGTCCTGATATAATTTGTTGAGTCTCAACAAGATATAATGTTGAGCTTGCAGCAAAATGGTAACAAAATGTCCCCTGACTCAGAGAGAGGGTAATTTATTGGTGACATAGACACCGTGCGCGACCAAGATTGAGCGGGGGTCGCGCCAGGTGTCTATATGTCACCAAGGTAATTTAGGGGGTCTGGCGCCGCGACAGGAATGTCGCTTAATCCCTGATCACTCTAGTGTGATTGTAGCTTACCTCTAATTCGCTTAATCCCTGATCACTCTAGTGTGATTGTAGCTTACCTCTAATTCGCTTAGTCCCTGATCACTCTAGTGTGATTGTAGCTTACCTCTAATTCGCTTAGTCCCTGATCACTCTAGTGTGATTGTAGCTTACCTCTAATTCGCTTAATCCCTGATCACTCTAGTGTGATTGTAGCTTACCTCTAATTCGCTTAGTCCCTGATCACTCTAGTGTGATTGTAGCTTACCTCTAATTCGCTTAGTCCCTGATCACTCTAGTGTGATTGTAGCTTACCTCTAATTCGCTTAATCCCTGATCAGTCTAGTGTGATTGTAGCTTACCTCTAATTCGCTTAGTACCCTGATCACTCTAGTGTGATTGTAGCTTACCTCTAATTCGCTTAGTCCCTGATCACTCTAGTGTGATCGTAGCTTACCTCTAATTCGCTTAGTCCCTGATCACTCTAGTGTGATTGTAGCTTACCTCTAATTCGCTTAGTCCCTGATCACTCTAGTGTGATTGTAGCTTACCTCTAATTCGCTTAGTCCCTGATCAGTCTAGTGTGATTGTAGCTTACCTCTAATTCGCTTAGTCCCTGATCACTCTAGTGTGATTGTAGCTTACCTCTAATTCGCTTAGTCCCTGATCACTCTAGTGTGATTGTAGCTTACCTCTAATTCGCTTAGTCCCTGATCACTCTAGTGTGATTGTAGCTTACCTCTAATTCGCTTAGTCCCTGATCACTCTAGTGTGATTGTAGCTTACCTCTAATTCGCTTAGTCCCTGATCACTCTAGTGTGATTGTAGCTTACCTCTAATTCGCTTAGTCCCTGATCAGTCTAGTGTGATTGTAGCTTACCTCTAATTCGCTTAGTCCCTGATCACTCTAGTGTGATTGTAGCTTACCTCTAATTCGCTTAGTCCCTGATCACTCTAGTGTGATTGTAGCTTACCTCTAATTCGCTTAGTCCCTGATCAGTCTAGTGTGATTGTAGCTTACCTCTAATTCGCTTAGTACCCTGATCACTCTAGTGTGATTGTAGCTTACCTCTAATTCGCTTAATCCCTGATCACTCTAGTGTGATCGTAGCTTACCTCTAATTCGCTTAGTCCCTGATCACTCTAGTGCGATTGTAGCTTACCTCTAATTCGCTTAGTCCCTGATCAGTCTAGTGTGATTGTAGCTTACCTCTAATTCGCTTAGTCCCTGATCACTCTAGTGCGATTGTAGCTTACCTCTAATTCGCTTAATCCCTGATCACTCTAGTGTGATCGTAGCTTACCTCTAATTCGCTTAGTCCCTGATCACTCTAGTGCGATTGTAGCTTACCTCTAATTCGCTTAGTCCCTGATCAGTCTAGTGTGATTGTAGCTTACCTCTAATTCGCTTAGTCCCTGATCACTCTAGTGCGATTGTAGCTTACCTCTAATTCGCTTAATCCCTGATCAGTCTAGTGTGATTGTAGCTTACCTCTAATTCGCTTAGTCCCTGATCACTCTAGTGTGATCGTAGCTTACCTCTAATTCGCTTAATCCCTGATCACTCTAGTGTGATTGTAGCTTACCTCTAATTCGCTTAGTCCCTGATCACTCTAGTGTGATTGTAGCTTACCTCTAATTCGCTTAGTCCCTGATCACTCTAGTGTGATTGTAGCTTACCTCTAATTCGCTTAGTCCCTGATCACTCTAGTGTGATTGTAGCTTACCTCTAATTCGCTTAGTCCCTCACTCTCCAGAAGGACAGTTGAGTTTTCGTCTTTGTACACACCACGAGGGATCCTTATTGGCACAGTCAGCGAGAATCTTTTCAACCAAATCTAGAGAAATATTACAATTTAACTGATTAGATCAGACGTTAATGACCAGTCATACGGAGTCATACAGTTTTTGATATCCAGAAATGATGGATATATTGATATACCTATTATTCATTAATTAATTAACTAACTCTTTTTGACGGGTTGGAGGGTGTCCAGGTGCGTGTTAACATTAACAGAAGGGTTTCCTTTAATGAAATAATACAGATCATCCAGTGCGGACCTGTAGAAATCCTTGTTAGATTCAAGATTCAAGTTCTAACCCAGTTTCATGGGGGTTCAGGGTTATATCTCAAGAGTCCAGTGTGATTTTTAACAAAAGTTGTAATTAATAATTTGTTAATTAATTGCTAATTTTACCGGATAAGATCTTTGCATTTGAGCTTGTCGAATATTCCTTCAAGCTGAGTTTTCTGTTCCCCATTCGGCTCCACGTTGCCTGAAAGTAACCCATTTATTGTAATAGTTTTGCGAAACTGATTGACTAGTTCCAAGTTGTCAGTCAAATAAATCGGAAGTGCAGTAATATATTTCTTACCACCAAATATTTGAGAGTCTTTGGTGGTTGCGATACCAAGAATTGTAAGAATTGAGTCAACTATGGGTTTCAGGATGTTCGCATGCTCCACCCGTAGACACTGCAGATCTTGTAGCACCTACGGGAATACATGGTTAACTGGAGCTTCAAGGAATATGGCTAATGAGAGTTTGGAAAGATCAGCCTCAAAATTAAAACACAGATACAAAAGCAATATATATAGCCCGGCCTATCGTGGGATTTCTCGTGACCTCAATTGACAAGACTCTTATAGGACCCAAAGAATATACATAGTACTAAACAGGAACCGACCGAAACAAGTAAACAGCCAATCAGAACTCGTTATTTAGATCACGTGACTGGTTATCAGCCAATCAGGGACCAGTATTTCCTGATTCGGTCGGTTCCTGGTACTAAACTATTTATACCTCGGCTCCATTTTTAAGGCACAGCTTGTGAAGCAGAGTTTTTATTGTCCGGTATGGCTTATCATTATCTCCACCATCCTTCCAAATGGGACTGGGTAACCTGAGTTGGAACATATAATATACTGTAAATTGGTCTCACGCAACACTTAAAATCGTAATTAACCATCTGCCGTTACATCCGATATTGAATCGAAACTTCATATTATTTGGTCAAACCTCACCTATTTGGTCAAACCTCACCACCAATCAACTATTTGGAATTCTTTGAAGAGGACAGAAACATAATGATAAATGAATTGGACACTATTGTTGTAGGTATGTAGTAGAGAATATTATCCATTTTCCTATTCTGTTTCTGTTCTTACCTTTGTAGAAATATGGCACATCTTTCCAAGATGGCGTGGCGTTCCCCAATTGATAGATCGAAATTATCATCAATCTTCTTCATCGCCTTCCACAGACATTTCAGAATTATTTCCATCTCTTTTTCAGTTCCCTTAACCGCTTTACCTTGTGTGTGTGTGAGATTATTATTACATCATTTAAACTAATAAATGAGACAGAATTGGAAATTTTCTATACCGTACCAATGGTCCTGATGGTACTCCCCGTTCATCCACTAAGTTTTGTGAGAAAACACGGCACGCCACTCTTAACTCCTATAATACCTGTGTCTGTTAGACGGGTGTCCATGACATGGACTAGTGCAGGTGTGGCCTGGCCTGCTCGGCAGTTGCTTATCAGTCGTACCACGATAGCGTTCAATCCTGTTAAAATCAACTTTATTTGTAACTTCATAACATTATTTGTGTTTATAAACACGATGGCAACGTTACATGTTTACACCGTTCACACCGGCGTATACACCGTTGCGTGTTGGGCATACCCCCCACCCACAATGGCCACGATTCGGTCAACTCTTAATTGCGTATGCATCGATTTTAATAAATCAATTTACCACAAGTCCTAATTCTCCAACATATAAAATCGCAACTTCTAGGAGATCTGCCGCATACCTCTAAAGATATCCTCGAGTGGCTTATAACTCTTGTGGTGCTCGTTTTCGACTGCCAGGATCTTTAGGAAGGTATCACATACCCTGAACACTGCCGCCTCTTTTACCTAGATGGGGGTATTATAATTATGTAATTATTGATTATTTAAGGCCAGAGGAGGGGGGGGGGGTCGAGGTTTCTAAAAAGTCACTTTCGGGGTTTGGTCCAAATGGAATAGTTTGGCTATTATCACTAATAGTTACCTCGGTACAAAGTTGAATGTTGGTGATAAGTTGTAGAACGACGCTGCTAATAGCCCGATACAAGATCTGTTCCTGTTGGGCAGTTTCATCCACTCCCGCAGGATAATGGGTCAGCTGAGTCATCGCAGATCCCACAATGTTGTTCACGTAGCTGCAAGAAGGGCACCGTTATTTAGCGTGGGGGGGGGGTTGCTTGAGTTCATGTTATAATTCCTGGCTAATATTTCATTTGATCGAGCTACAATTGCATGACTAAAATAATTCCATGATCTGCCAAACCCTCATAGGCAAAATACAGTGTGAGCTACAACACTAATATTCCTATAATACTTCTTTAGCGTGACATCAACACACATACCACTTGGCGTAAAATCTTAATAATTCCTTATATTACTTCACAACGAAATAATACAGCTGTATTTAGGACGCAACACATTTCTTACTTCTTAAGTGTAAGTGCCTCCGCTGGATCCTGTAGACGTAAGTTAAACCAGGAGACAGTTTCAATCACGACACTCAGAGAGGGGTGCCTGATGTTACCTGAATACATGTGTGAGACAGTTAGATATGCGAGATTCAAATAGTGTATTGGCTATAACAGTCGTAACCCAATTTACCGACCCTGATATATATTCCCCCCTCCCGAGCATCCCAGTGAATCGGGATCCGACTGGGAAATGGGTAACTGCCAACGTGGTACTTACAGATCATATCGACTATTTCATTGTCAATTGAATCCAAGTCGGCTGCGTTTAGATTGATTCCATCCATATTCTGTTCAACGGGAGCGTACTGTGGAGGGCGGGGGTTTAGAGAGGTGGGGTGGGGGGGTTTAGAGAGAGTTGGGCGGGGGTTAGCGAGAGGTGGGGTGGGGGTTAGAGAGAGGTGGGGTTAGATAGAGAGGTGGGGTGGGGTGGGGGTTATAGAGAGAGGTGGGGGTTTAGAGAGAGTTGGGCGGGTGTTAGAGAGAGAGGTGGGGTGGGGGTTAGAGAGAGGTGGGGTTAGATAGAGAGGTGGGGTGGGGGTTAGAGAGAGAGAGGTGGGGGGTTAGAGAGAGCTCTCTCGAGAGGTGGGGTGGGGGGTTAGATATAAAGGTTGGGTGGGGGGTTAGAGAGAGGTGGGGGTTAGATAGAGAGGTGGGGGGGGCGTTAGAAAGAGATGGGAAGGGGGTTGGATAGAAAGTTGGGTAGGTGGGTTTTAGAGAGAGAGAGGTGGGGTTGGGGGTTAGAGAGAGGTGGGGTGGGGGTTTAGAGAGAGGTGGGGGTGGAGGTTAGAGAGGTGGGGTTGGGGGTTGGAGAGAGGTGGGGGTGGAGGTTAGAGAGGTGGGGTTGGGGGTTGGAGAGAGGTGGGGTTGGGGGTTGGAGAGAGGTGGGGGTGGAGGTTAGAGAGGTGGGGTTGGGGGTTGGAGAGAGAGGTGGGGTTGGGGGTTGGAGAGAGGTGGGGTGGTAGGGCTGCTTATTATAATCGTAAATATGTATATATTAGAAATCCCAGGCATCAAACTAAAAACAGCGTGTATCATGTTCTAACCTTGAGGCTAGTTTCAGGTACAGCGAAATCGTCAAGGCCTGACATGTCCAATTGCCCGAGCCGCTCGTACGGTCGAACATTCAGCGGCTTGAGGTTCTAAACAAGAGAGGGGGGACGGTGAGAGACGTGTATAGTGCTTGCTATTTCACACGGAAAACAAACAACAACCAAATGATCCCGTGTTTTGTATTTCGTCCCACCACCAATACACAAACTTGAAAATGTCCGGACCCCTAACACAAATCACAACCATCAACATTTGGACAACGCGAACGGACACTTTCATACATTGTGAGAGACATTGTGAGAGACATACTACGTACATGATCAAACCGTCGTGAGGTAGGTGATATCTCCTCGGGTTGCAACAAGTTAGGATCGGATGACCTGATATTGTAGGAAATAGGGAGGGCTGCTACTTCAGGGGTGAGGTTGAGTTTCCAAATACCCTCCTTTGAGGGTAGCCGGGAAGGTGTTGTGAGTCGTTGTGTTGGTCGAGGAGAGGGAGGTGGGAAATGTTTTTCCGATATCCTCCTGGCATTGGCAGTGTTCAAGATGTCTCTAAACTTGTCCAAGTGGTCTCCCAAAACCTCCTCAAACGGTGGAAAATATATTTCTGATTCCAAATTATATATTTCTGATACATCTCTTGCATCAGTGTTAATGGTCTCCTTAAACCTTCGCTCGATTCTTTCCTGAATGGCACCCTCGATTCCACTAAAAACATCGGGAGGCTTAGTTCGAATCCGCATCAAAGTTAATCGTTCGTGATTCCAAATATCACTTCTATACTTTTCAAGTCGTTCTATCTCAGCCGCCAAAGGTCCCTCATGTCTCTTCCTTGGAGGAGGAGCCCCAATTTCAAGTGATTCAAACTCGAGTGGCATGAAAACCGGTTCTTCAGCACCACCATGAGAGAGGGCTTGGAAAGTACCAGAATTAGCTGTTGTCCTGGGTTCCTTCTTTCTTCTGGCATCCTCGGGAGTAGCAGGTGTAGGTGGTGGAGGGAGGGGTGGAGGGAGGGGCGAGAGGAGGCCCCATTTCGAGGTATTTGGGTGACTCGGTGTAACCATGGATGAGCTTGGTCCACAATCTCTGGTTGGCGGGGAGGAAAGGAGGTTACCACTGACACCAGGACATGAGTCAGGGGATGATGATGATGTGGGAGAAGAGTTCTCTACCTCCTCATAGATACTGCAACAAGACTGTTTAACGGAGAAACTATCACTCCTAATGTCACTACTATTACTGTCATGGTGGAGGTCACCAGCTATCTTGTTCTGACAATCGATTGTCTCAATATTGGTGTCATCTTGCTGCTCAGCCCTAGCCTCCTTTCGACCACCCTGCGAGTAATGCAGGGTCACCTTCACCTCCGCCAGCTCCTCCACGTCAACCTCACTGTATCTCCTCGATGATTTAGCAGTGGAAAAGTAGATGGAGACGTTATCTTCCCCTGTATGAGGTGGAGTTGTGAAGGAGTCCGAGGATAAGGAATTAGGTGATCCAATCGTCTCAGCAGCTCCGCGGGGATATGGGGTACCGGGGATCGTCTCAGCAGCTCCGCGGGGATATGGGGTACCGGGGATCGTCTCAGCATCTCCGCGGGGATATGGGGTACCGGGGATCGTCTCAGCAGCTCCGCGGGGATATGGGGTACCGGGGATCGTCTCAGCAGCTCCGCGGGGATATGGGGTACCAGGGATCGTCTCAGCAGCTCCGCGGGGATATGGGGTACCGGGGATCGTCTCAGCAGCTCCGCGGGGATATGGGGTACCAGGGATCGTCTCAGAACCGCGGGGATATGGGGTACCGGGGATCGTCTCACCATCTCCGCGGGGATATGGGGTACCGGGCATCTTTCTAGACTCCGCTCTAGGAGATGATGGGGATGGCCTACTACTATCAGGTGGGGCACAGGATACCATTTTAAGAACACCAGACGAGGGAGTTTTCCTGGAGCCGGCCTGATCAGAATCATCTGAAGAATAACTCTCATTGGATACGTCCCCCTGGAGCTCTACACCCTTCCTAGCAGCCGCGAACGATACTTTCCTTTTCTCGCGGTTTACAACAGCACCGGATATTTTTCGAGATTCAATTGAACTTTTCTCAACCAACGGAGATACAACCTTCCTCTGGGTACCTACACTACCACTCACAGATGCCCTCCTCCCACCACTCACGTTCCGAGGACTGGGTGTCAAACTACCAACGGAGCACCTCCTCTCTCTTGGAGTTGTAACAACATAACTCATAGACGCCCTTCGTTCAGAGGTACGGGGGCTTGGAGTTGTAACAGTAATGGATGCCCTTCGTTCAGAGGTACGGGGGCTTGGAGTTGTAACAACATAACTCATAGAGGCCCTTCGTTCAGAGGTACGGGGGCTTGGAGTTGTAACAGTAATGGACGCCCTTCGTTCAGAGGTACGGGGGCTTGGAGTTGTAACTGCAATGGACGCCCTTCGTTCAGAGGTACGGGGGCTTGGAGTTGTAACAACATAACTCATAGAGGCCCTTCGTTCAGAGGTACGGGGGCTTGGTGTTGTAATGTCATAACTCATAGAGGCCCTTCGTTCAGAGGTACGGGGGCTTGGAGTTGTAACTGCAATGGATGCCCTTCTTTCAGAGGTACGGGGGCTTGGAGTTGTAACAACATAACTCATAGAGGCCCTTCGTTCAGAGGTACGGGGGCTTGGAGTTGTAACAGTAATGGACGCCCTTCGTTCAGAGGTACGGGGGCTTGGAGAAGTAACAGTAATGGACGCCCTTCGTTCAGAGGTACGTGGGCTTGGAGTTGTAACTGCAATAGAGGCCCTTCGTTCAGAGGTACGGGGGCTTGGAGTTGTAATGTCATAGCTCATAGACGCCCTTCGTTCAGAGGTACGGGGGCTTGGAGTTGTAACAGTAATGGACGCCCTTCGTTCGGTAGAACCTAGATGTCGGGGACTAGGCGTTGTACAGCTAGCACTAAGATGCCGAGGACTCGGAGTTTTTACTACACTGCCCGGAAGTAAAGTGTTAGCAGTGATACGGGGGCTTCTCTCTCTACTTTTGATATCATCCTCCTCCGACCTCACCTCTCTCCGTCCCTTACAAATCGTGTAGGTATCTTGTCTTACTAACTCCCCGGGATACTTTCTCTTTATAGCCACTTCTGGGACAGGTTTATCAACAGATACCTCTATACTAGTACTGCCACTCTCTGTCCTCTCTCTACTAGTACTGTCACTCTCTGTCCTCTTTCTACTAGTACTGCCACTTTCTGTCTTCTCTCTACCAGTACCACCACTCTCTGTCCTCTCTCTACTAGTACCTCTACTCTCTGTCCTCTTTCTACTAGTACCACCACTATCTGTCCTCTTTCTCCCCTCCTTCCTCCCGGGAGTCTTCTTCCCAGCGATAGGTCGATACACAAAGTCAACTGAAACAGACCGTCTCCGATTGCTATCTACATTTGGACTGAGCTGTTTGTGCGGGCGAGGGGTGGATTGTCTGGTGAAGGCTGCTGTGGTTGCTAGGGAATGTCGCCTGGAGGTCCGAGGTGGTGGTGTTGAAGGAGGATCCTGGTCCGGGCCACTGATTACAAAGGAGGGTGCTCTCATGAGCTGGCTAGAAAATAATCAGAACAAGATTAACATAGCAATAGTAACCTATCTAAGAGTGGGGTGGGGTCTAGATTATCATACAACGGCAGCGGCAATAAACAACCAAGCAGTACTAACGATCAGAACAAGAAAAAGAAGAACGATCAGACTTTGTGACAGGAGAGAAAGCAGAAAAGAAGAAATGAGAGATAAGAAGGAGATTCGTTATAAGATAACGGATATATATCATGGAAGGGGAAATATGATCCGGACACCTAAATCTGGACACTTCTAAAACCCGAAACACAGACAGGATTCACGCAACCAACATTTATTGATCCCAATTTGGGACCATGGTCTCGGTACCTTGTAATCCATCTGGAATTCTCCCCTCCTTTTTGGAGGTGGTGGGGGTGGGGAGGGTTCTCGTGCCACTTCCTCGGGCTCTAGCTCCATGTCAATATCGTCAACAGACACAGCTGCAGTAGGGGCCTGCTGCTCAGCCTGTTTAGCCGCTGCTGCTGCTGCTGCTGCTGCTGCCTAGAGGGAGGTGTGATCATGTAACAGGAAGACGAGAATATTATTATCTAACAAATATCTAACAAATTGTTGCAGTCAATCAAAATAATTTTGAGGTGTGACATCCTTGGCAAACTGTTTAATTAGAAAGTTAAATGATTAAAGACATACATATCAAGATGTGGGCATGCCCTTATTTTCTACCTCAATTATAAGTCATCATTTTTCTCTCTCTCTCTCTCTCCTCTCCTCTCTCTCTCTCTCTCTCTCTCTCTCTCTCTCTCTCTCTCTCTCTCTCTCTCTCTCCATTTATTCTCATACAGGCAGCACTGTATAATACCTCTTCCTCCTCAGATTTCTGAGACTGTGTTTTTTCCTGGAAGATACCCAAGAAATCAGTGTTTTTGACAAAATAACAGCACAGATAATTCTTCTCCGAGAAGAATTATCTGTTTTTCCAAAATTTCGTAAAAGAAATATTGAAAGATAATACGGATTTAGAAGGACGGCGCGGCTATTATCATATCAACCAATGCTACAAAACGTTAAGACTCTGTGTAGTCAGCGGTTTTCATCTTATATTGAGATTGAGAGATAGAGAGAGAGAGAGAGAGAGAGAGAGAGAGAGAGAGAGGAGAGAGAGAGAGAGAGAGAGAGAGAGAGCGGAGAGAGAGCGGAGAAGAGGCAAGCTCTCGTCTAGCGACAAGAGAGCGCTTCTCTAGCTCCTCTCTCTCTTCTCTCGTCTCTCCTAGCTCTCTCATCTCTCGCTCTCTCTTCTCGCGCTCTTCTCGAGATCTCTTCTCTCGCGATAGGAGAGAGCAGAAGAGTCGTCCATGTTTACACGACCAATTAGTGGTTAATTCGTAAGTGCATAGAGTACCACACTTTTGACTGTTAAAAGTGTCGAACTCGGATACACAGCGTTTATTATGAAAAATAAAAAGATTTAAGATCAGGTATTATATCAAGCGGACCGGGCCCTGGTTTCTTACCTTAGCTTTAGGAGATGTATCGACACGTTTACCAGCTCTTTTAACACGTTCCTCCAGCATTCCTAATAGAGGTATTATATTAGATATAGATCACTGATCATGATAGGATCAGCTATCAATTAGTTCTATCTATATCTCCCCCTCCCTAATTCTCTCATCCGAGGAAAGAACGTCTGAGAACGTCCCATATAATATCCTTGTCTGAGAAAGTCTAACAACATACCCATATCCTTGTCTGAGAGTCTCCCCACCATCTTATAAATATCTTTTCCGATATAGTTCCACCCTGCTACCACACAATTCAGGGCTGCCGTTCTTACCGAGTTGTCTTTGTCACCTGAAAATTGCTGTGAGTGACCACTGACCACCATGCAGAAATAATATTAGTAATTGGTTTTAATATGTATCAACTAAGCATGAACTATACTTTATCAACCAACCGATGAATGTCGCTACAAACTCAAATGCCTTTTTTGGGGACGGTTGACACACATCAATTCCGTGTTCATGTATCAGCTTTGTCTCTTGCTCCAACACACCAGTTCTTTGTCGGCTGTTCTTCGTTTTTAGTCCTACCCAGGGTGGTAATGATTTGTTGAGAATTACAAAAGTTTTATTCAGGATACAATCAATAATAAATCCATGTTTACAATACGGAATGATACGGGCGATGGGTTGGCACACGAATATCAAAGGGGGGGGGGGGCAAGGCCAAAAAATCCAGATTAATCCCGGATTATAGGGCGGTTTTGGCTTTTTTGGCCGTGCCCCCACCCCATATTATAAGCACGTTTTAGACTGTTAGTGGTAAGTATAGAACAATTACTTCATCTTACTACGGTTAATTAATTACCTTCACATTATGGTTAATTAATTAATAATTAATTACCTTCACTAAGATGATGGAAAGTCCTCGAAGCGGGGTAAATAAAGACAATATCACTGAAGAGCGCCTGGACACTCTTCCGTACAGGCTCCTTGCTGTCTCCCAGTTTTGTAACGAGATATGGCATAAAGGCACTGGCTTCCTGTTCTAACAGGATGTAACCATCGTCCAGGAGTGCCCGAAAACATTTTGATAGCCTGACAAGGGGCATAAAATATTGGAAAGATACACACCCACTTTTGGGAGGGGTGGCAATTTGGTCTGCCGAACCCTCACAGAGAAATCAGATTCAGTGTGGGGTACAACACAAGGGTGGCAATTTAGCACTTGCCGCCACCATCTTTTCTGTACGAAACTTACCAGTCAAGGGAGGCGAGGAGTACGGAGGTATTGGTATCAAAGAATCGGAGGGAAATCCATTTTAGAAGGATGTCCAAGGATTGTTTAATTTCTTGGAGATGTGTTGGAATAATGGCTGTGGGGAGGAGGGGGTGATCAATTATCTGGTCATAATATAGGACTGTTTTGAACGTGAATAAGTGATGAGACTAGCATAACTCCATGATTTGAGATTTGTACGATTAGCTTTTTTGGGTAGCTGTAAATCAGTGAAAATGGATGTTTTCAAGACAAATCACTGACTAGACACAATACATAGTAGTACAATAGGATGAGACCAAGGCGTGGTTGGATTATTAGACTACTCAACTAAATAAAACTACCCCAGCCATTTCCCTAACAATAGCCTCCAACCTATTTCGCGAAGCCGTGAGAATCTCACTTATAAAGCCCGGCACTAGTATTTCCCTTACGAATAAAATATTCCTCCCCTTTATGACTGCCCAACCATTTGCTCTCTTATGTTTATAAGAAACTGTCTAGCAGTTTTGTTGTGTTAAAACCCTAGCCCTCTTTTACATTTGTGTGGGGCGCAGTGAAGCAGGGTTGAGCATAGAACAGTTCAGTATGAATAAGGGTTAGTTTTTGTGAACAAATTTCAAAACAAAAGCACATTTTAAGTTAAAAAAGCAAAGTCATACATCTACATTCTGCAGAATAAGTAAGGTTTAAAACCTAAACACGACGATCTCTACAAATCATAGGTCACGAAAGTCTTTGCTATCCAGTAAATAAATAACAGAAAACTATCACAATTTTCTTCCTACCCCCCAAAAATTAAAAATACTTTCAAACAAATATTTTCAAATGTAATTCATCATTAACTTTCAGTTTCGGCCTTCGTAAAAACCGCGTTGTATCCTGCACTGGGCCTAACAATAGTAAACCGATAATCCCAGTCCATATCTTTTTCCTCTCCTGGTACCGGCCTCATGTCATGCTTTTTAAAGGTATACGCCAAGGCTAACTTCATACTCAACATAGCCAGATGTTTTCCCATGCACACTCGAGGTCCGGCCACGAATGGGAGATATGTGAAGGGCGTGATGTTCTTGGAGCCGGTCTCCCATCGCTCTGGGATGAACTCATAGGGGTCCTTCCAGTACTTGGTGGACCGATGGAGGACGAGCTGTCCAAAGAAGATCATACCCTTGCCCTTGATTTTGAGGCCCTTGTTCAGCTCGGTGTTCGGGTTCTTGGTGACCCGGATACCCCTCATCAATGTTGGGTGGAGTCGCAGAGTCTCCAGGATCACCATCTCAGTGTACCGCAGGGTTTTGTCCATCGTTTGTAAGTCTCCAATCTGTGATTCTCGAATCTCCGCCACCATTTTTGCGTAAACTCGTGGTTCCCGCATGACTCGCACCAATAAGTTAGACATCGTCTTTGCCATGTTATCGATGACAAGGAAGATGGTCAAGACATCGTCCGTCATGTATGTCATTAGTTTCTCCTTATAGTGATTGTCAAACTCCGTGTCGACGTGCTCAAGGTACATCTGGTTGGCCGTGATAACATGATGCAAAATGTCATCCGGTTGTGGACCCTTCTCCGTGTATTCCTTAATCTTCTCATCCAAGATGTAACGACAGATGGTCCGGAGTTTGCTTACACCGCAGATAACCGAGTTTACATCCTTGCTAACTCGCATCTTCAGCACGTCTGTGGTGTTACCAAACTGCTGTGGAGCCCACTTCAGCACTCCCTGGATGACTTCATTGTGGAACTTGGCGTTATCGGAGACGTAGTTACAGTCGAGATCAAAGCCAAGAGCACCCAGGAAGAACTGATAGAGCTCACCATAAAACTCGACAATGTCCACGTGTGTCTTGCCCAAGGCCACCTCTGAGAACTGCTTCTCAAGCCCCCGTGCGATGTAATCGTGGCACTTGTCGAACATTCCAGTCATGTGGATTTTAGAGAAGTAGGGTGACATGGCCCTTCGTTTGATCGCCCAAACTTCGCCATCTTGGACCGTGAGGAAGCTGGATGTACCCGTCATTCTCTGGCCAAAGAGGGTCCGGTTGGGGATGGCGTGGGTCTTTGAAAAGAGGGAAATCTCGGTAAGGATGGCCTTGACCAGGTCTGGGTCGGAGGTGAAGTACTTGGGAGCTGACTGCCTCCAAAAGAGAATGGTCTCGCCATACGTATCAACCCACTCTCCGAAAAGATCAAAGAGTGTGTTTTTATCTTGGGCCGCCTTCATCTGTGGCCAGTTCCCTTGAAAGAAGTCAGCACGGGGCGGCTGGGGGAAGTCCTTGTACGTTTTGTGCTGTTCGAAGACATACCAGGTATGAGCGATACACCAACTAATGGACGCCACCAATATGAGCCCCGGTGCCCCCATACTTTTCATGACTTCCACTGTTAAGGCCACGTCATAGTCGCAGAAGAAGAAGGTTGCAACGGCGAAGATTGCAAATACTGAAAATAGAAAATGGAGTTAGAAGTGTGTAAGAAACTCTTAGAATAAAATTGACCGGGGGGGGGCGACATGTTAATTTTGTTAACTTTGTTAATATTAACATCGAGAAAACAGGTGATTTATTAACAAAATTAACAAAAAGTTAACAAACGTTAACAAGTGCCATTTATGCCATCTAAATCCCCTTTAGCACGTATTTTTGGTATTTAACACTTGTTCTGCGAGCAAAGTTGTTCCTTCTGCACGATTTACATACCACCACTACCTCTACTACGGCCTTTTTACAGCGATTTGTTCCACTGTGTAAATTTTAACAAAAACTAGCCAAAGTAAACGGCAATTGAAGTCAAATGACCCTAATCCACATTTTCCAACCCTAAAACTTAAATAAGACTCATTAATTTACCTTAAAACGAAAAATATCCCAAAAATATATTTTTCTAAAAAAACACAAGGATTTGTAGCGAAGCAAATTTTCAATCTTTGACCAAAAAATTGATTTTGGAAAAATTGTATTTCTTTTTCCAACAGAAACGTTGTATTTCATCTTATTAAGTTCAAAGAATCTATTACCAATGAAAAAAATACGTTAAAGTGAGATTTTATACGCTAAATTGAAATATTTGCAACTTTTGGATTTTCATCGATTTTGAGCCAAAAATCTGTATGTCGGACTTTGGTTATCGGAAAAGGCCTTGTTTGGGTATGTATGTGTTAGGTAGGGTAAACCGGGGCAAAATGGTTAACTTTCTACTTAATCGGTTCTCACTCCCATTTAAAAAAAGATACAATGAAAAAAATTATATAGGATTAAAGTTCATTATTTTATCTTTCAAATAAGATAAATTTCAACTCTAGGGACCATCATTTACTTAACTAAATAACTAATTTAAAAATTTTGGTCGGAAAAAATGGTACCGGGGCAATTCGGACAACACCAATAGGAGTGCTTTATTTCGTCACGTGAACGTCCTCACAACACCAGAAGAAGATTTCCGCCTGGTGTTGTTAGAGGTGGGGGCAATTCGAACAATGTAATCTACACGCAATCTACACGCTCAACGCTGGTCGTTCTTGTTCGAATTGCCCCGGTATCACGCGTGATCACGTGGTACAAAGAACTGCACATCATTGGCCCGGGTGTTAACCAAATTGCCCCTGTTCGAATTGCCCCGGTTGTTCGAATTGCCCCGGTAATCTTAATTTACCAGAATTTGGAATGAAAACATGCGAATATTTAAATAATTTTTATACCATCTGAAAGCTGATATTATTAGCTTTCAGCTGGTTTTTTCAAATCGGAAATTGACCAACTTAAACCGGATCTAGAGCCTATTTAGTGGTAACGGGCAGGCTCGAACGAGCAGTTTTCTTCTGGAGATAGGATGACGTCATTATGATAGCTTAACTAGGTGAGAGACGGGCAGTACATTGTTCGAATTGCCCCGGTTGTTCGAATTGCCCCGGTTTACCCTAAGTCATTAAACTATAAAATTAAACCAGTTAAAGTCGTATTATCAACCAATAAGAACAGTCTTTTAGCATTTGTTAACTTTGTTAATTTTGTTAATTAACGTTAATTAACAAAATCGAAAAAAAGAGGTGATTTATTAACAATTAACATGTCGCCCCCCCCCCAATTGACCGTAAATAGAGTTCCGGTAACTAATATATATAAAGGTTTGACTGTTGTTACTATAGAGATTATCACAAAAATAAATCTTACCTATACATGTGATGATGAGCTTCTGGATATTAGTAGTTTTCATCGTTCCGCACCGAGCTGGTGATCCTCAATGTCACTCAATCTAACGCTACATAAGACAGATAGTGAAATCAGGAGTGCTGTGCAATGTTGTTCTAACCCTATTTGACAACAGGGGCCGATGAGAGAGGATCAAGCAAGTACACGTAAGCGTAGATATATTAGTACAAATACCAGACTGGGTGAGCTATGCTCAAGGCAATGACGCCGCAGATCACAGACGGATACAACGGTACCATTTTAGCCAGGCGTCCTCTGGGCTTGGTAATGATAATAACAGGGAGTGACTTCGTAACAAACCTCTGGGCGCAGTGCGAGGTACAGTCTATCAAACCTAACCAAACCAATCAAGACTCGGGAATATTGATGCAGGGGACATGATGTGTCGCCCACGCACACCTCAACTTCCAATAATTTACACGAGGGTAATTGCTTGTATTTACACGAGGGTAATTGATTATATAGACTGGATCTACATGAGGGTAGTTTATTATATAGACTGGATCTACTGCAATATATGGGGGGGGGGGGGGGGGGGCTGCCGCAAGAATCTCATGCCTCATTGGCGATTTTTAGGATAGCTGTGAGTTTTGAGATTTTCGATTTTCGGCCAAAAAGCGTGAGATTAATGAGATTTTTGAGGCAAATCTGCGATTTTTCCAGGCAAAAGCGCAAATTTTTCTCACAAAATCTCATAGAAAGGAAAAATTTTAATCCTAAAATTTGGGATAGAAACAATCCTTGTGTTTTTTTAACGAAAATCAAAATTCTGAATAGAAACTTTCCTTGTGTTCTAATACAAAAGTTAATAAAGAGCTAAAATACAACATTGACTTAATTAAGTTACTAAAAGAATAGTAGTCTGGTTTTAAGCTAAAAAATATGACGAAAGACCATGAGTATTTGCATCCAAAATTATGCCAATTTACCACAAAAATCTCAAAAATCTCAAACGTAATTGAGCAAATTTTCCCGAAAATCTCAAAATTATCATCGGCCAAAAACAGGGTAGCTGAGATTTTTGCGGCAGGCCCCCCCCCCCCCATATATAAGTGCTTGTTCTAGTCTTTCTAGCCAATGAGACAGGGTCGAGCAAGTACAACGTAAATAGTACAACGTAAATAATTGTCAAAATTGTCAAAATCAGAATTGGAGCAATAGAAAGCTATGACTACTGTGTGCAAGGTTAAAACCTACTAGCTGCTAGCCAATCACCCTATTCTAGCTACACTTGGAGGACAAAACAGAGGGGAGCGCAATTCTAATAAAAAGCGTAAGCTTGTTATATAGTGTATGTCGTGGGTGGTGGAAAGAATCGCACACATACGTATGTCGCTGCACCGCGAAAATAAGTTAGCTTACAGGATGTGCAGCGGCATGGTATGGAAGACATGCCTTACACTTATCGCGTGGGTGGCAGCACTTGTGTTAACAATCATGAAACTACATTCCTACATACCCACGCTTTTGAAAATGTGCAGTCAAGTATGTCAAATGTAAGTATGTGACTATGTATATTGTATGGTGATATATATTATATATAATATATCAATGGTATTCTTTATATCATGAGTGAGATCTAATCAGGATTGATACGATAGATTCACCTTGCAACCTTGCATCTAGATCCCCCAATATATGTACATCCCCCCGTACAATATGTAGCCGATATTCCTAAAACCAATATATAAGGAGATCGAATCACCCAAGATCAGATAAACCTCACAAATAGGTTTACTCACCCGCTTTGTTGTGTCCCCTTTATACTCAACAACACCCGGCACCCACTATATGGGTTCTATGTAACGCACATGTGCATAATAATGATATCTCAACTTAGAGGGGAAGTGGCGCCTGCCACCAAGAGTGCCTGCCACCAAGAGTGCTATACCGAGTCACGGGATCGCTATACTATGACGTCATAGCTGATTGTCCTTGCCTCGGATAGTGCTCTACTCACCAGGAGGAGCTGTTTACAAATAAAAACAAGGAAGTTTAGTTCAACAGTTTACACATGTTTCAATACAAAATTGTATTTCATCAGAACTGAATCACACTTGTCCCGTTCCAGGTTTCTTGCTTGCTCCTTCATAAAGCCATCCAATTAGAGATTGTATTTCTTGTGATGTCTGCAACTACCCATGATCTCGCTTCTCCGGTTTAGGAGTTGGTGGTTCCTGGACTCCATCAAAATCTCCATCTTCTCGGTAGTGCACAGGTCACAGAACCGATCCCCAATTCTGTACGGTCTTCCCTTTTTCCTCACTTTCCAAGTGATCCCGAATGTGATCCCCCTGTCCTTCAACTCCCACACCTTTTCAGACAGCCTTGTAGATGTTCTTTTTTCGGAGTTGTTGAATGTGTGCTTGTGCTGGCTGAATCGGGTTTTAAATGAGTTCCCTGTTAACCCGATGTAGAGAAATTTCTGGTTGCAGCTGGTCTTCAGTTGAGCTTCGTATACCAATGATTCGGTGAGGCACTTTCCATCCAATGGACAACTTCCCTTGTCCTTACAGTTGCATAATTTATCAGGCACATCTGTTGGTTTCGGGCCCCCATGTGTGAGTTTTTTGTTGTGGGCCTTTATCCTCGATTCCATGTTTTTCATGCAACTGTATGATACCTTGAGAGTGTTTTTGTTGAAGATCTGGCTGTAAATGTGTCCTGCTGGAAAGTGTCTTGCCACTAAACCAAGAAACTTTCGTCCCAGGTCCGTTTCAACATCCACAGAAAATGGTGGGTTAAACCATATTACCCTTCGGCGTCCTTTCCTTTTCTTTTTCCCTTTTCTCGCCACGTCTTTATATTCCGTTGAGAAGCCCTTGTAACCACTCTGCTCCAAAGCTCCTTGGTAGTGATATCGTGCCGCTTGGAAAGCACTTGGACTGGATGACAATCGTCTTATGCGATCCATTACCATGTCAGGGATGTTCTTCAGCACAGTTGGCGGATGGTTGAGTTGCTGAACACCGAAGCATCTGTTATCGCATCGAAATTAAAGCTCAATGGGAGGGTTCAGCAATACCAGAGCGGCTCAGCATTCATTTTGATGAAGGACCACAAGCCCGGGTTTGAAGCCAAGTTACAAACGAGGCTGATTAACCCAGCAAAGTCTAGTTTGGGTAAAGTGAGCAAGGTCATCTTGGAGAGAATAACATCAAAACTCAGACCGAAATTGATGTGCAACCAGTGGAGGGGAACGGATGAAGTACTGCAATGGTTTAAGGGAAAAAGATCTAATGGGTTCAAGTTCATTTCGTATGACATAGAAGCATTTTACCCTTCAATTGGGGAGGAGCTGCTGGACAGGGCTCTCCGGTTTGTTGGGCAGTTCATAGATATTAGTGAGGAGGATTGGGAGGTCATACATCACAGTCGGAAGTCAATGTTGTTTGACATGAATGGGGAAATATGGCACAGGAAAGAGTCCATTTTCGATGTCACTATGGGGGCCTACGATGGAGCTGAAACATGCGAAATTGTGGGTCTATACATGCTCAACAAGGTCTCGAGCTGTATCCCAAAAGAGAGCCATGGGTTGTACAGGGATGATGGGCTGATCATCGTGGAAGAGCCAAACGGACCCAAAATGGAGAGGATCAGGAAAGATTTGATATCAATCTTCCAGGAGGAAGGGTTGAAAATCGAGGTATCAATGCCATCGGAGTACATCAACTTTCTTGACACCACGATGAGAAATGATGGTACATTCATGCCATTTCGCAAGGATGGAAAAACCTCGAATTATGTTCATAGCTCATCCAACCATCCGCCAACTGTGCTGAAGAACATCCCTGACATGGTAATGGATCGCATAAGACGATTGTCATCCAGTCCAAGTGCTTTCCAAGCGGCACGATATCACTACCAAGGAGCTTTGGAGCAGAGTGGTTACAAGGGCTTCTCAACGGAATATAAAGACGTGGCGAGAAAAGGGAAAAAGAAAAGGAAAGGACGCCGAAGGGTAATATGGTTTAACCCACCATTTTCTGTGGATGTTGAAACGGACCTGGGACGAAAGTTTCTTGGTTTAGTGGCAAGACACTTTCCAGCAGGACACATTTACAGCCAGATCTTCAACAAAAACACTCTCAAGGTATCATACAGTTGCATGAAAAACATGGAATCGAGGATAAAGGCCCACAACAAAAAACTCACACATGGGGGCCCGAAACCAACAGATGTGCCTGATAAATTATGCAACTGTAAGGACAAGGGAAGTTGTCCATTGGATGGAAAGTGCCTCACCGAATCATTGGTATACGAAGCTCAACTGAAGACCAGCTGCAACCAGAAATTTCTCTACATCGGGTTAACAGGGAACTCATTTAAAACCCGATTCAGCCAGCACAAGCACACATTCAACAACTCCGAAAAAAGAACATCTACAAGGCTGTCTGAAAAGGTGTGGGAGTTGAAGGACAGGGGGATCACATTCGGGATCACTTGGAAAGTGAGGAAAAAGGGAAGACCGTACAGAATTGGGGATCGGTTCTGTGACCTGTGCACTACCGAGAAGATGGAGATTTTGATGGAGTCCAGGAACCACCAACTCCTAAACCGGAGAAGCGAGATCATGGGTAGTTGCAGACATCACAAGAAATACAATCTCTAATTGGATGGCTTTATGAAGGAGCAAGCAAGAAACCTGGAACGGGACAAGTGTGATTCAGTTCTGATGAAATACAATTTTGTATTGAAACATGTGTAAACTGTTGAACTAAACTTCCTTGTTTTTATTTGTATACTATGACGTCATATATCTCTCAACTTACATATAAGGATCTTGAGTGCCTCTATATGCTGTTTAAAGTCCGCGTGGAATAACTTTGCGAATAATCCTGGACTGCACACCGGTTCCATAAGTTCTTGAAGTTGATCAAAGTACTCTTGCCGGGGTACCTGGACAGGGAATGTGTCAGATTTATCTTGCATACCTACCGGCGCAGCAGGTATGAGGAACCGACCGAATCAGGAAATACTGGTCCCTGATTGGCTGATAACCAGTCACGTGACCTAAATAACGAGTTCTGATTGGTTGTTTACTTGTTTCGGTCGGTTCCTGTTGAGGAACCTCGGAAATATTCAGATATGTACCAAACTCAGCTAGCTCCGAACAGCTCTTACAAACGATATCGATCAGGAACCGACCAAAACAAGTAAACAACCAATCAGAACTCGTCACGTGACTGGTTATCAGCCAATCAGGGACCAGTATTTCCTGATTCAGTCGGTTCCTGATATCGATACCATTAAAACACGCAAGCTGTTACATGAACATAATGGAAAGTTGCAGCTGCACAACATACAGTTACACCAGAATCGCCCCAATTTGTAGTACATAATTTTCATTACGAAATAAAAGCTGAATTCAAACGACAGTGAGACAAATTATTTAGGTACGTGTCACCTGGTTATACCTGTCCCTTAATAAGACCCGATATTTTGGGGGTATCCTAATAAAGGTTGAGAGAAATAGATAGATAGACATACAGACATACAGACATACAGACAGACAGACAGACAGACAGACAGACAGACAGACAGACAGACAGACAGAAAAGAAAGATGTATAACCAACCTTGAAGTTCCACTTGAGAAGTTTCAGTGAAGCCTCATCCTTGAATCTCTGGGTTTTCCCCTTTTCATTTGGTTTCAAAGGGCTATCCGTATCCTCCTCTTCTCCTTTCTTTTTCTTCCCCCCTGCAGCACCAGCACCCGTGTTTGGCTTCTTGGCCAACCCCCCTAAATCAGTGAAAAACACATTAACTCATCATTTCACACACACACACACACACACACCCGTGTTTGGCTTCTTGGCCAACCCTCCTAAATCAGTGAAAAACATATCATTTCACACACACCCAATAAGTAACGGTACCCTACTAAATCAGTGAAAAACATTATCATTTCACACTTACCCTTTTTGCCGGGTGCAGTTCTCTTTGCGGGGGCAGGAGAGGAGTCACGGCCTGAGTCCCCATCCTCGAACAGCAGATGCTGCTTTTATCGGGCTAGTCACCTTCTACACAGGATAGGGTATAAATATAGTGGTGGGATATAGAGGACGGTACCCCCATTTGGACTGGCACAACAACGGTAGGTTAGTGGTTGAATCAATGGTTTTCGATCAGATGTAAACATGATTAGGGAATTTAAATGTGGTGCGAAAATAGATGACAGCACAATGGGTGTGTGAAATAATTTAGAGACGCATAATTATATATATGATCACAATTTGTACACATTAAGTTACCCTTAAATTGCCCTTTTTGGCAGACCCTGTTGTTTTCTTAGCCGGTGAGTTGGCTGATTTAGGTCCACTTTTTTGCTAGAGAAAGTGGAGAGCTAACTAACGTGGCTCCCGAAAAAGTTGTCGAAAAATAAAAAGATAAACAAGCGGTTTGTGTATTCATACCTTGACAGGCTTTTCTTCAGGCGGAGCTGCCTTTGCTTTTGGGGGAGGTTTCTTGGGGGCCAAAGCATCCGCCTGTTCCTTGTTTTTATCTAGCAGATCCTAAGAAAGGAGAGAGAGAGAGAGAGAGAGAGAGAGAGAGAGAGAGAGAGAGAGAGAGAGAAGAGAGAGAGAGAAGACTTCAGGCTCTCTATAGCTAGAGGCGTAGAGATCTATCTACTCCTATTTAGCTCTCTAGCGAGAGACGTCTATCCCTCTCTCTCGTCTTCTCTCTCTTACTCGAGCTTTCCTTTTGATCTTAAATTCAAAATATCACCCTGTATCGGCTGTTCACTCAGTTCAGTCACGGCCCACGGGAAAACAACCTCATATAAACCTCATTATAGATGAGGTTTATGCGGTTTATATGATGAGGTTGTTGTCCCTTGACAGGTTTAAACCTAAACATCACACATATATCCCCCTGTATAATAACTACCATATTGTGTTATACCTGTATAATAACTACCATATATTGTGTTATACCTGGATGGTTTTCTTTTAAACCTAAACATCGGGGGGTGCGACATGTTAATTTTGTTAACTTTGTTAATATTAACATCGAGAAAACAGGTGATTTATTAACAAAATTAACAAAAGTTTAACAAATGTTAACAAACGCCATTTTTTTCATCTAAATCCCCTTTATCATGTGTTTTTGGTATTGAACACTTGCTGCATGTTGTTCTGCGAGCAAAGGCGTCCCTTCTGCACGATTTACATAGCCTAAAGACGTCTACTACGGCTTTTCTACAGCGATTTGTTCCATTATGTAAATTTTAATAAAACTAGCCAAACTAAACCGCAATTGATGTCAAATGACCATAATCCATATTTTCCAACCCTAAAAACTTAACGAGACTCATGAATTTACCTTAAATCGAAAAAAATCCCGAAAATAATTTTTTTCTAAAAAAACACAAGGATTTGTAGCGAAGCAAATTTTCAATCTTTGACCAAAAAATTGATTTTGGAAAAATTGTATTTCTTTTTCCAACAGAAAAGTTGTATTTCATCTTATTAAGTTCAAAGAATCGATTACCAATGAAAAAATTACCTTAAAATGAGATTTTATACGCTAAATTGAAATATTTGCAACTTTTGGATTTTTATCGATTTTGAGCCAAAAACCTGTATGTCGGACTTTGGTTATCGGAAAAGGCCTTGTTTGGGTATGTATGTGTTAGGTAAGTCATTAAACTATAAAATTAAACCAGTTAAAGTCGTATTATTAACCAATAAGAACAGTCTTTTAGCATTTGTTAATTTTGTTAATTTTGTTAATTAACGTTAATTAACAAAATCGGAAAAAAGAGGTGATTTATTAACAATTAACATGTCGCCCCCCCCTAAACATCACATTATACCTGTATAATAACTACCATATATTGTGTTATACCTGGATGGTTTTCTTGCTCTTCGTGTCGAGTGAGGATACCTTCTCCATCATCCCTGGGAACCCTACGTGAGCCATAATATAGGGCAAACATGCCTGGGCAGCTTTCCTCACCTAAACATTAATCAGTTTTAATTATCGAGAGTGATTACGGGTGGAGCTGTAGTGGTTAGTACACTAAAAAAGGTTCAATTCAAGACACCGTGATACTCTGCCTGAACACCAATCGTGGGGGGGGGGGGGGGGGTGATCGTGGGGGGGGGGGCTGATCGTTGACTCACATCAGGGTTTCGGTCCTCGAGAGACTTGTACAGTCCCAAAACTAGGAGATTCAGTTCCTTCGGCAGCTTTGGGGGAACTTTTGCCGTTTTGATCTGCTCCGTCAGCCAGTTAAAAAGACAAATCCTGAGGAGGGGGAGAGAGAGGGGGGTTATTATAGATACACTGTATATAGCAGGAACCGACCGACACAAGTAAACAACCAATCAGAACTCGTTATTTAGGTCACGTGACTGGTTTTCAGCCAATCAGGGACCAGTATTTCCTGATTCGGTCGGTTCCTGGTATATACTATATATATGTACTATATAGTGCTGTATCTGATATAGCACTATATAACTATTCAGTCATTCTAATTGATAAAAACATCAAGGGGAGTAAACTTCAGATTTACTACTCAAGATGTTCTAACCCTCCTTTACATTTGTGAAGAAGGGCGGGGCGTGCGAAACACAGTCTAGCTAGACAAGACTTTACCTTAGGTTTGGGTTATTGTCGGTGGATGCTGGAACCAGATCCTCCGCAGTAAGGAGGCGTCTAATATTGACATGCTCAATCCAAATATTAAGGGTATCCAGTACCTTGTGAAAATAATCATTGTCATTTTAGTTTAGGGGATTGGTTCGCTATGTATAAAATAATTTTGGGATTTTATTACGAAACACATATGTACAACACAATATGAGCTTTATTCCATGGTGTTTAGTACAGTCGGACCCCGATTTAGGGACACCCTCGGGGGAAAGGCTCTTGTCCACTAAATCGGGGTGTCCACTAAATCAGGGTCAAATAAGGTTAATTTCCTATATCGGGGAAAAAATCCTGTCCCTAAATCGGGGTGCCACTAAATCGGGGGGCCCTAAATCGGGGTCCGACTGTAACAACAAACACACACAACTACCCACCATGACTTGGACGCCTTTCTTGCTATCTCCCAGTAGGGGCACCAACAGCATCAACATGTCCTTGTGTTTCACAGTTCCGGGTCCCAGGGCCTTTCCAAGTGCTGTCATCGTGGCAATAGCTGCAATGGAGGGGTTTAGTTTCCATGGAGATCGGTCAGTTCCCCTTCAACAAGTACTACATACTACTGCCGGTACTGTGACTCTTTTGCTACCAAAGTGTGACCAATGACCATCTACCAGGAACCGACCGAAACAAGTAAACAACCAATCAAAATTCGTTATTTAGGTCACGTGACTAGTTATTAGCCAATCAGGGACCAGTATTTCCTGATTCGGTCGGTTCCTGACACCTACCTTTGTTTTTGACGGCCATGTTTTTGTCTGCAAGGCAAGCTTTCATAGCGGCCAGGAAATCGGATGATAAGTTAGGTGTTATGTTGGCAGCGTCTTTCATATTCTTCTCCGCAGTCTCCAAAGCTTCTGCTCTCTCTTTCCATGTCGAACTACCCATCCTGCGGGAAGGAAGGTTAAACCCCATCTTCTTGTTTCTCTCTATCTCTCTCTCTCTCTAGCTCTCTATCTCTCTCTCTCTCTCTCAACCTACATAGCAACCAGACCATCTAATTGGTTGGAGATATCTTTCCGTTCAATCAGATCTTCCATATCCATAGCTCCATCGTCACCTGCTGCATCACCTTCATCACCCTCACCCTCACCCTCATCACCTGAACAAAATGGGATCAGAAACACCCTTCCTATATACTCATCTATCTTGGACTTGGATATTACCAGAACCTATACTAATGAAAACTATCTATCTTGGACTTGGATATTACCAGAACCTAATGAAAACAATTTATACCTTCACCGCCAGCAGTGGCAGAAACACCGTGTGTAGGGGTGGGAGGAGTGCCTGTTTTGAACTTCTCGATTGATGCCTCGATCGCAGAGACAGTTTGTTTGTTGTCAATGTCGGAAAATGCCGCCGATATTGCCGCCCCTGCAGTGATTAACAACAATGTTAACATGACGTGTTTTGTAGTCATCCCCCCGCTGTTAACATGTAAAAGAGAGCTAAATCTGGTTCCCTCTCATACCCTCTTCTCAGGGAAAACGATAAACATCCCCCCGCCCTGGTTGTGCAGTACAAACCGGGGGGGGGGGGGGGGTGGTACACACCTGAGTACATGGAGAATGTGCCAATACAGTTGAGAGCAGCAGTCCTGATTTGGGCATTGGGGGATGCCACACATTGTTTTAAAAATGGAATGTGAGCCTTGATCTGAATTCGCATGCCAAACAAAAGAATCGTGTCCGCCATCCAGTTTAGCATCTAAGATGGAGGGGGGGTAGAATGAGAATTAGTGGGGGTAATTCGGTCGCGGGTAGTTAGGGAGAGATGACATGAGTCATAACCATTGGGATAGGAAGTTGGATAGGACTTACTGGGTCCTGCACCAACATGCCCCCTCGTATAGAGAGATTACAAGGCACGGAACAAGTGGAATCAGGGTTTTTAGTTTTTACCAGGAACCGACCGAAACAAGTAAAAAACCAATCAGAAATCGTTATTTAGGTCACGTGACTGGTTATCAGCCAATCAGGGACCAGTATTTCCTGATTCGGTCGGTTCCTGGTTTTTACCTCGACATGGATTTTGGGGTTCTTCTGTTTCATGGCATAGTTGAAGGCGTTGACACTGGTGAAGTTGAGAGAGATAGCATCGGCAATGGAAAGGAGTGTGGCACGGGCTTGTTTGTTCAACTTGATATCGCCAATCTTCTCTGATAACCCTGTAGAACATTTTAGTGATAACCCTGTGTAGCATGTATTATTACAACAGGAGTTTGTGAAATCCCTGTGCAGTGGGGGCACAATTAAAACTTAAATGTCCTGTGTTTAAGATGCAACTACGAAGCTCACTCTGATGATCTAGGTTAGCAGAAAAACTTTTTATTTAAAAAGATTCTTTTGTGAAACACTCTGAGTCAACTCTAACCCAGGTCCCAGGTGTTAGAAATCAGAAGAGGGCGGGGAAACAAAGCTGGCAAATGGAATAAGAACTTACGTGTTTTTTGAAATTTGAAAGTGCTAATCCCGTGCTAATTGTGTTTTGCGGGGAATAATCGCTCAAACTATGTGCTAAACGAATTGACGGGTGGTCCGAGTTGTGAAGGCAGCACTGGTATCGGAAGTGTATAAATACCCCCATCCTTCACTCCATCATTACCCAAACAACTACAACTACAAGATGAAGATTGTCCTGGTCTGCCTTTTGGCTGTTGCCTTTGCCGAGGATCCCCTCAGGTCCGTCCTGAGGTCTTCCTCCGCTACCGCTTCTCTGTTCAGGCAGATGAAGGTTAAGAACCATCTTAACTTTGGACGATCCGAGGATTCCTTCCGATTCCGACTGTTCAGGAGCTCTGCCATGAAGGTTGCCGACTACAACGAGGACGTTGAGGATACCGCCCAGTACGGAGTCAACAAGTTCTCCTTCATGACCCCCATGGAGAAACAGAGCTACCTTGGACTCAACGTTTCTGGACTTGAGATGGGACCCGAGCCCACTGGTCTCCAGAGCTTCAACGCCCGGCCCGAGAAGGTTCTCTGGACCAACACCGGAGATGTTACCCCCGTCAAGAACCAGGGATCTTGTGGATCTTGCTGGACTTTCGGAGCTGTCGGAGGTCTTGAGACCCACTACAAGCAGAAGAGCGGTGTCCTCAGGAACTTCGCCGAGCAGGAGTACCTGGACTGTGTCTATGAGGGAAGGAGGAACGGATGTAACGGTGGATGGATGAGTGACTGCTACGACTGGAGTGCCAAGAACGGTGGCCGAATTGCCGCTACCTCTGCCATGCCCTACCGAGGATCTGACGGAACTTGCCGATCCAGCAGCACTGCCAACGGTGCCAAGGCCTACAAGATCTCCGGAAACACCGCCGTCTCCAGGAGTGAGAGTGCCCATTTGGAGGCCTTGACCAAGGGATCCATCGCCGTTGCCTTCGAGGTCACCGACAAGTTCTTCCAGTACGATGGAACCATCATGAAGGATACCACCTGCCGAGGAAGTGCCAACCACGCCGTCACCATGGTCGGGTACACTAAATCTTTCATCCTGGTCAAGAACTCCTGGGGAACCAACTGGGGAGATCAGGGATTCGTCAAGTTCGCCAGGAACTACCACAACTGTCATCTCTACGACTATTCCAGCTACCCTGCCCTTACCAGCACCGGAGCCAGCGACAGTGGATCTGATGCCGCCACCAACTACAAGCCCGATGAGAGTGATGATGGCCCCAGCCCCAACCCTGACCCCGACTGCAAGGACAATGTCAGCGACTGTGCCAAATGGTCCAGTTACTGCAGTGCCAACGGATGGGTTGACTATATGAAGAAGAACTGTGCCAAGACCTGCAACTACTGTGAGGGTGGAGATGGCGGTGATTGTCCCTCTGGAACCATCAGGTGCCCTGACGGCAAGTGCCGACACGAGCATATGTGTTAAATTATTTTTGATATTTAATTTACACTTTGGTTAACAGCCAACCCATGATAAAATGTGTCTTCGTTTGTGTATTCCTTTACAAAATATGGGGCGTCTATAATATAATAATAAGCGTGTTCGGTGCGGCCGCTACAAATTTCGGGCAGGTCATTATTCAGACTTAGCAATCACAAACAGACAAACAAAAAATCACTCCTATGCAGTACAACAAAAGTTGGCAATAGGGGAAGTCAGGGAAGATTTCGGGAGGTTGTTTTGTGTGTGAGATCCAAATTATTGAAGCGAGGACACTATATGTCAAAAAGGAATTGTCTGGATCTGTCTAAAGGAATAATAATAATAATAATATTCCGCGCTTATATACCGCCCATACCCGACAGAGACATGCCAAAATGGGGGGGGGGGGGGGGGCCGGCTGAAGTTTTTGAAGTTTTTGAAGTCGACTTCAAAAACTTCAAAGAGAAACTTAGGGTGGAAAACTTCAAAAACTTCAAAAACTTCAAAAACTCATATCTCCTAAACCGTTGGAGATAGGCCATATGTTGCTTCATAACTCTTATATAAACTTGCATATTCTGGACAAGATACACCCCTTAAAAAATCCTATAGACACTCAGGAGCCATTGAAACTGGTCTAGCCCAAAAAAAGTCATGCACACACACAAAATTTTGAAAATATCCCATTATCCCTCGAATTAGATGAGGTGGAGGCTTCATTTTGGCACGTACCCCCACTAACTCGAGGCCGCTGATGATTTTGGTGTCCATATTTTTTTCACTACTCCCTTCATAAAAAATTTGCGTTTTGTGAAAATGGTAAAAAGGGTGTGGCCCCAAAAAATTTTTTGAAAATTTACTTGATAATTTTTAAACACTTTCTTTGCATTTTCTAGGCAATTTTTTGAGTTATAGAATGAAAATGAAATCTGTTTTTACAAAAAGTTTAAAATTTTTACTCCAAATTATGCCATGAATTTCATGGCTAGGAATCATTGTAAATATCCTAAATTGTGGTAGAAAAAGGGCAGACAAGGACGGATAACTTTGCCACAATATGTATTAAGCATGAAACTAACTTAAACAAGTGTAATAATAGTCACTGATATCATATAAAAGTAGTTTAGAGTTTTTGAAGTTTTTGAAGTTTTTGAAGTCAACTTCAAAAACTTCAAAAACTCAAAAAGTAGGGTGGAAAACTTCAAACTTCAAAAACTTCAGCCGGCCCCCCCCCCCCGCCAAAATATTGACGATGTTCCGCCGAATCATCAGAGCGGTATATCCTCGACTAATTATATGACACACTCGAACAGCTCTGGTTGAAAAACAATATATAGACGACTAAATAAACTTGACTTATAAAACTGAGGGAATAACTGGTCCCATAATCCTGTAGATATAAATTAAAACACACTATACTCACACCTGCTCGAAAAAAGGATACTAGGTAATGAATTAATAACATGGCTAGAGAGAGGATGACACTGATTGCCCGCAGGCCCCACAATTAGAATAAAACTTTAAAACGATCTGTCTAACTACTTAGTTTGATACCTTGTATGGCGTAGTCTGCAGCTCTTTTGTTCATTCCCTTCGTGGATAACTTTTCGACAATGGAAAACTTTTCGTTCAATACCTGAGAAGAGAAAGTTGAGGTCCCTGTATGAAACTGACACAAGTATATCCCTTTACACAGTCTTTCTCATTCCTCAGGCCCAACACTGAGTTCAAGCCAATGATCTTGAGTGAAATCGTCACAGCGTCACATCTCTGAACATCCCGCACATGGCATTAGCACATGAAACCTCTACAATTACTTCATTTCTCTCTCTTTCTGATCCATCTCCTTTTCTCTATCCCTCTCTCTCTCGCATGTCTCTCTATCTCCCATAAAACTTTTAGCTGAAGAGAGCCGTCTCAGGTTCTATAACAGCACCTGGTAATGAAATTTACACACACTGAGAAGTGCAGTTGTTCGATGTTTTACATTCAATGGGAGTTTGATTTTGTGCGATATTGTCACGCAATTGTTTAACCTCTGATCTATATATCTAACCAAAAAATTTAATTGGCCCCTCTGATATATCTTACCAAAAAATTTAATTGGCACCATTTAAGGATCTATTTGATGATGAAGATAACTGTGGTGTTGATCTTGCTGGCGGCATGTTCTGTTGTTACAGATGGAAACGATTTGGAACCTCGAGCAAACAACAACAATAACAATAACAATAACAACAACAACAACAACAATAACAACAACAATAACAACAACAATAACAACAATAACAACTGGAATTGCAATCCCTGGGGACTGAACCGCCAGACTCGGGCAAACAATAACAACAACAATAATAATAACAACAACAACAATAATAATAATAACAATAACAACTTCAATAATTACTATTATGCAGACTGGTACTGTGGAGCATGCTACAACACACTCAAAGCTCGAGCAAACAATAACAATAACAATAACAATAACAATAACAATAATAATAACAATAACAACAACAACAACTGGAATTGCAACCCGTGGGGATTGAAGCGTCAAACTAGAGCAAACAATAACAACAACAACAACAATAACAACAACAACAATAACAACAACTACAACAATTACAATTATGCTCAATGGTATTGCAACTCCTGCTACAGCTCATCAGGCATCACTCCATCTATATCTTGGGTTGTGATGGGACTTGTAACTCTCTTAGCCCCTCGGCTTGTACTGTAAAATATGTACCCGGCATGTTGCATGAACTATTATAATAGTGGACTGTGGAGTATGACGTATAATCTTGTTCCTACTTTGACATGTTTTATATACTTATATAGTGCTAAATAACTTACTTTTATATTAATCAAGACAATGGATTAGTTGTTTTAGAAATTTATTCCTAAAACCCATGACCGTGCTGAAAAGCACAAATTTGTTCCCATTCCTTCAAACAAGCATTCTCACCTGTGCATTATTGTCCTTGAATCCTGGTTTTCGAGCTAATAGCTGAACGAGTGCCTGAACTGGCAAATCGCCTCCTCCATCTGCTTTAGAGGAGACAGCCTGGACGGCTTCTAACCGAGCCTTCCAGTTTGAGTTACCAAGACCTGGAAAAGAATACGTTGCAACAATCCAAACGATAGAGTTTTCTCTACTGTCAAATCTAAACAACATTTTAGAAACGATCTCGTTGAACTAGTTGTATACATTGGCCAAGTCCAGGTATAATATACGCCAAAACTATGAAATTACAGATTGACCAATACACACAATCAACGATCGATCAATCCCTATTCATACACTCCTTATAATTATAATACCCCCATCCCCCGATCTACCTGAGATTGTTTCAGCATCTATAATACCCCCATCCCCCGATCTACCTGAGATTGTTTCAGCATCTATACTACCCCCAACCCCCGATATGTATAATACCTGAGATTGTTTCAGCATCTATGATACCCTCCAAAGCACAATCCACCTGGTCATCTGTCATCTCATTCTCTGTGATCTCGTCGCTGTCAAGTTGTTTCTGTTTGTTCTCTTTCTTCACCGGTGCGGCTTTCTTGCCTCCCGCTGCAAACAAATAATGTGGTAAAATATAGGGATGTTTGTTTGTTTGTGTGTGTGCTGTGAAAATAGGGACAATTGAGACGTGTGATGATTTATCTAACCTGGTATTAGTCGAGTCTCAACTGTCCGGGGTAGGTAACCGTGAGAGAGTTGAGACTCTTATAGTTTTAATATAATGCTGCCACGTATAACAAACAGAACAGCGCATGCGACGTATAATAATCGGAACCTTTTTTAGCGGGGCCCTTTTTAGCAGGAGCTTTCTTTTTCTCTTCTGTAGCGGCAGCAGCGGGAGTCGGTGATTTCTTTTTTTCTGGTTCCTTCTTCTTGGTAGGTGCTGCCTTTTTAGTGACAGCGGCGGCACCCGCACCTTTGTAAGGGAAACGGACTTCCGCTTTTTCATAACTCTCCGTAACCTTGAGAGGGGTGTAGGGGAGGAGTGTAGGGTAATATATATATAATAGGTAGGGGGAGGAGAGCAACTTAGTAATATAGGGGTAATATAGGTAGGGGAGAGGGAGATCAGGGGAGGGAATTGGGAGAGGTATGGGTATGTGAGGTAGGGGGAGGGAGAGGGGAGAAATTATGAAAAGGGATAGAGAAAGTGATAGAGAACGATAAAAAGGGATAGAGAAAGATAGGTTGAAATGGAATGACGAGGAATCTATGCAAGTACTTCTATAGAAGGTTGCGTGGGATGTCGGTAGAGTTGATGAGGATGAGATTAGTGAGAATTACTGAGATTATAGTGAGAACTGAGATTAGTGAGACTTGAGGAAAAATCCTCTTGAGTCAACGCATCATTCAGCATTAACAGGGCCCAGAAACAGACAATAGCATGGACAAGGAGCAGCGTCTTGTGTGCAAAGGATCACGCTATATATGTACTTCATATATAATACTGACCCTTATTCAGTTGAGTACGGAGAAGTTTCAGCTCTTCTGTTAGATCTAACTTCTTCATCAAACGATCCTCAGCACTGCTTCCCCGTCTTTTTGATATCTTTCTTCTGGAACTGCCAACCCTTTCTCGGGATGGCCTGGGCAGTGACGTAGCTCTTTGTATAGCTTGAGGTTTTGTGATTTTACCAAATCTTTCCGATGCAGCCACTGATTTATGAGAATCTGATCCGGATCTTGAGATGTGTTGACGATGCCGGGTGAAAGAGAGAACAGCAGTTTGAACCACTTTCCACCGACGTCTAGCTCGATTACTTTCCAAAACCGTGTTAAATCGACCTCGACATCTTACAGCTATCTTGGGCACTGCCAATCTAGGCGTTGTGGTATTGTGGTGTTTTGAACTGCACAATGTGGCTGCTTGAATTATCTTCCATTTTCGTCGGGCACGGTAACTCTCCAAGGCAGTGTTTGATCGTCCTCTAAGTGTGTCTGACCCATCCACTGAGCTATATGAATCTCTTGAGATAATATTCTGGTGATGTCGTGTCGCACTGATGACAGCAGTCTGTGCTACCTTCCATTTTCGTCGGGCACGGTAACTTTCCAATGCGGTGTTTGATCGTCCTCTAAGTGTGTCTGACCCAGCCACTGGGCTATAGGAATCTCTTGAGATAATATTCTGGCGATGTCGTGCCGCACTGAGGACAGCAGTCTGTGCTACCTTCCATTTTCTCCGGGCACGGTAACTTTCCAATGCTGTGTTTGATCGTCCTCTAAGTGTGTCTGACCCAGCCACTGGGCTATAGGAATCTCTTGAGATAATGTTTTGGTGATGTCGTGTCGCACTGAGGACAGCAGTCTGTGCTACCTTCCATTTTCGCCGGGCACGGTAACTTTCCAATGCGGTGTTTGATCGTCCTCTAAGTGTGTCTGACCCAGCCACTGGGCTATAGGAATCTCTTGAGACAATGTTCTGGTGATGTCGTGTCGCACTGAGGACAGCAGTCTGTGCTACCTTCCATTTTCGCCGAGCACGCGAGCTCTGTTCGGTGTTATTGACTCCCCGTTGCGTGGTAACGGTCAACAGAAAGTGGTTTTTGCCCCTAGTCGCATTTCGAAGTAGTCTCCAATTTTTAGAGGCAGTACGGTGGTTTGAAAGAAACACTCGCTTGTCTCGGGTTGCTCTTTGAACTAACTTCCAACGATACATAGCCCTGGCACTTTTCATCCCGATGTTTCCTTGTGTTTTCAACCGACCGAGGTTGCCACTAACCCTTACGGCAGTCTTCACTCCCCTCCAACGGGCGGCTCGTAAGATGGAGTTATCGTTAAAATGATTTCCTTTGCTGCTGGATCGTATGGTTTTGTCTGTGGTAGATATGTTGGTCGGTGATTCTGATTCAATTAGAAGGCATTGATCATCGGTACTATTTTTAGTAATGTGAGCCGCCATCCATGATGAACTCTCTCCACCACTATCCCACTCCTCAAACCGTTGCAGGACCTAGGAATTTATCGTAGTTGATATCCCAGATCTTATAAAATGTCCCAGTCAGTCAGTCAGTCAGTCAGTCAGTCAGTTAGTCAGTCAGTCAGTCAGTCAGTCAGTTAGTCAGTCAGTCAGTCTGTCAGTCTGTCAGTCAGTCAGTCAGTCAGTCTGTCTGCCTGTCAGTCAGTCAGTCAGCCAGTCTGTCAGTCTTTCTATATGTATGAATGTTTGAATGTCTGTCTGTCTGTCTATCTGTCTGTCTGTCTGTATGTCAGTTATACCCGTGGTTGCCAGGAACTTGCAGCTAGAAAGGAGGCCCGCTCTTCCACCTCATCGCCCTCATCATGACCCCACAGCTCCAAAGTTCGGTGAAACCCTTTTGGGGAGAATGATATCCACTTTGTAGGTGGAGAATCAGGCCTCTCTCGGACTGGCGATAGATGCTGTTTATTGACACTCATCTTTACTAACTTTAGTAACTAAACAACGTGCAGAAGAATCTTGCAAGGCAGAAACTTCAGAAAAACAATGTAACCTCATTACAGGTAGATTTGGCCTATGATAAAACAGCCTCGACGTTTGTGGTTTTTGGTAGCTTAGTAGTTTCTCTCTCTATATCTAAATAAGAAATTTTTTGCCCACTGTCTGTACGCTACAACATATCGTTTAACGTTCGCTCTCACTTCTATTTCCTCAATTAACTCCGATTGCCAGATTACAATTCATCTCCCTGGGAATCTCCCTCTCAACCAATTCATCTCCCCGTGGGAATCTCCCTCTCAACCAATACGACTATTTTAGATTTGTAAGTGCACTACCATGACTAGTGAGGAGAGCTAGTATTACAATTCATGTCAATACAGGTCCCACGTATAAAAATCTACCAATTCATCCCACGCTTCATCTCCTACAGATGTGCTGCATATTATAAGGCCAGTAAACTAAACACGTTATTCCGTGTGTGGGATAAAGGAGCAGGAACCGACAGAATCAAGAAATACTGGTCCCTGATTGGCTGATAACCAGTCACGTGATCTAAATAACGAGTTCTGATTGGTTGTTTACTTGTTTCGGTCGGTTCCTGTAAAGGAGCTATCTCCGAAATCATGGATCAACATCGACAGCGTGAGAAAATGTTTGTGTAGTTAGGTTTATGTGTGCTTGGCTCATTGGTTACGAAATAACCCCTCAGGTCGCCTCGCGACCTTCACGCACGCTGGCAAGGGAGGGGTTATTTCGTAACAAACTTGCTGTGTGTGCTTTCTTGGGACAAGAAATAAGACAGATTAGGGGAGAGAGATAAGATTAGGGAGAAATAATAATAAGATTAGGGGAGAGAGATAAGATTCATGATAATGAACTACATTAGCCGTAGTATTATGCACTATGCTGCAGGGACATCACACACACACATCACCCACACACATGATATTGATCAAGCCTGAACAACAGGTTATTGAATCAATCGACCGTTCAACGGTACGAGGTGCCATCACTGATTTCGTGCAGTTGATCCGAGGATCACGAATTCAATTAATATGTCGTGATCGTGATTACTGTTTAATAGCCCAACTGGTCATTCCGAAAAATCAGATACAAACACATTAATGTGCTGCACTGTATATGAGTTACTCCAACCCTCCAGTTTCAATGCTTGTTTAACGAAGGAAGTAACCAAGCGATCCACTGGATTCGATATATCTAGGCGCATATCATATTGCCACAGTACTGATGTATTAGCACTATCTTTATATCGGATATCTCGAACAGTGTGTGTGATGTCCCTGCAGCATAGTGCATAATACTACGGCTAATGTAGTTCATTATCATGATATGTGAGCGCTGCAGATAACATGTGCCCTGTTTAATACGCCTAACTGGTTAGAAAGCAAGAACCCTGTTTAAATACAAGGATTGTTGCTGTTCGAGATATCCGATATAAAGATAGAGCTAATACATCAGTACTGTGGCAATATGATATGCGCCTAGATATATCGAATCCAGTGGATCGCTTGGTTACTTCCTTCGTTAAACAAGCATTGAAACTGGAGGGTTGGAGTAACTCATATACAGTGCAGCACATTAATGTGTTTGTATCTGATTTTTCGGAATGACCAGTTGGGCTATTAAACAGTAATCACGACATATTAAGAGATAAGATTAGGGAGATACATGTAAGACAGATTAGGGGAGAGAGATAAGATTAGGGAGATACATGTAAGACAGATTAGGGGAGAGAGATAAGATTAGGGAGATACATGTAAGACAGATTAGGGGAAAGAGATAATATAGGGGTGGAAAAGATGGAAGTGAAATGTTCAATATCAAAAAGAGTGTCATAGAATATGACAGTTGGAAACACCTTTGTTTACAAATTTAAAGGAGGGTTAGAACAAACCTTTCCCTTTTTGATGTTATCCAAATCAGCAAGATACTCCGCCATGAACTTTTCCCCCACCACCTTCATGGCAGTACCAAGAGCCATGGAAGCAGCGTCCCGAACCGTACCAACTGTATCGTCCAACAACTAGGAGATATGTTTGTGAAGTGGTACAACAACTAGGAGATATGTTTGTGAAGTGGTACAACAACTAGGAGATATGTTTGTGAAGTGGTACAACAACTAGGAGATATGTTTGTGAAGTGGTACAACAACTAGGAGATATGTTTGTGAAGTGGTACAACAACTAGGAGATATGTTTGTGAAGTGGTACAACAACTAGGAGATATGTTTGTGAAGTGGTACAACAACTAGGAGATATGTTTGTGAAGTGGTACAACAACTAGGAGATATGTTTGTGAAGTGGTACAACAACTAGGAGATATGTTTGTGAAGTGGTACAACAACTAGGAGATATGTTTGTGAAGTGGTACAACAACTAGGAGATATGTTTGTGAAGTGGTACAACAACTAGGAGATATGTTTGTGAAGTGGTACAACAACTAGGAGATATGTTTGTGAAGTGGTACAACAACTAGGAGATATGTTTGTGAAGTGGTACAACAACTAGGAGATATGTTTGTGAAGTGGTACAACAACTAGGAGATATGTTTGTGAAGTGGTACAACAACTAGGAGATATGTTTGTGAAGTGATACAATACCAATAGTAAGTTTCGCCCTGCCAAACCAAATATTTCACCATGGCGGCACGCAAGTTTGAGCAGTTACCTTTTTTAGAGCGGGACAAAGAGCTTTCATGACAGGTTTAGGAAGGTTATTCGCTTTTGACTGTGTCAATAACCGAACCACAAAGTTGGTTGTCTCCTGTCGGACTGCCGGATTCTTGTCACCCAGGGACTCAATCACTTGCTCCGAAACACTTGAGAACTGGATCTGTGGATGGAATGGGAGTTTAATAACTGGAGAATTGATATAATATTTGGCTAATTGATCGTTTTAATCAGAGAATAAAACTTGGTAGAGAGTTAAAGTAAAACACCATAGCTATTATATGTCCCAAACCATTAATTAATTAGTTACCGTTTCAATGGTGGCATCTAAGCAATCGCTCAGGACGGCAATTACTGACGCTTTCTTTTCCTTGTACTTGCTAAGGCATGCCACTACGGTCTCCTTCGCGTGACTTGAGTAAGCTGCAACGAGATGGTAGGTATAATTGAATTACTTCTCCATACGCCCAACAACGCAATTAATATAACCAAGAGTAGGTTTAGGTCCGAAAAGCTAGATCAAATGGGGAGAATAGTAAATACTGCACCTTTTCTTAATCCCTTTGCTAGTCCAGCGAGGCATTTTGCAGCAAGTTGTACCACTACGATATTACTGTCCTTAGTGATTATCTTGGCTAGCGGGGACACAATGCCACCAAACTCATCTGAAAGAGAGATCCTGTGTCAAAGTGCTTGATATATGAGAAGCTAGCTCTACTACCACCATTACCACTAAAAGTAAGCTAGCTCTGTTCTGCTTGCATTACAAATTATTCAAGAAGTGTCTTGTATTGTTCATACAATTAACCCTACAATTATTACAACAGCACAAGAAGTGTCATGTATTGCACGATCAGAGAGAGTTGGGTAAAAAGAGGGTCGAACAACCAAGAAGTGTACAATTAGGGTAATGTCAAAATCAATGATAGAACGGTGGTAAATGTACTTTCTAAAAGTTAAACTTACTGCTTGGCTCAATTTTGATATATTCGGCAAGAGGTTGCAACTTTTCCAATGCCTCCTTTCTAATCTTCCAACTTTTGTCAGTCTGAAATAATATATCATTATATATAGAATCAAATGCCCAGCAAATGTATTTGAATCAAATATTCTGAACTAATTGCAGAGAGGGTTTCCAGCAACAATTCCACATTAATAACAGTGTATCACCTGATACCTCCCCATTATAACAGTGTATCACCTCCCCATTATATCAGTGTGACACCTCCCCATTATAACAGTGTGTCACCTCCCCATTATAACAGTGTATCACCTCCCCATTATAACAGTGTATTACCTCCCCATTATATCAGTGTGACACCTCCCCATTATAACAGTGTATCACCTCCCCATTATAACAGTGTGACACCTCCCCATTATAACAGTGTATCACCTCCCCATTATAACAGTGTATCACCTCCCCATTATAACAGTGTATCACCTCCCCATTATAACAGTGTATCACCCCATTATAACAGTGTATCACCCCCCATTATAACAGTGTATCACCCCATTATAACAGTGTATCACCCCATTATACTAGGTGTGACACCCCATTATAACAGTGCATCACCTCCACATTATAACAGTGTATCACCTATATCAATGCATATGATTTACCAGCATGGTATGGAAATCAGGACAATCCTTGTTGAGAAGTTTAATGATGTCCTTTGCCTCAGCCAGGTCATACGGATCAAGCTCCTCATCTTCTTCCTCTTCTTCCCCGTCACCACCACCACCTGAGAGTGAAGGTTTGAAAGAAGTAATTTAATGGAAACATGGGGGAGTAGGATTGGGTGAACCATGTCAACTAAGTATTGGTTACGAAGTCACCCCTTTTATTGCATACATGAGCCATATTAAGGGTACACCTGGCGTTTTTCATCATCGAGTGCCCAACCAAATGACTTCACCAGGGTTTAGGTCATACAAAATGGACCTCAAATATGCAATTTTAGCCCTAAAGTCGAATTCATATTTTTGCTACAGCCTATTTTCAAAGTGGCGTTTTTTCAATTTTTGTTGAAATTTTTAACCTCAGGACCACTTTTTTTGAGATAGAAACATCAAATTCTTGGAATTTGAAGAGAATATAAAGGTGAATAAGCCCAAAGAAGGATTTTTGAAATGGAGCTTATTTTTGGCCATGAGAACGGTTTACTTTTTTGCTTCTTTGACACGCTGGCTGAGAATGTTCCCATGCTTCATTTGAGATGAAAATCTGGAAATAATTGCTCAAAAAGATTATCTATGTGGCCCAAAAATTTTGGAACTTTCCCGCCAAAGATGTGGTGTACAGAGCTTTTTTTGTGAAACCCGTCTTTTTGAAAAATAGGGAAATTCCCTGTATCTCAAAAACGGATGATCGTAGAGACCTGCGAGCAAGCTTAATCGATTCAGAAGGTCCAATTTTGGGGGGGTCTTCTGAGAGACATTTTGCTCCTACTCCAACCGTTTTTGCTGTAATTGCAAAAACCAATTCTATGAAAAGGGGGAACAACTCTATTCCAGTAGCCTGCTTCGGGCTGATTTCCCCCTTACTTGCTGATACCTTTTCCGCATTTACAGCAAAAACGGTTGGAGTAGGAGCAAAATGTCTCTCAGAAGACCCCCCCAAAATTGGACCTTCTGAATCGATTAAGCTTGGTCACAGGTCTCTACGATCATCCGTTTTTGAGATACAGGGAATTTCCCTATTTTTCAAAAAGACGGGTTTCACAAAAAAAGCTCTGTACACCATAATTTTTTTTCACACGGGGGGGCGGGGGGCACCGGGGGGAAAAAAAAAAAGGTTGAAAGGGAAAAAAGGTTTTTAAACCTTTTTGAGGGACCGGGAAAAAAACGGAGTTTTTTAGGGACAGGGGGGGCTTAGGGAAGGTTAAAATAGGTTTAAAAATTCCGCCCCTGGGTTTTTGGGGACGTGTTGGGCAATTTTAAACCGAACCACAATTTGGGTGTTCTGCGGACGCCGGATTCTTGTCACCCAGGGACTCAATCACTTGCTCCGAAACACTTGAGAACTGAATCTGTGGGTGGAATATATGGGAGTTTAATAGTTGGAGAATTGATATACATATATTATTTGGCTAATTGATCGTTTTAATCAGATAATATACACTAGGTAGAGAGTTACAGTAAAACACCATAGCTATATGTCCCAAACCATTAATTAATTAGTTACCGTTTCAATGGTGGCATCTAAGCAATCGCTCAGGACGGCAATTACTGATGATTTCTTTTCCTTGTACTTGCTAAGACATGCCACTACGGTCTCCTTCGCGTGACTTGAGTAAGCTGCAACAAGATGGTAGGTATAATTGAATTACTTCTCCATACTCTGGATCAGCTGTGTAGGGCTGATGACACCGTCCGTGGTAGAGACATGTTGAGGGGGTGATCCCTGTATTGATCTCACGTGGTTCGAAGTTTGGTCAGGCATAGAAGACTCGGGATGTTACAAAGGTGAACAAATTTCAATAGTTTTGCTATTGAAATTTGTTCACCTTTGTAACATCCCGAGTCTTCTATGCCTGACCAAACTTCGAACCACGTGAGATCAATACAGGGATCACCCCCTCAACACTTCTCCATACGCCCAACAACGCAATTAATATAACCAAGAATAGGTTTAGGTCCGAAAATCTAGATCAAATGGGGGAGAATAGTATGTAAATAGTAAAGGTACAGTATTTACTAAATACTGCACACCTTTTCTTAATCCCTTTGCTAGTCCAGCGAGGCACTTTGCAGCAAGTTGTACCACTACGATGTTACTGTCCTTAGTGATTATCTTGGCTAGCGGGGACACAATACCACCAAACTCATCTGAAAGAGATTTGAAATCCTGTGCTTCGATATATTAGAAGCTAGCTCTATAATTACCACTAAAAGTAAGATAGCTCTGTTTTGCTTGTATTATAAATTATTCAAGAAGTGTCTTGTATTGTTCATAAAGTTAACTCTACAATTATTACAACAGCACAAGAAGTGTCATGTATTGCACGATCAGAGAGAGTTGGGTAATCAGAGGGTCAAACAATCAAGTGTACAATTAGGGAAATGTCAAAATCAATGATAGAGCCCGGTGGTAAATGTACTTTCTAAAAGTTAAACTTACTGCTTGGCTCAATTTTGATATATTCGGCAAGAGGTTGCAACTTTTCCAATGCCTCCTTTCTAATCTTCCAACTTTTGTCAGTCTGAAATTATATATCATTATATTATATAGAATCAAATGCTCATCAAATGTATCTGAATCAAATATTCTGAACTTGCAGAGAGGGTTTCCAGCAACAATTCCACATTATATCAGTGTGACACCCCATTATAACAGTGTGTCACCCGATTATATCAGTGTGTCACCTATCAAGGCATGTGATTTACCAGCATGGTATGGAAATCAGGACAATCCTTGTTGAGAAGTTTTATGATGTCTTTTGCCTCCGCCAGGTCATACGGATCAAGCTCCTCATCTTCTTCCTCTTCTCCCCCGTCACCACCACCACCACCTGATAGTGAAGGATTGAAAGAAGAAGAAACATGGGGGAGTAGGATTGGGTGAACCATGTCAACTAAGTATTGGTTACGAAGTCACCCCTTTTATTGCATACATGAGCCATATTAACGCAGAGGGGTAATTTCATTACCAAAACTAAGTAATACTGTGACGATATAATTTGGTAAGTTGCCTTGCTCGACCCAGCTGTTACAAATTTAAACAGGATCAGGGTTAATAAAAAACAAGTGCAGGGAGGGCAATATATAGTTACCTCCACCGGTCCCCCCTTCCTCCTCCTCCTCCTCCTCTTGCTCCCCGGCTTCCTCCATCCGAGCCTGCTCGGTCCTGGTAAACCTCTCTGGAACTCCCTTCTCAACCTTCCCCCATTCCTCCCTCAACTCGTTCAACTGCAGGGGGATATATTTGTCTGATGATGTTTCGGATGTTTTGTTTAATTCTAATATATCTGATCTGAGCTTGCCTAGCTAGACTGTGTTTCGCGCGCTCCGCTCTTTACAAATGTAAAGAAGGGTTTGAACATAACAAATCTGAGCTACTAAAGTTTATTTGTAAACCGCGTTAACAAGATCCTTGGTAATCATCCTCCATTTCTTCTTCAGTCCATTATTTTATGTCTATATAGTTCAGCTAGAGGTTTCCCCACCACGTTAGTTACAACTGGTAGTACCGTCCCTTGTCCCCATTTGTATTGATCTACATTTTTTGGTAACATATATCAGTCATCAGATACAATATCAGATCACATAATATGTTCAGTATTGTAAAAACTGTTTTGACACTAGTCTATAGCTCTCGGTGTATGTTTACGACAAAGATTCAAATAGAGTTTAACTGGTTGGAGAGATATCATCACGTTGGCGATATGCCATATTGGGACCATTGTTGGATATGGACCAACTAATTACAAGATGCAAGCCACATGAAATATTGCCTCCTGAAGCATTTTACTCAGATCAAACTGTGTCGGACTATCGAGTTTCATGTTCATGTTTTTATGGTAAAAGCACATACATATACAATATGGGTTTAGTGTAATAGTGTTGGGTATAAATAGGAAATGGGGTTATAATGCCGAGAGAGGGACACAAATAGGGAGGTAATATCTTAAAACGAGGGATAGAATTAGAAACTGAAACATGAAAAAAGAAAGGTCTGATCTTACATCTTCTCAGTACATCATGATCATGTGTTATTATTGCTGCATGCCATCAGTGAATCGAGAGGGAGAAGATAGAGAGAGATAGACTATCGATGGAGAGGGAGAAAGACAGGGAGAGGGAGAGAGAGAGACAAAGAGAGATACGAGACGAACGTCGACGATCGGAACAAGAGACAGAACCACTGAAAAGATAAAGAATATCTTGGAATGAGTTGATCAAATTGATCGTGTATAATGAATTTAGTACTTGTTATATTACTTGTGTAATGTGTATCAGACTTCAGACACAAATTGAAATGCCAACAAAAAAAGCAATAGTATAATGATACTGCGACAAGATGGCCAATCATCCTGTGTGAACCATTTGCACTCTCTATCTCTCTATCACTCTCTCTCTCTATCACTCTCTCTCTCTCTCTCTCTCTCTCTCTCTCTCTCTCTCTCTCTCTCTCTCTATCTCTCTCTCTCTCTCTCTCTCTCCTCTCTATCTGCAGCTTTCTAGAAGGCAGGTATATCGGTTGGTGGCCCTCTATTGCATCTAAAAGTTACTCATCATTAAGTATGTTCCATGCAAAGTATTCAATATTAAGCACCGGTATCATGTCCCCCATGCGAAGTATGTACGTTTCAGGTATGTTCTAATGTTGGGCTACTTTTAACGATAAAACGAGTTATCAATCTGCCAGGTCATTCATGCTATGACCCCTCTCTCCCTGCTTCTACCATGAGAGACCCCATTAAAAAGGTGTGGCGGCGGCCGGTAAGTTTTTCAAAGATATCGCACACACGATTATAAAAGACAAACACCAGACAAGTGACACAAAACGATTATAATTGTAATGACATGGCTTGTTGGGGTAATAATATATGTTGTGATAGTGAGGTCTGAGACATAATAATTATGTTACATAATTTTGGAAGGATGTAAAAGCTACCGAAGAGTCCTTACTGAACAATCTAAGCTGGTGAAAAAGACAATGAAAACAGTGTAACGTCATTGAAAACTCTCTTTCATGGCGAAAGTTTTTGTTGCCGTTTTTGCAGTTTCTCCAATCCTGCAAGCAATTGTAATTCCTCCGGTAGTGGCCATTGTATAGCACTGCATCGCTATAATATCTATCTCGCAGAAGGGGAGAGAATTCATCTGTCATCTCTCAACATGTCGTCATTTCTATATCACAAACACTTGTGTGACAAGCAGTTGCAATATATAAGCTGACACGTGAGATTCAGTTTCACAAGCAAATATCATTTTTTGAGAGGCACACGGCACCATCAACAGATGCAAGGACTGAATTGTAGGGATGGAAAATATACATGACAAATAGATAGAAATATACTTGGAAGGGAACTAGATTAAAGTGGAATTCAAACTGGTGGCTAAATGTTTAGGATAATCAAAATTTCGAAAAAACGTTTAGTTATACAGTCGGACCCCGATTTAGTGGCACCCCGGACCGATTTAGTGGCAGGATTTTTCCCCCCGAGGATGCCACTAAATCGGGGTCCGACTGTAACATATTTTTAACATACCATAATTTCCTTGAGCTCGAGCGGTGGAAGAAGCTTATCGAGTGTATCTCCCAACCATCTGTACATTTCTGTAACAAGTGCCTTGCCCTGCAGAGATAGAGATAGATCATAGTGGGAGAGAGAGACATAGAGATAGACAGAGATCCCCCTTTTTGACCCGCTAAAAACCGACCCGCCCCTAGGAAAGTGGGAAAAGTGAAGAAAATGCCCAAATCGGCCACGCCCTTTTACCTGTATTTTCAGCTTGTAGCCAAAAACATAAATCCTCTTAGAATGGGAGTAGAGACAAATCTGAGGGCACTAAAGTGATCAGCGCCCTCGCATTAGTGGGGGTAGGTGCTGGAATTAAATCTCTATCTCATCTGGTTAATTAGATAATTGGATAATTAGGTTTGCGCATAACCGTTTTTTGGCTATATGGCTATAGCCACTTAGGAATGGTTTAGAGACTTTTCACTGGCGCCATTTTGTAGGCAATAGCCAAGTTATGGGGGGTCGACGTCGGACTTTTAAGCTCTATCTACAACCGTTTAGCCGTTATTGGGCTTAATCGATGCTCAAAATGAGCGAAAAACGGTAAAAAGCCCGATTTTGAGCATCAATTAAGCCAAATAACGGCTAAACGGTTGGAGATAGAGCTTAAAAGTCCGACGTCGACCCCCCATAACTTGGCTATTGCCTACAAAATGGCGCCAGTGAAAAGTCTCTAAACCATTCCTAAGTGGCTATAGCCATATAGCCAAAAAACGGTTATGCGCAAACTTAATTATCCAATTATCTAATTAACCAGATGAGATAGAGATTTAATTCCAGCACCTACCCCCACTAATGCGAGGGCGCTGATCACTTTAGTGCCCTCAGATTTGTCTCTACTCCCATTCTAAGAGGATTTATGTTTTTGGCTACAGGCTGAAAATACAGGTAAAAGGGCGTGGCCGATTTGGGCATTTTCTTCACTTTTCCGAGCTTGCCTATGGACGGGATCGTGTTCAGCGGGTCAAAATAGGTGGGTTACAACCGGAATTTGCTTTGAACCAAATAGTGAGTCAAAAAATTAAGATTCGTCCCTACTATAGGGGAGCCTAGGGTATTATTGCAAAACACATTGTGAGACGAAAAGCGCTGCTTGAAAACCTGGACCGAAACCCTATCTCTCTATCTATCTCTCTTTCTTTCCACACCTATCTATCTCTTTCTTTCTTTCCTTTCCCTGTTACACACAAACTCACTGGTACGTCACTGTGGCGCTTTATTCGAATTTAAACTGGGCTGGATATATATGCAAACACACATATATTCAAATTGGTAAAAAGCTTTGAGTAATGGAGAGAATGGCAGCCTTCAGATAAGAACAAATAATATATCGCTTGACTACTCTTGAGATAGTTCATATGTTAATTGGACACAGGGAGACTTACTGGTTTATTATTTATAAGTAAAGTTTATTTAGTCGTCTATATATTGTTTTTCAACCAGAGCTGTTCGAGTGTGTCATATAATTAGTCGAGGATATACCGCTCTGATGATTCGGCGGAACATCGCCAATATTTTGGCATGTCTCTGTCGGGTATGGGCGGTATATAAGCGCGGAATATTATTATTATTATTATTACAAATAATAACCCAGCGAGTCTCCTTTCGTCCAACAAACATAATATCACCTTTGTTTTCAAATAAGTACGTATTACACGCATTACACATGTACTCCTCCACTACTTCGACGCTGTATTACACTTTCTAAGACGTGCTAAAATTCAAGCATTTGTATGACGTCTGAAGAAATGATATGATAAGACAACATGGAATTAAACATGTATAAGAAAGATGAACACAGACAAACAAACGATACAGGTAGCACTTAGCATGCCAAGTCTAACTCTGGAAGGTGAATCTGAATACCCCATACACATTGCTCTCTCCATCCGACTTGTTTGTGTGCAATAGTTTAAATTTGTCTCCAGTCTATGTATCGTGTCACACACACAATTACATAACGTCACACATGTGTGTCTGGAAGTTAATGGAACTAGCTGTAAACACACGTGTTAACACGATGTTTCCACAGACGCAAACAAACTACGACATTTATCTCACACGCAATTGGGGACAACAATTCATACGATTAGCCATTCTAGTACATGACTTTATTACAAGCAAAAATGATATCTTCACCACAAGTTATGAAGTCATCAATCTGGGTAAGTTAACACTATTATAATGCCCCCCCCCCCCCATTTAACCATATTAAATCATCCGGCTCCCACCTCCCCCATTTAACCATGTCCCATAATATATCATTGTTTATAGAGAACGGACTTGGTGACTCGTCTGTTTATTGAGCATTAAATGACCCAAGTCTCCCTTTACTAAAGTAACTTACTTTTTAGCGCAATCAGCTTGTGTAACAAAGGCTAGGACCACCTCACAGCCCTTTTCTTGTGCGTTAGCGTTGGTGTCCATAACGAACTTCTTTATAGAACCGAGGTACTGAAAACATGACTTTGTAAGGAGATGACCAAATATGGTAATAAGCAATAACCTGTATGACCAAATATGACAATAACATGTAGCTGTACTTATACCTAACTGAAATAGATAATTGATATAATAGAGACTAGAGTGATGTATAATGAGAGCGGTATAAAATCGAAATTGGAAAGATATGCTTCATTCAGGATGAGACACTCACATTATCGAATAATGGGTCATTCCCTCCACTTGATCTCTTGAAGTCTTTTAGTGATTGTTCGTACCCCTCAACTCGAGCTTTCCAATTCTGGCGAGAAATATTATTTTTCGGTTTATTATATACCCTGCTAACTTAAATAACCCGCCAGTGGCGAGAAGTCCCACTGGTGCGCTCTCAGTAAACAGCCAGTCCAGTGGCAGATTATTTCCCACTGGCAGGTTATTTAATTTGAACTCCTATGTAACATTCAAAGTGTGTGTAAATGATCAGTTCTTACTAAAATACAGAGGGAACACTATGTGCAACACTTACACACTACATTGGAGAGAAAGAAAGGACACATTCCGTCAATTACTCTCTCTTTATCTCCCCTTTTGTCTCACTATCTCTTCCTCTGTGTTATGTGTGACATGCCCCTTATCAGGCTATTTCTTTCACTCTCTTTCCTTAGCAACTGCTTAGTAACTGTTACCAAACAGTGTACACTCAATTGTGAGGTGTTTTTAACTATTTCTCAGTTCTCTTTGTGTGTTTTGATTAGTGTTCTCTCTCTTGTTGGTGTGTAATACTTCAAATAAACAACTAAAGCAGGGTATATAATCTATAAACTCTGACCACTGGCACCCCTCCGCCTCCCCCTCGGCTCCGCCTCGGGATCGTCGTCGTGATTTAAACCAGTTTATCCGCCAGCGGCGGATAAACTCCAGCTAACTTCTCCCAGCGGCGCGCTGGGAGAATTTATCTGAAATAATGCGCCAGTGGCCAGAGTTTATACCTCATATAACCCTCAAATGGGACATAGGATAGGTGATTGTCCTTCCCGAAAAAGTAGAGTCGAACTCCCAAAATCAGACTAGGGTTGGATAAATGGTATAAAATACGAACCTTGTGCAGACATTTTTCAATTGTAGGTAAAGACTCCCAATCCGCAGGGTCACCCATATCACTACTACGTAAAGATGAGTTGTGAGAAAGACATTTTTAGCAAAAGAAGTATTTATCTCGGCATGAAATGGCCGACTACTAAAAAAATATCAATTAAATAAAACAGTGGATTGGGAATCCAAGGCCAAAGCTGGGACAACATCGATTCGCCTTGTCCTCTGAGCACCTGTGTGAGGCTGTGCGAAGAAGAATATTTGCACTGCACTATGTATTATGACTATGTATTCATAGTGCTGTATTTCCCTGCCCAGGGTTCCGATCTGACCGCTTCGAATTGGACAGTGAAACGTGAGACGAGACAGCTGATGAGCTAATTAAAGTCCGATTTTTAATAAAGCGAACCGCTTGCGCACAAAAACTTTCCGCGCATGATGCACGGAAAGTATTTGTACGTGCTAAATACGGTTCCTAATTGATTAGTTTTGTATTCATCACGTAGATACACGTAGCTTAAGGGTACGCTAACCAAAATTTTTTTTCGAGTGCAGGGAAATCTCTCGCCGCAGGGTTGTAGGCCATGCCAAGGAGACCTCAAATATGCAATTTTAGCCCTCAAGTCGAATTCATATTTTTGCTACAGCCGTTTTAAAATCGTCTTGAAAATTTATGAAAAGACGTTTTTGACACCCTAAAAATACATTTTCAGGGCTAGAAGCTTAAAATTATGGGGATTTGAAGGGGATAGGAAGGTTTATCGACACAAAAAATTTTATTAAAATCGGTGATGATTTTCGGTCGTGAGATTGATTTACTTTTTTCCCTCTTAAAGGCCCTATTTAGCAAAGTTCCGAAAGTTTGTGAAGGCTGTAAATTGGTGAGAAGTTGCGTCTAACGATTATCTAAGTGGCCACAAATTTTTGGCGTGTCCTTATTTGAGACAAGTTGTACAGAGCTTTTTTTTGTGAAAGCCGTTTTTTTAGAAATAAAGAAATAGCCTGTATCTCAAAAACGACTGATTTTAGAGACCTGAGACCAAGCTTAAACGATTCAGAAGGTCCGATTTTGGGGGGGGGGGTCTTCTGAGAGACATTTTTCTCCTACTTCAACGGTTTTTGCTGTAATTGCGAAAAAGGATTTAGCAAGAAGGTGGAAAAGCAGCACGAAGCAGGCTGTCTGAACTCCTCTTTTGCCCTCTTCAAAGGATTTGTTTTTCGCAATTACAGCGTAAACCGTTGAAGTAGGAGAAAAATGTCTCTCAGAAGACCCCCCCAAAATCGGACCTTCTGAATCGTTTAAGCTTGGTCTCAGGTCTCTAAAATTAGTCGTTTTTGAGATACCGGCTATTTCTTTATTTCTAAAAAACGGCTTTCACAAAAAAAGCTCTGTACAACTTGTCTCAAATAAGGACACGCCAAAAATTTGTGGCCACTTAGATAATCGTTAGACGCAACTTTTCACCAATTTACAGTCTTCACAAACTTTCGAAACTTTGCTAAATAGGGCCTTTAAGAGGGAAAAAAGTAAATCAATCTCACGACCGAAAATCATCACCGATTTCAATAAAAATTTTTGTGTCGATAAACCTTCCTATCCCCTTCAAATCCCCAAAATTTTAAGCTTCTAGCCCTGAAAATGTATTTTTAGGGTATCAAAAACGTCTTTTCAGAAATTTTCAAGACGATTTTAAAACGGCTGTAGCAAAAATATGAATTCGACTTGAGGGCTAAAATTGCATATTTGAGGTCTCCTTGGCATGGCATACAACCCTGCGGTGAGAGATTTCCCTGCACTCGAAAAAAATTTTTGGTTAGCGTACCCTTAATTGCATTGCACCGCGTTTTCAGATTTGTGCGTTATAAAAGGCCCTTTGTGGCTGTAAATCGAGCAGGGTGTGCAATAGTACAGCCAGAGCTTTACCCCTTGGTATACTCCTCGGGCCGCTGGAATTCCGGTAAATCGAGGTTTGACTGCAGTAGGTTGAGGAGTCTAAATCTATTAAATTTCTCGAGATAGCTTTGGTGAAGTTGCGATTGACGTAGTCTCATGTACGACATTTTTAACAAAACTATTTTACAAAGAAACAATGGTGTCCGATAGCATTGCATCGTTTGATAAAAGGAGCGAGACCTGCAGGTATATCGCTCAACAATACAGCTCAGTGAGGGGGTGTCACAAAGCGCTATCGTAGTGATTCAAGGGTAAATATAGTTTGATGCATTGTTTGAGAATCACACGTGATAATATATAATGCAAGGGTGAAGGGGGTATAAAAACATGCAGCGATATATTCAACACATTTGTGATCCATCTTGTGATCCAAAGATATACTGTGTGATTTTATATTATTCAAGAAAACACGGTGACTTTTGGGGCTGTGGCTCATTTCCCCAATACAATAAGCATCCTCAATAAATAGTTTTACGTTGTAGTTGATGAAAGTTTGAAACATTTTTTGCCAAGTATCAACATACAGTGCGATCCCATTTACCGGATTGCCCACACACGTGTGTAGTAAGTTTCAAGTACATGGCCAGCTGGAATAAGATGCAACTATTACTGGCATTTCTGTGTGTAACGAGATGTGAAACCAAGATACCTTCTCCAGCTCCAACTAACCAACCAGAAGTTCTGGTCCAGAACCGTGGGACCTCCTCCTCGGCGATAACCCCCTCAAAAGGGAGGTGTCATTTCGTGGTTATGAACGGTTACCTTAAAGAGCGGTGCACCAACGAAAAGGAAACTACCTACAAGTGTGCCTCGTCACCACATACCGAGTACAACTTCTCTGAAATTAGGGGACTGTTCAGCGGCCTCGGCTTTAACAATGCCTGCCCAGAGGATGGAGCCTACCAAGTCTGTGGGTTTAAAGAGGACTTGAAAGACTTGGTATATTATGGTCCGATTGCACTCTGCGGCTACGGTTTGTTGAACAACAAAGACGGGACTTTCCAAGGGTTGCCGTTGAGCACTGGACAAGGCATAATAAATATGTGTGATCACAAGTGTGATGATCCATTTTGTTCAGACGAATCATACTGCAATGGATTTGAATACGGGATGTACTGTGTTCCTTATTTTACAGATAAAACCTACTACCTGAAGCCCCATGAAGTAAGTACCTCACTCTAGTCAGGACCACTATTGGTGCGCGGTCGTGCCCACGGAAGGAGTGCTTGGATCATCTTGAAACCGGTTTTAAGTTAACTAATGCATATCCAAAAGTGTCTGTAGCTATTTGGGTGATGTTCAGACAATCCAATCACGAGTTATGACCAAAAAACAGTCAAAAAAGACGTTTTAAAGTGACAAAAAAGAGGACCTGAACACAGCCCTTATATGAAGGGTTGGGGCTATGAAACTTCTTGAGTGGACAGAGAATCGTCCAAATTTGCAGTGTCAACTTTGGAATAGTTTCTATCTTTTGTAGTTATCTAATTAGAGCTGCTTAAACATGTGAGACGATCTGCAAAACAGGGTAATTTGGTACTGTTTCCTACCAATATTGCTTGCTCTCACCGCTTGTATGCTTTAATCTGCTCTCTAATTGGGTAAATCTCGTCAAGTGATCACTTCACAAGCAAGAATACACAGTATTAGAGGCCCCTACAGCATCTTCTCACATGTTTAAACGGCTCTAATTAGATAACTACAAAAGATAGAAACTATTCCAAAGTTGACACTGCAAATTTGGACGATTCTCTGTCCACTCAAGAAGTTTCATAGCCCCAACCCTTCATATAAGGGCTGTGTTCAGGTCCTCCTTTTTGTCACTTTAAAACGTCTTTTTTGACTGTTTTTTGGTCATAACTCGTGATTGGATTGTCAGAACATCACCCAAATAGCTACAGACACTTTTGGATATGCATTAGTTAACTTAAAACCGGTTTCAAGATGATCCAAGCACTCCTTCCGTGGGCACGACCGCGCACCAATAGTGGTCATGACTACTCTAACTCTCAATATTTTGAAGTTATCTCAATTTTCCGAAAAGGTGTGTGCAATATCGATTCTCAATTCTGAGTCGGATCAGATGTCAAAAGTCACTTTTTATACCCCTCTGGCCTAAACAGCCGTTTTCCTCTCAGTCCCCTTAGATTTTCGTTGCAGATAATATATTACTCCATAGTCCCAGGTCCCCCCCCCATTAAATTCATGGAAATGTTTCAGATGTGTTCCTCTTATGGGCCGTATTGTCTGGATCAGAGTGATATAGCGAACTGTTTTAATATGGACGGCACTCATGGTACCTGCCTTAGAGTTGAAGGGTAAGAATTGTAGTAGCTTTTGGGATGGGTTTAGTTTGGTTGAGTTTGTTTTCGGGTCAGGGGGGGGGGTCAGGGGGCCTTGCAAGGCCTCGATTACAGCAATTATCATAGAGGGCATGACCGATAGGAGTGAGTATTCTGGGTAACTATTAGTGTAATAATCTCTATCCTTTCCAGGACCAGGGAAAGCAGAATATTACTTCGACATGAAATGCGTTGTTTTGTGACACCAGTCTCTGGCTTAGGGGTGTGTGACACTCCCCTTGGAATGGAACAAACAAACTGCAGTGATACGGAGAGGGTTGCCATTCTCGGGTGCACGATGGACAGCTACCCTGTAACTATCTCAATATTTGGGTACTGCCATGACTACCCGCTCTGCGATGACAACTACAACAACATCTGTCTCTCTGAAGAAATAGAATGCACAGTTCACAAAGGGCAGCTGTGCGATGGCCACAAAGATTGCAACTCTGGCATTGACGAAAAGTGTTCTTGGAATACACAGGATTTCAAGTGTGAGAGACGGTTTCATACGGTGTACAAGGAGAGGAAGCCCCTCTCCCTACCCATGTCGTGGGTAATGGATGGTGTTGTTGATTGTCTGGACGGTAGAGATGAGAATGAGAAGATATGGCTGGCATGTGGTAATGGGCTTAATAGGAGATATATGGAGCCCCTGAGTGGAAATGTTTGTCAAGAAGTCCTGATATGTCCCGGGGATGAGTCGTACATTGAAATGGATGAACTATGTGACAGAGTTAATACCTGCCCTTTTGAAAACATGATGTGTGACGCAGCCATAGGCATCGATATCTTGGAGGTAAGGGCAACTGTTAACCACGGTGAAATTTGGATGGAACACTGTTTCCCTAATCCCGTACTCGACTTGGAACGGCAGTTGGGTTTGTGTCATCGTCTTGAGCACATCAATGGCGGCATGATTAAGTCGGCTTTTGATGTCATAAAACCTGTAATGCTCACTCTACCTGAACCTAAAACAAAGGATTGTTCTTTCTTCTTTGGCGAAAACTATCTTTACGCTGCTTGTAACGGGCGATGTGCAAATGCCGATTGTCCCTAAAACCCGTGACCCGTGACACCTGCAACAATTACAAGGACCATAGAGTTCTCACCCTTGCAAAAACAGTGCCACCAGATCTATTGCCTTTGTTAAATGTCCCTGGGGCTCTAGGCCTCTTCGAAAACCGGTATTTCCCATGTGCGAATAAGAATTGTGTTCTCTACAAGGATGTATGTAATTTGATTGACGATTGTAAGGACGGGTCTGATGAACTAAACTGCACCAACTTCTTCAAATGTACCAAGGGTGATATGAAGCTTCCAAAATCATCCATGTGTAACGGTAGGATCGAGTGTACGGACATGTCAGATGAATGTCATGAAAATTGTCCTAGCTCAAACAAGAATATCTTTGTCAATAGTTTTGTCCGAGGTTCAAGTTACACTTTCGGAGGTTTGGCCACCCTGCTCAACCTTGTATGCGGTATACGGACACTCTGCATGATCAGGACGAAGAATAAATTTGAAAAAATGATAAATACACTTACCATTTCATTGGTTTGTTTTGGGGATCTATTATTCAGCGGATATCTAATTGCAATATCATCCGTGGATTTCATGTTTAGAGGATCAGAGAACTATTGTGAAAAACGGTTCCAGTGGCTTACCTCAAAATACTGCATGATTCTTGGAGTAATCAGCACCATCGGTTCTCAGTTATCACTCTTTGCGATCACTATACTAAGTCTAATTCGACTTTCTAATGCTAATCGCATGATACAGAGAAGCCTCTATTCTTTTAGATCGATCATCAAGATAACCATACTTACAACGATACCACTAATACTCAGTGTTGCCATTGCCGTTGTCCCCGTTCTCCCATTCTTTGACGATTACTTCGTTAACGGACTTTACTATGACGCATCACCATTGTTTCTGGGGGCGATAAACAAAGCAAGACATGTGGCGACATTAAACGCACGAATTCCGGGCAACAAGGAAAAGATAAGTTGGAAGGAAATCCGGAAATCCGTAAAAAACATGTTCACATCTAACCATAAGGGTAAGTTTTCTTGTTACCGTTAACTGTCCCAAGCCTTTGGTAGTGCCAATAAAATACTACTACTACTACTACTACTCTGAGTGCCTGGGCTTGCCTACGGCAAGCCCACAGGGACTATCGCAAAGCGATATCGCCGGCACTGGAGAAGAGTCCCCCCGCCCTCTCCCCTCGCATGGAACTACCATCTGGCAGGTTCACAATATAACGGGAGATTTGGAGTGGGGCTCTTCTCGGGGTTGTTCTAGTCCTGTGTGGTTATTTTTACCAGGAACGTTTATACTTTGATCTTGAACCACAGTTTCGTCTTCGTTTTCAATTAATCTTTGATACGGGATATGTGAGACCTATCTGTCTGATTAGGTTCAATTAGGTTAGAAGGCTAAACTAGCAAGGATTTGTTCTCAGTCCACAGTTTTGTTTAGTATGTATATACTAGAAAACCCGTTGAATAAAATACTAGTCACTTAATTCGATATATTACATGAATTGTAATACTATTTCAGGCGTTCCGAGTGAGGTCTTGAGCTTCTACGGAAATGATGGGGTGTGCATCTTCAAGTACCTTGTAACAAGAGACGATCCCCAGTGGGCATTCTCAATAGTCATCACCTTTCTTAACTTTGTTTGTTTTGTGTTCATCGCTGTGAGTTACACCATCTTGGCCATCAGAAGCTATCTGTCTGCTCAAAACGTGGGAATCCACAATCCAGTGATTCGTAAAAACCAGCAAAGACTACAGCGTAAGGTTACGGCAATCATAGTCACCGATTTCTTTTGCTGGATACCTCTTTGTACAGTTTCCTTCCTGCATGTTGGCGAGGTGATTGATGCCACGCCTTGGTATGCATATTTCTCAGCTGTTATTCTCCCCATCAACTGCGTCATCAACCCAATCTTGTACGACAGGCAGATCATTCAATACGTAGTGGAGAAACCATTCCAGGTTGTGAAGAAATTGATCAAGAAACTGTCACAGTTGATACCAACTGTATCATTACCAGGAGTGAATGTAGTGGAGCGAATAACTCTCAATGTAACGGCCTCCTTACCTCAGATTGCTGCAGAATCGGCTGAGTATCAAGCGGAGACATCGAAAAATGAGCAACGGGCCAGAAATTCAGAGGAGGCTATTGGGGACATTGAAATGGAAATATTTGACATGGGAGACACTGCAAATGAAACACTGACTAATATTGGTTTAGGAGAATTACAGACCACTGAACTCATGGAGGATGTGGAAGTAGCCAGGAAAGTTCAGGAACCAGTGATAGGAGGTCGGGTTGAAACACCGAACCCAACAGTTGACAATGAGAGGCCCACGCCAAAATAAAAAATTCACTTCTTAGTTAATCTGAGGATTGACCGCTCTACAATACTTGTTTCTGTGAAAGATATCGGGAAAGTAACGAGATTTGGTCTCGGTGTCACCTTGTGCGCGGCTCAGACCCCCTAGGCTAGAACTAATTACAGACCACTGAGCTCATGGAGGATGTGGAAGTAGCCAGGAAATACATATCTATAAAACAGCTGTTTAAAATATCAAATTTGCTGATTAATAATATTATATTAACTAGAAAACCCGTTGAAGTAAAGCCTAACTGTGAACTGAATACGACACGGGCATGTACTATAATAATATACCCACTATAGAACACCATGAACACTGCACCCTGAACACTCTGAACACTCTAAACACCCTGCACACCACGAACACTGCACCCTAAACACCCTAAATACTCTATTTACAGATCCGTGAATTAAAGGAGAATGTTGAATACATGTTTGGATACACCCTCTCGTGCCCCGAGGACTCACAGTTCTCTCTTGTATCTATCTATGCTGAATCACCAACTCACAATCTTCTCTTCAAGAAGTTAGTATGGATCGAGTTAGCTACTTATTATATTTTCTCACAAAACTTAGTGGATGAACGGGGAGTTAATCAACAAAGAGTAATGCAGTCGGACCCTGATATAACCTCCCCCGCCCCCATATATAGGAAATTAACAGTATTTGACCCTGATTCACTGGGCTCCCTGATTTAACGGGCTCACGATTATTAAAATTTCAAAATTCCCTACTAAATTAATTTATTAAATTCGTTTTCTTTGGTTTTCGTATTAAATCCCGATATTAATTATGTTTCTCCTCCAGGTGCGAGGGAGCATTCCAATTGGTGGAGACGAAATACACCAGTTCCATTGACATGCAGGCCCACTTGTCAAAGTTTACACAACACAGATCATTGCCACTCTTCCTGTGCGATGTAGCCTCCGATCTGTATCACCGCAGAACCATCATGGACTGATGGATTACTGGAAAGACTCTGGAATAAAGACATTATAAAAGAGAACCGAGACAATTTGTCAATCGGTTTGCTTTTGAAAGAGAAGTTGAGACAGACGAGAAATATCCTAAGTTTTAACCCTGAATTTTATACTTGTTTCACATTTATTTACTTGCCCCATTAAATTTATGTTTTTTACTTTTGTGATAAACACAGAAGCGCTCTGATTTCTCGCCCCATTTTGGCCCACTTTGCTCGATACATGTCGGGAACGCGCGATGACCACACTACGCAGTGAGTGAATATTGCGCGCAAACTTGGTACCTTCAGTTCAACCGGACAAATTAAATGTGGCACGCGTCTTTTTGTAGTTAACGGTGCAAACAACTGCCGCGCGCTCGCGATTTCTTTGCATTTTATTTGGAAACAATTTATTTAAAAAAATTCGCACCTTTTTGAAACTTTTTGCGTTTCCTGTTGACCATGAATTAATTTATTATATAAGAACTCCGGTCAGTTCTCATCTTGCCAATCCGTTTTCCGGGAACCCCTGGCCAAAGGACATTAAAATTCACATAACGACCAAGTTTCATATCGATTGGATAAGATTTTGGGTGGCTACGGTGAAAAATATCGTATTTTTGGCATTTTTAACTTTCCCGACGCGATTTACGACCCTTAAACATTGAGTTACGGGAAATCGCTATCAAGTAAAATGAAGTTCAAACGATTCTCTTTCCCCACTATTGCGTTAGTTTTTTGATTTAGAGCCGTTTTCAGGGTCTTAGAAGCGTTTGAAAAATGTAAGTCTTTTTGTCGCAATGACGTCACCCCGTGACGTCACTGCTGTAAAGATCGGATCAAAAATCTGAGCCCGTACTTACATCCGCCTTGGTCCAAGGTACCAGTGTACAAATTTTCAGGGGTCTAGCTCAAAAACTGTGGGAGGAGTTTGAAAAACCAATTAACGGACAGACTGACTAACATTATGGAATTTATTATATGGATATATTTCAAACTTTTCAACACTACTTTAAACAAATTAATTTGAGGCTGATGAATATGTTGTTATATCAAAACTGTTCTGATTAATAAACCACCGTATTTTCATTTCGTCCCTGTTGACCCAGCCGGAAGGAGATACCATCTCTAAAGATTATTTTGAGCCTAGTTAGACCTCTCTACGACCTTTCTGACCGGAGCCCGGAACCCGTGACCTGCATTTGGATTTAGGCCTTTGGGCCAAATTTATCCTCAGATTAACTAAGAAGTGAATTTTCTATTTTGGCGTGGTTTCAACTTTCAAAATCTGAGAAATTTTGCACTTCGATTTGTAGCACTCACGGTATACTCCATTTTGTTTCAACTGTTCACCCCCCCCCCAAAGTCGTACGCGGAAGTATTTTGCGTTTCTAAATTCTATCACATGTCAACGTGTGGCAAAAAATTCTCAATTTCAGTTTTTGGTGGGCGCGGTTTTAATCTGGGTGCCTTGCAGCCTGTTTACAGGTGCGCGCTACCAAAAGAGTATACTTAGACCGACTTTTTTCAAACGGCTATGGAGGCACCCCGAATGTGTTGAGACGCGCATATCGCGACGCGCATGAGACGCGCATGCGACGCGCACATTGCGACGCGCACCAAATTGGTCAAATTCAAAAAATGTGAAAATGCGTTTTTAAAATTTTAAGACTTGAGGCCTCTTGGACGTTTTTGGGAGACTGATGGTGACCCATAAGGAGTCCGAGAGCCTCAAAGAGAGTGCACAGCATCGGAAAGAGACTGCACTGTGCAGTGCACGCAGCATCGAGAAGAGAGCGCGCGCTTACCACGTGAAAGAGACTCACCGCGCGAAGTAAGCAGTACTTTACCCTCAATTTTCTTCTCGCGCGTTACATAACATTCAATTTCACACACTTTTGTCTTCGGAGACTCGATGAAGAACTAGAAGACTGAAATCAAGGATGAGAAGATAAATGAGATAAATTAGATTCTTGAGTTGTTAATTGTTTTCAAACAAGATCAACACACTTTTGGATTATTTGAAAATTCTATATTGGAGAGAAATATTTCGTTGCTAATTTCATTTTCAGACAAAAAGTGTGTGGGAAGAATATAAAACACATTCATTTCGTTTCCATTAAGTTTCAGTGTACATAAAACAATATTGTTAGTTTTACATTAGTCTTTTTGTTGCATTGACTACGTGTTGTTGATATGTAATTGAACTGTAATTATATTTGATTTAACGCTCAAAAGGAAAAGCTAAACATTTTTTGACTATATATTGCCAAATGCAACCACCATTATCATTTATCAGTTTATCAATGATCATGAAATAGTAATTGAGCATTGAACAATTAAGAAAAATCACACGAGTTTCACGACCAAAGACGGTCACTGTCTTTCCTCCATAACCTCTACTCCCACTTTAAAAGATAAGGTTCTACTTATTCCGTGTTATTGATTCCAGTATTTCTCTTTTAATGTAAGTAAAGACATCTCACTCATTTATCTCCTCCACATATGAAATCTCCCAACGTGTCAAATCCAGAACTTCCAGTGTTAGTTTCATCTTTTCCTCATCAAACTGATGGAGGAAGGGATATTTAATTGATTGAGAAGGAGGGGTTAGTTGATCAACATAACAATAATGGGAGATGGCTTGTAAAAATCAGGAATAATAAAGAAGTCGTAGTGTTACACGGTCGCTTGTAGTGGGAAAACGGTAATGGAAAACGAAAGATACAGTAAGACGACGCGCAACCGTGACCAATCAGGGCGCTAGTACGTGCTGACACATGAACTTTTTGCCGCGCGTTATGCACCGTGCGTGTCTCCTTACTGTATTTTCATTACGGTAATTTGACTACAAGCAGCACTGTAAGAGGTGAGTGTAAATCATGTTGGGAAGGGCGTTTGATCGTGAAAAAAACATAGCTTGGCAAAAAACCCATGTATGCACTGCCTCACTGAATTTCTATGATTATAAAACATTGATTCTAACAGATTTACTGTAAGAGGGCGTGAGCTTAAGACATGTTGGGAAGGAGTAAGTGAAAAAGGAAACATACGGCAAGGAAGAACGGACCGACGATATGAAAGAAGGAACGAATCGAGGAAGGAGGACGGCCAGTAAGGGAGAAGACGACGATGTGGCAAACGGAGGACAAGGAAGGAAGGATAGGAAGGAAGTGAAGAAGGAAGAGAAAGGAAGGTATAGAAGAGGACACGGAAGGAAGAGGAAGGAAGGAAGGAAGAGAAGGCAAAGGAATCGGAAGATCCTGCAGGAAGGACTAGGCATAGGAAGGACAGAAGGATATCGAAGGAAGATAACGGAAGGACCTTAGGAGCGGAACGGTAAGCCGAGGAATGGCTAAGGACACTGAACGGACTCATTACGGATCAGGAAGGAAAGGAAGAGGATCCCTAGCGTCACGGCCTGGATTCGATTAAAACGAAATCCGCTGACAGAACGCCTCACTTACACAGATCTCGATATGATAGGAGGCATGAATGGCCTAGCGATTCCGTAACTCTCGGAGGAGGAGGCTGCGCGTATCCGGACTAACAGGATTTAGGAGGAAGCGAGAACGGAATCGGAAGGCTTACGGATCACGCGAATGGTACATTCGAGGCCAGGCAAGGTAACCGGAAGGATTCGGACTAGGATAGACAGGAAGGAATCGGCATAGGAAGCAGGACGGAAGGAACCCCCCCCCCGAAAGGAAGGCAAGCGAACAGGACAGGATAGGAATTACACGGAGAAAGGCTACAGGAAGGAGCAGAGATGAGGACAGGAAGCAGCAGGATAGGAAGGAAGACGACGGCATGGATCCAAGCCGACAGGACCAAGGATAAGTGCAAGAACGTCGGAAGGCGGAATCTTCGATAAGGCATACGCAAGGATCGGATTTAGGAATAGCGAATGGATAGGAACGACATGGCAAGGAGAAGGACAGGCAAGGAAGGAACGGAGATAGCGCAAGCGTCAGGAAGGAGCGACAGGAATATGGTAAGCCGGTCACCATCGGATCAGCCTCGGATCTTCTTAGGACAGCGAACAAGCGAACCTCAGGCAGAACAGCGATAGGAGAACGCTAGGAAGGAAGATGGACTCTACGGTAAGGAACGTGATCAGGAAACCCAGTGGAAGGCAAGGACAGGAAGCGCAAATCTGGACACGGCAGGAAGGCAAGGACACGTAGGACTAGGCATACGTGTAAGGAAGGAGGAAGGCAGGAAGGGACCAAGCGACAGTAAGGAACAGGGAAGGACAGAAAGGAACGGTAAGGTAAGGAAGGATAGAAGGTACTATGGACACGGAAGGAAGGAAGGATAGGAAGGTAAGGACAGGACTCACCAGCAAGCGAAGGATTACTGAAGCGAACGAAGGATAGGCACAGGAAGGAAGGAAGGAAGGAAGGAAGGAAGGAAGGAAGGTCAAAAGGAAGGAAGGAAGGAAGGAAGGAAGGAAGGAAGGAAGGAAGGAAGGAAGGAAGGAAGGAAGGAAGGAAGGAAGGAAGGAAGGAAGGAAGGAAGGAAGGAAGGAAGGAAGGAAGGAAGGAAGGAAGGAAGGAAGGAAGGAAGGAAGGAAGGAAGGAAGGAAGGAAGGAAGGAAGGAAGGAAGGAAGGAAGGAAGGAAGGAAGGAAGGAAGGAAGGAAGGAAAGCCATTGACACTATCAAATCAAATTCACGGTTCTTTTGGTCCTTTGTCAACAAGCACCGAAAAATCAAATCGAGTGTGGCTCCGCTCCTGAGACCTGACTGGATGACCCTCTGGAAAAATCAAATATTCTCCAATATGTAGGAGTATTCAGCGATCCGTCCATGTGCTCGGTTGAGGAGGCTATCAAGGACATTCCTTCAACGACCTGCACGCTAGATGAACTTGACTTCACCCCTGGTTGTATTGAAGCTGCACTGGCTGAATTGGACCCCTAGGCTTTTCAACATTAATTTGAGGCGCACGCCCGTGCGTTTTCGAATAACCCTTTGTAGGCTCTAGCCATGCCAGATATGACAAATATGGCTACACCTACTGATGACAAAAGTGATGGCAATGCCCTTGCCGTTGGAAATACTCTCACCAAAAAGGTCCTGTCTGCCTACCGCCATGATGTGGATTACACCAAGAATCTAGACATCATCCGCACATTCAACTGTGCTCACCTGGAAGCCGCTGCACCATTTTTCGGCGCATCCCCCGGCTCAAATGCAGATAAAACTAAGCGGTACCAGAACCACACTACACTAGCTGACTACATCATCATTCAGTTACCCCTCTACAGTATATTGTGATAGTAAGGCACGTTTTAGCGTGCCTGCAATTATGGGTAGTTGCGTTACCAAGCATACAACAGATAGATAAGTTTGAAATATCACATTACCTGTCACAGGTTCCGTACCAGAATAACAAAAGAAGATAACTTAGCAGTTAGCAATCCCTGCTTCAGCCTTCACTCATCAGTAATTGTTCTTTTATCGATTCATACCGTTCTATCTGTTACTGCTGAATGAGAAGGCAGATATGTGTGAGAATTATGAAAACCCTTCTTACCAATTAACCATGGCAACGCCTTCAATAAAGTTAACATACCTACAAACTAATCTGCATTAAATCCTGATACATTTCTGTTATTCAAACTTTTCAACACTACTTTAAACAAATTAATTTGAGGTGGTGCCACGCCCCTCAAATCCCCCTCAGGACCATGTCGCCTACTGGATTGATAGTCACGACGACCAAGGAGGAGGAAAACAAACAGAATGATGCTGTTATGGAGAAGCTGCGAGTACATCCTGATGCCAGCAGTGAGGTGAAAGGTTTGCTGAAGGCCTACAACGTCAAAGTTAAGTGCAACACCAACGTGAAAAACTTGTTGAAGGCCAAGGACGAAACCCTCCATGCAACTACTGAGTTCCTTGGAGGTAAACCTCTAAACGATGCAGGCCAGCCTATGTACAGGTCACGAGAAAATCTAGTTGACTGGATAATAATGGCTATCGAGGGAATGTTTCCTCAACAATGCTCAGCATGTAACCAGCAATACACGCTAGAAAGAGGATCCACGCCGAAACTTCGATGTGCAAGCTGTGGAGGTGGTAGTCACAACTGTGACCAGGTAATGTCCCACCAAGCCCTGACCGTGCCGGGCTTCGTGTGGGTTTGTTTCGGATGTATTAAGAACTTCAAAGTTGAAACCTTATCTGGAACTGACGGAGAGGCTGAACCACCCCCTAGCGGGTCTAGTGAGAGGAAGTTCAGTTTTCCTATGACCCAAGGGAAGAGGAAAACACACTCAAACATCGGACCCCTATTAACGCCGAGTGGAGCCCTTACTGATGACCCCTGGAAAAGGCCGAGATCCTCCAGACCCAGTACGTCAAGGTATTCAGCGATCCATCTCAGGTAAAGGTAGAGGACGCCCTTCTAGGTATCGAGGAGCAGACAGAGGAGCTGACCGACATTACCTTCACACCGGCAGATATTGAGGAAGCGCTTGCAGAATTGAAACCACACTCAGCGTCACCCAAAGATGGAATTCCAGCTCTCATATTAAGGGAATTTCGAAGCTATTTAGCCTACCCCCTATGGAGACTGTAGACAGAATCCTTTGCTGAGGGAAGTATTCCGGAGGAGTTGAAGAGACAGCAGATAGCCCCTATCTTCAAGAAAGGAAACAAAAGTTTGCTAGCGTCTTCAGCAATCCGGCGGCTATTGATCCCTCTGTGGCAGCGGGTAACATTGAGGTGTTTTACTAGAAGACTTGATGGAATGCAGAATCTCGACTATTGGGAGAGATTAAAAGTTCTCAACCTGATGTCTCTTCAACGTAGGAGACAACGTTACATGTTGATACATGTGTGGAAGACGATCCATGGGTTTGTTCCGAATTCTGCAAATCTTGTGTTCCAACACAGTGCAAGGCTGGGTATGAGGTTTGTCCCACCAGTGTTTCCATATCGGGCTGAGACCTGGAGAGCGAATCAGTACCATTCTTCCTTCGGACCGAGAGCTGCTCACCTGTGGAACAGGTTGCCAGCGGCCGTTAACTCTTGCGGAAGCTTAGGTCAATTCAAATCATCCCTGGGCAATTACTTGACAGGCTTTATGACCGTCCCCCTGTCAGAGGCTATCCATCACTTCCCAATGATATTTCCCCTCAATGTGCTGTTCATGTCTGAGAGTGGCTGAGAGGTGATATGTGTTTAATTTATTTAGGTGGACCCACTAAGGGAAGGCCTGTTGTGTACACTAAAACTTTTATTGTAAACTTGTAATGGGATACTCTAACTGAATGGCATCCCATTAATGGGATCCCATCAACAGTAAAACTCTAACTGATAATGGAACACATTGATGGTTCTTTCTCTGTATTCTATCTGTGTGCGCGCCCGTGCCCGGGCATGCCCTATAGTTCTTTCTCTGTATTCTCTCTGTAGGCAATACATAGATGTACCTACTGCCTACAGAGAGAATACAGAGAAAGAACCATCAGTCATCACTGTGGTCCATTATCAGTTAGAGTTTTACTGTTGATGGGATCCCATTAATGGGATGCCATTTAGTTAGAGTTTCCCCTAAGTATAGCTGAGAACTACCGACCGGTAGCACTGACCAGCCACGTGACCAAAACCTTCGAACGAGTGGTGCGCAAGGAGATAACTGAACTTGTTGAGTGGCAAGGTATTCTAAACAACGAACAACACGGATTCAGATGAGGACGTAGCTGCCTTACTCAACTACTTGAACACTATGATGCAATCCTGGAGGACCTCAACCAAGGGAGTGAAGTAGATGTGGCTGTCGAGATCGTGAAGATTCAGCTTGGGGAGTTCCTTGCGATTATCCCTGATCTACCCCCAGTAAGAGGATACTCCAGCCCCCGCGACAACTCTCTTGTGGCCCTACTCACGGAAGGTAGTTAGGTTTCTTCCCTGGCTGTCGAGATCGTGAAGATTAAGCTTGGGGAGTTCCTTGCGATTATCCCTGATCTACCCCCAGTAAGAGGATACTCCAGCCCCCGCGACAACTCTCTTGTGGCCCTATTCACGGAAGGTAGTTAGGTTTCTTCCCTCACCTCACTCCTTCACATTTTCATGCCACATCATTGCCCACGCGGATGCTTTTGCTGAGTGCGTTGTTATGATAGTATATACCCTGCTAACTTAAATAATGCGCCAGTTGCGAGAAGTCCCACTAGCGCGCTCTCGATAACCAGCCAGTCCAGCGGCAGATTATTTCCCACTGGCAGGTTATTTATTTTTAACTTCTATGTTACATTCAAAGTGTGTGTAAATGATCAGTTCTTACTGAAATACAGAGGGAACACTGTTTGGAAGAGTTACACACTAAATTGGAGAGAAAGAAACAACACATTCCGTCAATTACTCTCTCTTTATCTTCCCTTTTGTTTCACTATCTCAATTCCTCTGTGTTATGTCTGGCATGCCCCATATCTTGTTATTTCTTTCTCTCTCTCTCCTTAGTAACTGTTACCAAACAATGTACACTCAATTGAGAGATGTTTTTGACTGTTTCTCAGTTCTCTTTGTGTGTTTTGATTAGTGTGCTCTCTCTTGTTAGTGTGTAATACTTGTAACAAACAACTAAAGCAGGGTATATAACCTATAAACTCTTGCCACAGACGCGTTATAGGTTTAAACCCCTCCGCCTCTCCCTCGGCTACGCCTCGGGATCGTCGTCGTGATTTAAACCAGTTTATCCGCCAGTGGCGGATAAACTACAGCTACCTTCTCCCAGCGGCGCGCTGGGAGAAAGGTATCTGAAATAACGCGCCACTGGCAAGAGTTTATACCTCCTGTATTGTAACTGAAACTTATTTGTAAATCTTGTTAATCTTATAAATCTAACATTGATCACTTGCTATCAACAAATCTCAGGTTTATCTCGTGCCAGATGATTCACAGAAATATTTTACCAATCAGGACACTTGTACAGCTGGAGAAGACGGAAATGTATTTGGGTTTTGGTTTATTCAATTCCCTTGAGCACGCTGGTAAATCAGCGTTCGACTTTAACATATCTAATTAACTCAAAAACGTATGGTTGTCTATCTGCTACGCAATAGGTTTGGTAGAGACGTTTTTGAAAATTTTGCATTGAGCTCCTTCAAATTGAAAGCTTGACTACAGCTCAGGACATCAAAATCAGCGCTACAATGGCGAAAAAATTACACAGAAAGCTTCAAAACACGCCTTTTTTAAACACAGCCTCAGAGATTTAGCCCTGACTTTATTGACCGTTTAATCATTGGAAAGTCCTCGATACTCTCTTCCCAACGAGCCTAAGATTGTGCGATGTGGACAAGAAATGACAGAGTTATTGCCAAAAAAGTCAAAATTTGACCATAAAAGGGATTTTACTCCACCGTTATCCAACTTATTTTCGTCCGCAAGCATGCCGTAAGTCAAACAAAAAAGTTGGCATACGTTGCAGGCCCCTTATAATATAATATAAGGGGCCTGGAGGGAATACCGCGCTAGGGGGGAATACATAATCAATCATATCTCCGGTTCCAGATAAGGTACAGAAATCGTTTTGGTAGCGTTGGAAAGAGGAAGATAACAGCTTTCAAATGCAACCGGTTTCAGGTCTCTATCTTATCAGGAACAGGAGATATGAACCAAACTCCGCAAAATCGAGTGCGGTAAAATCAAAATTTGAATGAAATTTTTAAAAAGGTGTCCCTGCAAGAATCTATGACGTCACTTTTTGAAAACAACCCATCTTTCAACGGCTATTGCTCAGCCTCCTTAAGTCCAATTAACTTCTCTTAAAAACAGCAAGGTAGATAATCGTCAGATCTAACAACTGGTGAAAGAATCAAGTCAAACGGACTTCAGGAGCCAAAGTTATAAGCACCGCCGTTTTTTCGACCGCAAAGTTATCTTCGACCCAGCCGGGATCAGGCCAAACGCGCGCGCGGCATTCCCTCCAGTCCCCTCGTTGCGGGGGTGCGCGCATGAGGGGGCTGCAGCGCATTCCAAACAAAAAAGATTTTGAAACTTTTGGAGACAAAATTTTTTCAACTTTTTTGGCAGTTTTACTCGAAATTCAAAACAGGGTGCGCGTCGCAATGCCAAAATGCGCGTCGCATGCGCGTCGCATTGTGCGCGTCTCAACACAGTGTCTCGCCTCCATAGCCATGGAACCACATGGCCGATTTGAGTAAACTAAACGGTATCAGTTAGAGAATCGATAGCCCTAACCGATAACCCCAAACCAAACCCTAACCATACCCTAACGGATAGCCCTAACCCGTCGCGCGCGCCAAAACTACGAATTGTTAGCAATGAAAGGCACCCAGATTTTAACGTTTTCCCGCTGGCCCCCTTTTTTTGCGAAGTTTCGATTTTGCCGAAACTGAAGTTTATGGAGCGCGCGTTAAAAAGAGCTAAATCGCGGCAGCGCTCATCAGACCATTTTTCGCGTGTTACATTTAAATGCAGCGGAAAAAGATCAGCGCGCGCTAATTTAAAAAAGTCGAATCGAATTTGCGGTTTCCACCCAAAACGGAAAACGTTAAAATCTGGGTGCCTTTCATTGCTAACAATTCGTAGTTTTGGCGCGCGCGACGGGTTAGGGCTATCCGTTAGGGTCTGGTTAGGGTTTGGTTTGGGGTTATCGGTTAGGGCTATCGATTCTCTAACTGATACCGTTTAGTTTACTCAAATCGGCCATGTGGTTCCATGGCTATAGCCGTCTGAAAAAAGTCGGTCTAAGTATACTATTTTGGTAGCGCGCACCTGTAAACAGGCTGCAAGGCACCCAGATTATAATCGCGCCCGGGCCAGCGTTGTTGGGCGCCGTTACGATCTGGGTGTTTGGAGGCCTGTTTACAGGTCCGCACTGCCAAAAATGTTGATTCACTAAAATGGCTCTAACCGCCAAACCACTCAACCGTTTTGGCTGATTCAAAGTTTATCTGGTAGGGAATGTCAAGGCCTAACCCCAACCCAAACCCCAACCCTAACCCTAACCCTACTTTAGCCCTAACCCTAAAAAACCGTTTGTCAGCACTCCCAAAACACCGAGGGCCTGCAACGTATGCCAACCAGCGTTGAAATCTGGGTGTTTCGTGAGTGCTGACAAACGGGTTTTAGGGTTAGGGTTAGGGTTGGGGTTTGGGCTGGGGTTAGGCCTTGAAATTTACTACCAGTTAAACTTTGAATTAGCCAAAACGTTTGAGTGGTTTAGCGGTTAGAGCCAGTTTAGTGAATCAACTTTTTGGCAGCGCCCACCAGTAAAAAAACAGGCCACGAAACACCCAGAACGTAACAGGCGCCCGCAAAAAAATTAAAAAGGCCTCATTTTTCACAGTGGGGTTGAGGGCTAGCTCGTTTTAAGAACTCCAGCCAGCTCTCATCTTGCCAATCCGTTTCCTGGGAACCCCTGGCACATAGGTATAACTGACCAAGTTTCATGTCGATTGGATAAGATTTGGGGTATAGTACTACGGTGAAAAATGTCGTATTTTTTACAGTCTTAACTTTTTTGACGCGATTCAGGACCCTTACACATTGAGTTACGGGAAATCACGATGTGTTTGAATGAAGTTCAAACGATTCTCTTTCCCCATTTATTTCCCCGTTTAATTACTCGCTAAAAGGAGTGTCGATATGTATACAATTGCTATTGTTATGTGTATTGAATTATTGAGTTAGTTTGTTTTAGAGCCGTCTTTAGTTCTGTAGGGCACACGATCTCTAGTAGGATCTCGTGCTTCTACTTGTTTCTCTTTCAGTATACCTTACTCTCGTTTTTTAAGAAACGCTTTAGTAAGAAACTTTTTTATAAGAAACTTTTAAAATGTAAATTACACAATTCAGGGACGCCACAACAAAACAGAACACCCCTAACTTGTTTAGTTGCTTGATAAAGGAGAAATTCTTTTTGTTTTTGGATTGCTAACACCTGTAGTTTCCTAGAAAAAAAGTTTCTTATTTAAAAGTTTCTTGAAATATGCGAGCTTAATTAACGAGAGTAAGGTATCTCTGGGTCCATGATCCATTAGGGGGCACTGGTATGCCGGCCGTGATTATATGTAAAAAGAGAAGAGATAAATAGTACGTACGTGGCACCATATTTTTGACAGGGAAGGCCATTGCCCATTCCTTCAAGAAAATAGCTGACCTACTGATCATAGGGCGATTATAGGTATCGCTGCTATTATTTAGTTGTTACAATAACGTAGGGACCATTATACTAGGCAATCGGTATGGCAATGGTCTAACCTTATCAAGATATGTTTATAGCCAAAGGGCAAATTTAGATTTTAGCTATTCAGTTACATTAACTAAGGGGAGAAAGAAAAGAGAATACCGAGTAATCGGGAGGTCGAGATGCGAGAAAAGAGGGCATACGTGCTAACCGCTGATTGGTCAACGTGCTAAACGCCTATTGGAGAGAATGAGAGATCACGTGACCATAACCCGATTAGTGGGCTTTTCATAGATTTGTTGGTCTCATATACAAGGCCGTCCTCTCCTTCAGCCCGGTGCGGCTACCGGCTACGTGAGGCCGCGTAGTACGTGAGGCCGCGATGTACAGTCAGTGCCTGACAAATATTTGTATGGTTTTCCGAGTGTAAATTGGTACGGGGCACTGCTATAATAGAAGCCTGTCGGACACCAGATCGCTCTTATCATGGCAACGGGTAAAAAGTGGGGTACGATTCTTGGGCTTTCCCTGTACATTCTGTGGACAGGGCTGCCACTAAACAAACATATTATATGTATACATATCATGAAAAATTACTAGGACCATGGCATATCCTGTCCCTATCTATGCGTGATCTATTTCTCTCTCTCTCTCTCTCTCTCTCTCTCTCTCTCTCTCTCTCTCTCTCTCTCTCTCTCTCTCTCTCTCTCTCTCTCTCTCTCTCTCTCTCTCTCTCTGGTATGCTGTATGCATATGTTAGCATTCCGTCTTTGGTTGGCCTATATTGGTTTACCACGTGGGCTTCCTCGGGCTGAGGATTGGTCGCCGCTGTTGGGTTTCATTGGTGCTCGTGAGTGGTATGTGATGGGGGTGTGTGTGTGTTTAGCACCTCCCATCATTCCGCCCACTGTGCTGCCCCATCATAGGTCGACAGCCGACCTCCATTATAATCACTCCACGCCACTACCCTCCACACAAAGGGACAGTGTTGGTGTTCTCCGGTTCAGTCCTGGTGTTCTGCAGAGCAAGCTCCACATTTCCCTCGAACTGTTCCGGCACCACAAGAAGAGTTTTGATTCACGGCTTAATAGAGACCAGCGTGTCTTGTATGTTAGGACAATGGGTGAAATTTACCTGCCTCCCTGGCTGGTCTTCGGTTACTACTGCTGCAAGGAGCTGTAGAAGTAGGTGGGTCTTCCGAATTTGTCACTAGCGATAACTCACAGCCCGTTAGGCCTGTGTCGGTTGACAAATCTTATCACACTCTAGGCCTTGGGTCGATACCGCTAGTACACAGATCTGCATACAGCCAGGAGGTCATGAAAAGTCTAATTTCTTAGACTTATATTGCACGGTTAAGTGTCTACACTTAAAGTAACACTGTGAGGCATTGCGCAAGTATCAGCCCCCAGTGGTGTGCATTTTGCGAATTTAATACTTGCCTAAGGAGGCGGGGTGGCCGAGTGGGCCCAGACCTGCCCCATTACTCGCGGGTCCTAAGGTAGATGTGCATGTGTGTAGTCCCTCCTAGGTAACAGTCTCGACTCTGTTACCTGTTTCAGGTCAGGATGGTTAGGGGTGGTTGCATCTGGCTGTAAGTTAGGTGAGTTTTATCAGGTCGAGTGTTTGGTCGGGAGTGAGAATATTCTCGGCAATGTCCCGGTAGTCTAGCCATTGTTATCATGGAGGTTATGTGCTGATTCATAATGGTCATCAGCGACCGCGATTAAGTAGGCTTAGTAACTGGGATTTAATTTAATAAATTCCGTTTACTCAACCTAGGGATAGACCCTATTTCAAGTGAGATTATCAGTTCAACTGGGATCAGTTGCACTGCAAGAGCTCGGTGCCATGTGTAACAAAGTTACTGGCGGGGGTGAGGTTATCAGTTCAACTGGTATAGTTTCACTGCAAGAGCTCGGTGCCATATTTGAGTCCGGCAAGGTCTCTGGCAAAATTTACTCCCCGTACTTGGGGAGAGAGCCGGTGTGATTTGACCGTAATCACTGGACCATCAGCCAACCAGGTCCACGGCAACGGGACTGAGCTTGAAGAGCTCAGCTGGCACGAAGAACTCATTTCTGAGTTCCCCCCGCTGCATGTGATGGGGGTAAGAATTATTATTTTACATGATGTCATGTGATTGTGAGATACTGAGATGCATTTTTTCCCCGCCCGGGTGAAGGCCGAAGGCCTTCACCCGGATGCCTTTTGCAAAAAGGCATAGGGGTTTAGAAATCTAAACGGATATAGTGACTATGTGTAGCAAGTCAGCTCTCTTGTCCCGTTTCAGGTTGCGAGGGGCAACATGTAGCAACTAGAGCCGCGCACACAACAAAAACCTGCTCCTTCATAAACCACTTCATTGACAAGTTTTCAGGAAATGTGTGGCGCGCAATTCCGCAATGTGGCGCGCAATTTAGTGCAACTAAAACACAAGGATTTGTTCTATATAGTCGAATTTTTTAATTAGTTAATTGGCCATATCTCCGGTTCCTGATAAGATAAAGACTTGATCTTGGTTGCGTTGGAAAGATAAAATTTTTATCTTTCCAATGGCACCAAGAAAAAGTCGCTAGCTTATCAGGAACCGGAAATCGATTTCAAGCGCTGCATTTTGATGCGCAGCGGCCTGTCGCTTAAATAAAAAATTGGACTTTACTATTTGCTTGATCTATAAATCATCCGAAATGTCTGTCCGACTTCATGTTAGGGATGAAAGGTTGGCGGGGAAACATAGCATTATGAAACATAATGCATTTATTCTTGTTATGATTGTGATAGTGATAGCGAGGATTGAGATGTCATCATGTTTGGCGCAAGTTGGAGGTTATTGGGCTAGCAGTACCTCGGAGTCTGAATGCGAAGCCATTGTGGTTTAATATTTAAGCTGTGAGATAACTGTGCTTGTTAGAGCACTCTAGAGTACCGTATGGAGTTCATGTTTAGATCTTGCTCTCCCGGTATCACCCTTGTACCTGTCTGGCGGCGCTAGACCCCGATTTAATTCTCAAATCTTAGATAGGGTCTGCGGCGCCAGACAGCCTTGTACTGAGTATCTGGTTGTGCAAGTGATGGTGTGATGTCGCGAAGTTGATCTGTTCTCTTACGCGCTTTTATCTTTACCCACAAAACACTTGTTTAGAACTTTGTTCTGCCACTATGGGAATAGCGGTTAGAACTTGGAGGATATAGACTACACACTACACAGTAGACGATACAGCCTCTGAGTTGAGTTGACATGTGATGTACTGTAACACACATGAGGTGCAGTGATATGGAATGAACTATGTAGTAGTACCCAAAGGCTCACACTATAGTGTGTGAGCGTTTAGGGACCAGGCCACAGTCAAGAGAAGGTCTAGGTTACAGATAGGCTCAACTCTCAAGAGACACTTAGATCTTACACTACCCTCCTAAGCTCCGCTATATAAATATCATCAGGTGAAAATTTGTCTGATATCCCCCGCCCGCCATAAAAAGCATGGATGTTTTTCAACTCAATTTTGTTTCAACCCACCTTTTTTGTTTGAAATATGTTGTATTTCTTGAAAAGTTTGATTTTTTCCCTGCCCAGGTGAATGCCTTCGGTATTCACCCGGATGATCTTTTTAGCACGCACGGGTTTAGAAATCACTTTTGGTACGCTGCAGCCATGCTATGACGTGATAGCAAGTCTTCCAAGTATGAAAATACACGTTGTACTATCACACCGTTGCGAGTGACTCAATTTGAAGCACTTGGTAACCAACTAGGGTTTCCTAAGCAACTGCCTTGGTTACTATAGCAACTGCCTTGGTTACCATAGCAACTGCTTTGATTACCATAGCAACCATTGTGGATACCATAATAACAACTAACATCGCATTAGCCAAAAATTTGCAAAATTCGTCATGAAATCCAGTTTTGAAGCTTAGCTATATTAGTTTTACACCCATTCGTGGCAGGGAAACCATTTAGAGCACCATGAAACCCCCCCCCCCTCCCGGTTCCGCCACCCCTGCCTAGCAGTTTGTCATTAAAACCATTACTTACTTTTTAGGAGTGCAATCCTTGCAATTGCGATGAAAAAAACTACCCATGGCACCCTGACGAAGATTCTTTACTTGATCGTCTACACGATGGTGGTCATGACTCTAGGGGCACTCCTACTTCACCATCCTATCTCGGAACCGGTGAAGAAATCAATATGCTATAATAATGTACATCAAAAAGATGTGTTAGAACCGACTAACCCCGCCCAACTACCCACTGAACCCATCTCGGAACCGGTGTGTGAACCACGGTTAAAACCCCCTCCAACGAATTGTTCCACCGATTCTGAGACATTTTTAGAACTAATTAAAGAGCGCAGGAAATTTGTCCAGGAGCGGTGTAAGAGTCTGAAACAATACAGACAAGTCTCCGTCCCAAGTGAAACATGGTTTTTGGACAAGACAGGAAAGCAGGGGATTGTTTATTGCCCCATTTTCAAAGCTGCCAGTTCTTTTACCGAGGCCCACTTTTGTCCGCCATACTTTAGTGCTAACATCTGTGACGATATTGGGGCAGGCGAATGGAGAGAGAAGGGAGTTCACAAAAAGAAAGCACCTACAGGAACTCCTAAACTGTTAACCGTGCGAAACCCTTTCGATCGAGTTCTCTCGGCGTATCGTGATAAAATCCAAGCTCTGGGACCAGGGAACCCCTATAGAGATCACGTTTTTAATGATATTGTGCGGCATCATAGATTTATATCCTTCGAAGATAGCAGAAGGGACAACATGTTAAACGAAGCCAAGGAGATGTCTAAAACAATCCCATATGAGAGAGGTGTAAGTGTTTATGTGAATGGGTCTACCAACCCTTATCTTAATCCAGTTTCGGCGACTTTCCCAGAGTTCATCAAAAATCTGCTAACAGATCACTGGCGGAACGAGCACTGGTCCGAGATGACTGAGCGGTGTGCGCCATGCAAAGAAAACTATGAGTATATCTTAAAAACAGAGGATTATATGTGTGAATTTCCCATGTTTTTGGATGTAATTGGAGCATCGGACATCAAAATTGATAACAAAAAGAAGTCAAATATCAACGATGCGAGGAAGGACTCTGATCAGTATGCAGATGTGTTTGAATATTACGGACAGCTTGCTGATGATACCATTGATGCATTTGTGCAGTGGTTCAAAGATGATTGTTTCCTATTTGATTATGATTGTGAGAGGTTGGCTTGTGAAATCAAGGAGTGGAAGAGTAGAGACGACTTGTAAAGTCTGTTTTTTAGTTGTTTATGTTTTATTTGCTCACCGATTTAGTCACATCATCGTCCCCATCCACTATTCTGAAATATAAATCCACCCCTCTGACCTCTCTCGATTACCTTCTCGTTGTGACACGAACTGCTGCAGTTCTTTCGCTACACCAACTGACCACACGTTCTATTTAAGTTAAATTTTGTACTTTGTTTATATATCCCAATTTCTTAACCTTTGTTATAACATTCCGTGTTTTAGTATTCGACATATTTTTAGCAGACCAGAGAAACATGACTGCTGTTCACATAACAGGGATTGGAGTGGTCAAGGGCTTATGAGGAGCATTGAAATCAGTAATAAGAAGAGTGAATACCGGCGGCCTTTTAGGTTGGTAAACACCAAGTTTACATGTTTACCAACCTAAGAGGCCGCCGGTATTCACTCTCCTTATTACTGATGTCCACATGTTATCGGGATTATATGATCCTAACCCCCTTCTAACCCCCCCCTTTCTATTTTCATATACGATATCCCGATATACGTGGTGCAGTGGTGCTGGTTACGATGACTCATCTTCCTCCCTGACGTCAACTGGCCTGCCTTCTTTGTTATGACTTCTCTGGGAGGATTAGGCAGTACGAGTGAGAGGGTTGACGTTGCATAACAAGGGTTGTTATGTCTACAGACGTGCAGTGATTACAAGCGCCACGTGGCGAAAGAGGGAGGGAGGATAAGTACGCTGACAGCACGACGACTGGTCACTTCTCAACTCTACCGTTTAGAGTTTGGAGACTATCGGGATTGCGGCGCAGAGTGATGAACATAGACTGAGAGTGTGTTAGGGAAGGGAACGGTCACAGGACCGTCTCCCTTGTGTTATATTCGTGGTAGCGATGATTCTTCCCTTTGTATATAGTTTGTCGTATTCGTACCACATTTTACCCTAAAATGGTTCATATCGGTCATGGTCGGTCACGGTTGTCACAACTTGGATAACATACGCGGGCAGAGCCCAATTGATTTCCAATCGGGAGCTTTTCTTCCTTCCTTCCTAAGCGCCCGGTTCATGTCGAGGTCGAAGGTGTTTATTAAACACCCGACAGGGTCAGCACACACCTACGGCAAAATTAAAAGAAGAAAAAGTGAACAATAGTCCATGAATCAAATATAACGCCTCACATTTTAGAGATCAGAAAGATGACCAAAGTTGTAGTGTGTTCTGGTATGATTTTGAAATAAATACACTAATTGTTTTTGGGGTTAGGGCGATGACAGATGACTTTCGAACGTGACGTAGCGCGCGGGGGCTGAGAAAAGAGGAAAGCTCCCGAATGTCGTAGCATGATTGGTAGCACTGCGCGCGTGTAACCCTTTTGGCGTCCACCGGGTTTTCCGTCTAGGCGCCAGGTGGGATTGAGACGTGCCATTTAGACGCCCGTCTGAAACGGTCTCTACCCATTTAATAGCGTTAGATGGAATTGGACGAAATCAGACGGTGTTCGACGAAATTAGACGGAACCTGAGAAATCAGACGGAACCTTGGCCACGTCGCCCGACGCCCAAACCCTGAACAATCAGAACATCACCAATAGAAGTTCAGTCTGACTCCGTCTCGAGCCCGTGTGGGCCGAAACCCGTCTAGACGACGTCTGGAGCAAAACCCGTTTAGACACACGGTTCACATTTTTTGACCAAGCATAGCTGAGCCATTTCTTGACCGATTGGCAAAATCTTTTGCCATGCTACGGCCTACGCACTGCTCATTTTATTGGAAAGGGGACAATTAAATCTTTCAAATGAGTCCTACTCACAGAAAGTGAAAATCGGCGCAAAATAAAATGCACTGATTTTGATTTTATAGGGCTCATTTGAAAGATCTCAATGTCCTCTTTCCAATTGCAATGAGCCCAATACAAGGGTGCCTTTAAATTGGGGGTCCCGACTGAAACAAAAATTAAATCGAAAAGGGGGGTAAAAAAAAAAATCAAAAAAAAAAAAAACCCTTAAAACAAAAAAAAACACCCAACCCCCTTCTCAACTACCTCCATATTTTAAGAGACATATAACGTGCTATTAAACAAGGTGGGCCACCTTGTAAAAGTCATAAACGCTGTGTACAGACTCCCCAAAAACTTTATTTTGTTTCAAAAAAGTAAAAACTCAAAGACAAAGTGATATATCTTCGGACATCTAAAGAGCTAAACTAACATATTTTTTTTAATATTAAATTATTATTAACTTAAGATATAAATATCTGTGGTTATCTGATGCGAACGATAAAGAATAAGAAAACATTTTGAGCCAAACACACAGCTGCAGTGTCCAGCGGCGCCAACTCCTTTTTTTAAACGGGGGGGGCCCGGGGGAAAGATGGGGTTTAAAATAAAAGAGGGGCATGCTTTAAAAAACATTCAGGTAAAAAGGTACAACTCAACTTGACAATAAAAAGTGATCAAAATGGGCCACGGCTGAACCGAATCTCAGTAATAATGGAACAATTGTATCATGTCACACGAGAGTCGAGAGACTCAATTCAATCTCTAAAAAGAACAAAAAGGACAAAAAACATAAAATATGAAGTAAATGGGGTGTCCCAGTGTAAAAATGGGTGGTGTTTTCATTGTGTAGTTTTTTCCCCTGGGGCAGCTTCGGGTTTACATCACTATAAAATAAACTATTCCTGAAATTTTCCTAAAATCTGAGACCTTACCCCCAAACCCCGTCGAATATTATTATCTCCCCCAAGATTAATTTCCCAAAACTAAGTTTAAATTTTCACCCTATTAATTATATTAAAACAAAAACTTCTCGGTTGGGTCTGGTGTTTTTGGGGGAGGTCCCCGAACAGTGGTCTTCCCGACTATATGCCGAAGAGGGGGAGTATCCCCGGGGAGTCGCGATGGAGAATGGACGGGGCCCGGGGATCCTACTTCTGTCAGCTTGTTTGCCTAAGGAAATAGAGGGAAAAAAGGGGGGGAAGGGGGGGAGAGAGAAGGAAAAAAGGAAAGAGAAGAGGAGAGGGAAAAAAGGGGAAACCCCCATAATCTGTTCCCCCAGGTAACTTCCACCTTTTTTCCTGAATTAACACTCCCACCAATTTCCCACCGATTTTGCAGGCCCGGGAGAAAATGGAGAGGCTCCAAACTGAAAACGAGGGAGGAAAATTAAAAAAAAAAAAAAGAAAAAGAGTCCAGAAAAGTTAACCCAAAAAGGGAGAAATGGGAAAATAGATGAGAGGGAGAGAAAAAGCTATACCTTAGCCAAAGGGATTCCAGACCTTCCCGGAAAGGAAAGTTTCCCCTCTCTGTTTTCCTCTTTCAACGTTCTCAACCCTCAACTGTCTTTCCGTCAGCCTTGCTTGTCCAACTGTCCCAGGCAGTCCCAGGGGGGGAGGGTTATTAAACCGGATTGTATTGTAAAAACGTGTGCTTTTAATGGTACAAGTTTTTAATTAAAAAAAGAACGGGATTTTTATATTTACCCTTTAATGATAAATTTATTTAATCCTTCCGAAAGGGAGAAAACAAAATTTTACATTACTTTTGAGTTCCGTTTTAAACCCCTTTAAAGGGAAAATTTCTCCATTCGAAGTTTCAACCTTTTGGGGCCCCCCTCTTAGTGAGGGCAAATGTGGGACCTTTGAAAGAAATTTTTCATGTCAAGCTTTCTGGGTATAGCCAGGCCGGGTTTCAGCTTTTTTGCTTTTCTCTCTACACTTTTTTGTTGTGGGTGATTTCCCCAAAGTCAGTGCGGCCCTTTCCAAACCAGAGACGTTGCTTTTTCCCTCTGATTGGAGTGAAGGGTTAGTGGAGAGTGAGAGTTGTATAGTGAGAGTTAGTGGAGAGTTGGAGTGAGGGTTAGTGGAGAGTCTGAGTTGGAGTGAGAGTTAGTGGAGAGTCTGAGTTGGAGTGAGAGTTAGTGGAGAGTCTGAGTTGGAGTGAGAGTTAGTGGAGAGTCTGAGTTGGAGTGAGAGTTAGTGGAGAGTCTGAGTTGGAGTGAGAGTTAGTGGAGAGTCTGAGTTGGAGTGAGAGTTGGTAGAGAATAGAGATCATGTAATACATGACATGTATAATAGGTCCGTGTTCCCCTCAGGAGAAAAGGGAGAGTTGGGGAAGGGAAAGATGAAAGGATTTAAAAAAAGGTTTATAATTATACCTGTCCTTTTCAGCTTGACTCATCTCCAGTATTTGCTGCAGACTCTTCTTCTCTTTTGCTGCAATGATTTCTGCATCTTTCAGTGCTCGCTTCTCAGCTTCAGCCTGTAATGTAATTGGTAGTTGACTAATTGGTTAATTGGTAATTGGTTTATCAGATATATTGTATACTCAAGTAACTTTAGGGAGCGAAATAGGCTATTTCAAATAGCTGTTTATAAATATATGGTTGCATATTATATATTAGGGGGCAAAATTTGACGTTGCATCTTATGAACAGATAAGATCCATATTTAATTTTCGAACTACAAACCTGCATCACAGTGTGTTCTGTCTGTCTAATCAGATTATTCATCTGATCCTTCTCCTTCCCTGCATCTCCAATCTTACTGTTCAGATCGTCTATCAATGCATCTTTCTGTTGAAGTGTGAGCTGGAGATTCCTAACTTGACCCTCCAGCCGGATCTTCTGGACCTCATTCTCCGTCAGAGTGTTCTGCAGGGTCGCCACCTTGTCCTGCAAACGGGATACTAACTCCTCGTGCTCTGTGTGGCTCTGAAGGAGTGGGGTGATTTAGTGGGCGGCATGTGCAGAAAATCAACTTTACTTAAAGTCGGATTTTTTGAAGTTGTCACCCCCAAATGACCGCGCATGTAAAATCATCAATTTTGACGTGCACACCACATGTTAACATGTGATGTGACGCGCAAAAACATTCTGCGCACGAGAAGGGGGGGGGGTGACAACTTCAAAAAATCCGACTTTATTCAATCCCCAGCAAGCAAGAATACTTGAGGTGCAATAATAGTAAATTGTGAAATCGTGTGAAACTATACCTGCTGTAGCGCGGATAATTTCTCACTCAGGACCCGTCCCTCACTCTCCGTCGCATTTAGCTTCTTGTGGTAGTGAGTCAGTTTCTCTTGTAGGTTTTGGGAATCATGCTGACTATCGGTCAAAGACTGGTTCAGATCATTAACTGTTCCTAACAAATGTTTTTCCTCTTCTTGGATCTTCTAAACAAGTGGGCAACAGAGTGTGAGTTACTGTTAGTTCAGATCAGTTAGTTCAGATCTAGTTAGATGTTAGAAAGGCATAATGCCAAACTATATCCCAGCAACAGTGTGAGTTCAGATCTATTACAATAGAATTGTGTAGTACATGCACTACAAAGTACACACTGCATTTCACACAGCGCGTGCTCTGATTAGGCAGAGCAATTTCAGAAAAATCTAGTGTCCATAGTTGTTTTATTTTACCTGAAGTGATTTAGTCATTCGTGTCGCCTGATCCTGTATCTGTCCCTTTTCCCTCTCAGCTTCACTTAGACTCTGTCTGAGGAGATCCAGTCGTTGCTGCAGCACCTTCTTTTCAGCCTCTCCTTCTATCAGCTGTCTCTGGGATTTCTGTAGTTCTTCAAGGGTCGCCTTCTTTTCACGCTGACCTGAGGGAGAAGTGTTGGGAGAGATGTTCAACCCACGCTAATTATAAACCCGGGTTTATTTTTTGATTATTAGCTGGGTTTATTGATTACAGTCTACACATTGTTTTGGTTACAAAATCACCCACGCTGGACTGTATCGCGGTATAGTAGGACACGCGTTCCTGCAAGGAAGGGGTGACTACCAACAACCAGGAACCGACCGAAACAAGTAAACAAGCAATCAGAACTCGTTATTTAGGTCACGTGACTGGTTATCAGCCAATCATGGACCAGTATTTCCTGATTCGGTCGGTAACTACCAATGTGTATTTCATACCATGTGTTCATCTGCTCTGATAGTTCCTCGATCCTCTCCAAGAGTTCCTTCTTCTCCCTCTCCTCGCCCTTCAAAGACTAGCCGTAGTTTGTGGGTTGTTTCCTGCAGGAGCCCTCCTCTCATCCTCGATCATTCCCAGTTGACGAGACATGTTATTTAGCTTCTCACCTTTAGAGAGAGAGAGAGAGGAGTAGATGAGAGAGAGAGAGAGAGAGAGAGAGAGAGAGAGAGAGAGGGTTAGATGAGGTTAGGAGAGTGTAGAGAGAGAGAGGGGGTTAGATGAGAGTGTAGAGAGAGAGAGTGTAGAGGGGGTTAGATGAGGTTAGAGAGTGTAGAGGGGGGGGGGGGGTTAGGTATTCAGGGGTAAATATTCGTTGAATATATCTCTCAACAAACAAGCTAGATGGAATACAGATGTTAACCTGCAGAATAGTTTCATATGGCCTGGGTACTTAAATGACCAATTGTATTGTTTATATCAAATCAGTGAGGGTGTTACTATAGCATATAGAGTTGAAACAAACCAGATCTCAAGTTGCGAATAAACTGTGAGGGTGGGAACCAAAAACCAGATCTACATACCTAGAAGTGTTTTCTCCTTCTCTGAAGCCCTGTATCTGTCCTCTTGTTGTGCTAGTGCCTGCTGAGCAGTAACCAACCTCCCATCTGCACCCCTAATCCCACTCTCCATGCTCGAGAGTTGGTCCCTCAGACTCCCAATCCTCAACTCACCCCGCTTCTTATCCTCTTCCAGGTCCTTGATAGCCTTCTCCAGAGAGTCAATGCTGGACACAGCCTGGTCCCGTTCTCCCTCTGCATCTGCTAGGCGCTGTCGGAGAGACAGGACGGCGTGACGGACAGTTTCTGCTTCCATTTGGGCCTCACCGGCCATACCAAGAAGACGTGTTGGGGAGGAACTCCTGTTTAGGAGGGACCTAGAGGGTGATCCTGGTCTGCGGATGGGCGAGGATGCTCTGCTCGGTGGTCCAAAGGAATCCTCCTCATCGACTGGGACAATCAGGGACGGCTGGGTTAGGTCCCGCAGTCCCAGAGTGGCCTGGAGAACAGAGACAAGGTTAGACAACCTGGTCTGTAGCTCTTTCCTCTGTCCCTCCGTCCTGGTGAGTTGGGATTCTAACCCATTTGCACGGCCCTCTGCCCCACTGAGCTTAACCTCAGCTTCACCCTTCTCTCTCCCTGCCTCCTCCAACATTTGCTCGAGGGCACGGGACCTCTTCTCCGCCTGTCTCTCCTCTCTCTGCAGTTTCTCAACCGCACCCCGCAGCTTGTCCTCCGTATCTCGTTTCTGGTTTTCAACAACCTTTATCTGCTTTCGAAGGCCATTCAACTCGTTTTGGCTCCTCCCCCGATCTTGTTCAACCTCCCCTAACTTGGTTTTCAGTCCATCTATAGTTCGGTTATCCTCGGCAGCCATCCTCTCCTGTTTGTGGAGTGCTCCCTTCAACTTATCTAGCTCCTTTTTAGCGTCTTGCTTCTGCTCCTCCAAAACCTGTGCTTTGTGCCCTAAATCCTCCAGCTCTCTATTCGCATCTGCCCGGGCTTTCTCGGTGTGCCGGATTGCAGCACGAAGCTCCAATGCTTCCTTCCAGATATTCTTTCTCTCATCCTCCGCCTCATCCATCCTTGCCTTCAGAGAGGCAGCCTCTGTCCTAATGGACTCCTTAGCCTCCTCAGTCTTAGCAAGTCTCTTCCGGAGCTCCTCAGCATCCCGCTGGAATCCCTCCTTCTCTATCTCATCTCTCCTGGCTTTCTGCTCAACTTGTCCCAGTTCTGACAGCGTCTTACTCCTCTCCTCCTCCAGCTCTTTCTTAATCCTCTCAACATCACCCAGATGTGATCTAACAACCTCCAGACAACCCTCAGCCTCGGCCAGCTTTAATCGGAGAGTCTGGATCTCCTGAGCCTGGGCAGCGTTTACCTCCTCATCCTCATTACACCTCTCCCGCAGATCCTCAATATCTTTAGTTGTCCTGGTAACCATATCGTTGTGTTTTGCAGTCAGGGATCTGAGGTTGTGCTCACTCTGAGATAAGTCATCCTGGGCAGTATCAAGGCGATCCTGGAGCGATTCAATGTTCTCCCTTGCCTGCTCTGATCTCATCCCAAAGCTCTCCTTTGCCCGCTCGAACTCTCCTAGCACTTGGTCGTGTTGTCTTTCCAACTTGTGAAGTTTCTCCGTTACCCCAGCTTTCTGGTCATCTAATTCCTGGATAGCCTCGTGCTTCTCCCGAGTTAGCTTGTTTACAGCATCATTCATCGTCAGGCGGGTCCTGTCCAGTTCCGTTTGGAGGTCATCTCGGTCCTTTTCGTGTTTGAGGGCCATTGATTGGCGGTCTGCCAGAACCAGCTCTAGTTCTTGGTCTTTGGATCGCTTCAACTCGAACAGACTGTCCTCCTTGTCGTCCTGAATTTGAGGAGATATATATTAGGGGAACTGCAGGCATGGCAACTAGAACTAAAAAGTGGAGGAGCAACTGCATGGTAAAATCTGATAAACTAATATAATTATTTCAAACTTTGAAATTTGGGATTGCAGAGGCCAGAGACCTACCTCAGCCTGTCGAAGGGCATCCTGCATCTGTCGCTGCAGTCTCTCGATCTGAGCTGCCTTCTCGTTAGTAGTCTGCATTAGTCGAACCTTCAGCTGCTCTATGTCCTTACTCAGAGTTACACCCTAATGAGAGAGAGAATTCAAATAAGTGGTTGCTATGGTGGATGTTAGTACTCCAAACATAAAACTGAGGTGCTTTCCCCATAATTCATACGGATCTCGAGAAACCTGTTGTCATCAGACGAAAGAAGGCATTTCTCCTTGAGAAAACAAACATTCGCGTTCATTATTTTTCTTTTTTACTTCTTTCTCCCTGAACTAAATATTACCCCGTACCTGTATTTCCTTCTCCTTGTTCACGCTAGCCAGCTCAACAGTGAGATCCTCTTTGAGCTGTCCCAACTCTTCCACCTCCCGTTCTAAACTGTCCTTGTGGAGCTCGACGCGGGCCAACTTTTGCTCTGAAACAGGAATGTATAAGTTACCATATTTGGACATGTGATGACGTCATCATATGCCCAAATATGGTGTACCACATACCTGTGTCGTGGAGCTTGTGCTCCAAAGCACCCTTCTCCTCCGTGAGACGTTTGTTATTCTCCATGGCCCCATCAAGTTTCATTTCGACCATTCCCAACTGCTCCTTTAGCTCGTGTTTCTCCTTTACTAGATCCTCCCGGGCTTTTGCCATCCTGTTATAGGGGGAGAATTTGTTCTAACCCTTCTTTACATTTGGGGCTCGGGGCACGGAGAAAATAAATAACGAGTTCTGATTGGTTGTTTACTTGTTTCGTTCGATTCCTATTACTCACCTCACAATTGTTTGTCCAAGTTTCTCCCTCTCCCGATTTGATACCTCCAAATTATCCAGAATGTCCTCTTTCTCCATACCGAGGAGAGTGTACGATTCATTTAGATCTCCTGTAGATTGGGGGTAATTGGGTAATTGCACACCAAGCAATTAATTCATTATATATCACCTAGGCGGGCAAACTGTATAATTGAGCGGTGAGCGCGATGGGGCGGGATCAAGTTCCCTGCAGCACGGTAACCGGGTAACCTCATAACACCTGTCAGAGCATTGACCTGATACCATTTAAACACTGGTGATTTCCGCTCACCTTTTTCCCTGTCCAGATTTTGAAGGCAGTCCTCTAGGTTGTTTTTTGTTGTTTCAAGCTCCATGGCCAAATCACTCAACCTATTCCTGTCTTGTTCCAGCAGGTCAAACTTGTGGGACAGAGAACCTAACTGGAAAACACATGGTTGTTATAGTTTAGCATGCGTATAGTAGCAGGTAGCTAACTGGTTGGTATAGCGATATATTGCCGAGCCCCCTTACAGAAATAAGTATAGCCACCAACAATGACTCAAGATCTGTTATCAATGTACTCAATGTACTCATTGTACTCAATGTACCAAATGTACTCAATATATACTCAATGTACTCAATGTACCAAATGTACTCAATATATACTCAATGTACTCAATGTACCCAATGTACTCAATGTACTCAATGTACTCAATGTACTCAATGTACTGAATATATACTCGATTTATACTCGATTTATACTCAATGTACCCAATGTACCCAATGTACTCAATGTACTCAATGTACTGAATATATACTCGATTTATACTCGATATATACTCAATGTACCCAATGTACTCAAGGTACCCAATGTACTCAATGTACTCAATGTACTCAATATATACTCGATATATACTCAATGTACCCAATGTACTCAATGTACTCAATGTACCTCTGCCTTGAGGTTCCCATTGTCTATCTCAGTTTCATCTTTAATCTGGCTCAACTTGATTCTTTCTATTCCAGCAGTTTTGACAGTGTTTTTCAGGTCCTCTTTCTCCGTTTCAAGCTGCCTCAGGTTCCCATCCAGATGCAACAGCTTGTCCTCTAAACTCTGCTTTTCAAGACGCAATCTAGGGGGAGAAATACACGCTTAGTTTTAGTTTTTGGAGTGATTAATGATTCGTAAGTATAGATGCAACGTAAATAGAGACGAATCCTGAGTTTAGCACAATTTTACAGCAAATAAGGGATCACCCGAACCCTCAGTAATCTCCTCCCAACATCTGCTCCTTTACCTGCTGATAAGATCGCTTTGGTCGCTCTTGGTTCGCTCCAGTTCCCCTACTCTCTCAGTCATCTCACCCTTCACCTCTCTCAGCCTACTCAGATCATTTTCAGCCCGGGTCAGCTTTCCTCGCAGGATCTGTTCCTCTTTGCTAAGGGCAGCGTGTTCTCTCTGGACAATATCACATCTCTGCGGGGAGGGGGAGGAGTTAGGATCGATCGCTGATCTATCTGCCATACATGGTAGAAAACAGCTAAAATGTAGCACACACATGATGCTAAAGTAGCAAAGATAGGGGGCTGAGTGGGAGTTGTGGGGCAGATATATAAGGCTGGTTGGGAGATGTTGAAATCTAGTAGGGATATAGGGCTAGTACTGTGTAGGGCTACTAGTATATAGGGGGGTAGGGCATAAAGAGTGCTTTGAGATGTTCCATTTCCGCTTAGTTCTTTGTTTATGAACCTATAGTACAGTGCACATGGTGTACTGTGTACCCGCGTTGTAAGAGGACCAATAACCGACTACCAGGACAATACCCAATACCTTCACTCCACCGAATACCACATCATACTGACATACTACTACCAGGAACCGACCGAAACAAGTAAACAACCAATCAGAACTCGTTATTTAGGTCACGTGACTGGTTTTCAGCCAATCAGGGACCAGTATTTCCTCATTCGGTCGGTTCCTGTGACATACTAAGTACTACCATACTACTACCATCATTCTACCCGTCTCCCACACGAATACGGCATTATACGCTCAGCAATGAATAATATGTTCACGCGAATTAAAAATATAAATAAAGCTCACAGTAGCTAGCAGTTGTGTAATAATATCGTAGCATCATATGTGAGCTGCTGGCAAAAAGGCTATAAAGAAGGGCCAGCATGTATAGCTTATCCTAACCTCCTGTTCCCTCCTACATTGCTGGGGCCTTGTCTGATCTCTTTCACCAACATGTTCATCTGCAAAGGAAACTATTTGGTGATGAAGATTGTTCTCCGATCCAGGGCAGATTCTATCTGACACTTCCGCACAGGAGCCTCTTCTATTCGTATCTCCTGGTAATATTTTACCCGCATGATGTCTCATGACTTCCTCCTCCTCCTCCTCTTGGTGACCAGAATTCTTTGAATGCAGAGAGTCTCGGTGTTGCCGTAGTAACGAAGAACTCAGTTGATCAGTGGATGGTGGTTCCGGTGACATACTCCTCTCAAGGTCACGTGACTTTTCAGACTGAGGGCTGGTTTGCACGTGCACCGAACGGGGCGTTCCGATAATATCCTCGGTCATATCAATAAGATCAGAATCAGTCGGTGCAGTGGACCCCTCACTGATTGTATCCAAACACACGTGACTTAGGTTAGGTAGAGTCCGAGATGGTGGAACTAACGGTCGGATATTACGGGTTAGTATTGGCTCTGCTGCAGTAGCGGTGCTGGGGTATCTCCGATGCACGGGTTTTGAGGGTGTCTGCTGATCTTCTGTGGAATGATTCGGTGATTTGTGATTTGGAGAGCATTTGGTGTTGTCATGACGATCAGTATTGTTTGCAGAAAGGGAATTCTCCTTGTAAGCTGATCCACGATCAGCTGTTGATCTGCCGCGGTGACCTGCAGGGTTGGTAGTCCCAGCGGGGTAGAAATTCAGTGGTTTGTCCCTCTTCCTCCACCCTGCGGTAGGGGTACAGCTGGATGTGGTGCTGTCATCTATTTGTAGGTAACCGTGGACCTTGACCAGGTTATGGGTCGGCCTTGTTCTGTGGTTCATATTTCATGATGCACGCTACATGTTGATGTTGCAGGAGCTGTCTGGTATTATATTATATCTGCTAATAGATAGGGAATATTGGTATGATCGATAGATGGATAGATGGCTCGGATTATTTTGGAATAATAGGGATTATTTTGGAATCAAAGCAAATAAATGAACAACATGGATTTCAACAGTAAAGAAAAGAAGGCCAAAGGAAATGTGGAAGTTTGGCGGGAGAGAGTGCGCGAAACAGAGAAAGAGAGAGAGAGAGAGAGAGAGAGAGAGAGAGAGAGAGAGAGAAATAATAGGGCAACACAATGTAAAAGATGTTGGCAAGAGGACCCAATGCGTAAGTGAGTGTACTTTGTATAAGGGGTCATAAAGGGAAGAAAAGAATAAATAGAGAGAGAGAGAGAGAGAGAGAGAGAGAGAGAGAGAGAGAGAGAGAGAGAGAGAGAGAGAGAGAGAGAGAGAAGAGAGAGAGAGTAGAGGAAGAGAGATGATGAGCGAGAAGAGTTGAATAGATCGAGAGGGAGGGAGCTATCTCTCTCCGATCGATTCGAGGGATTCGAGCTAGCGAGCCGCTCTCACTCGCTCGCTTCTTCTCCTCTCCTCTCCTCTCTCCCAGGGGGACTCCTTTCTGAAATATGAGCACGCTTGTCCCGGATATCAGTGCACCCTACGTCACGTGGCACTGTAGGGTCGATCACGTGATGTAATTTACCTGCTTAGGGGGTTCGTGTATATTTA